>VZRE01003297.1:252927-311841 GCA_013396775.1 Cephalopterus ornatus | reverse complement strand
GGCCGTCTCTGCACAGCGGCCCCGCCGAGCCCGGCCCGCCGCGGAGCGGGCCCGGCCGCGGCCACCGTGCTCTGCTCCCGCGGGACGCGGCGGCACCGGGTGTCCCGATCGCTGCGACGTGGAGCGGAGACACCGCCCGGCCCTGCGGCGGGAGGTGCTCGCCGGTGGCCCGGGGCTTAGCCCCAAGGACGGTCTCGGGCGGAGGCGCGGGCCGGAGAGGCTCTGGATGCAGGGCAGGAGTTTGGCCGTGGCAGCTGTGCCACCGGCCAGCAGCGCACGGCACGGCACAGCACGGCACGGCACAGCATCCCTCCCTGCCGCAGCAGCACTCGGCTCCTCTCTCTTCTCCCGCTGAAGCAACAGCCTGCCTGTAATTGCGCCTTATGCCCTCCGCCGATTTCAGTGGCGATTCTGCTGGCTACAGGATGGAGCTGTCAAGATAACATTGTAATTGATGCTCTCCTATAAAAATTAACTATACATACTGTAATTCGTTATGCCATTTTATACAATTTTAACGGTTTAGTTTGAAGAATTATGCACTTTTCCAACACAGGATACTAAAATAGCTTTAATTGTTTAAAATATATTTGTCTAGGTATATTCATAAAATCCATTCATGGTGACACAAGGGCAGTGGTACAAAACTAGTGGTTAGTAATATTATAAAATAATTTGATGCATTTTGGGCTTCAATTTCTGTCCTAAGGGATGTTGAAGTGTCCAGTGACTGAAAGGCATTTTTATTTAAAGCTCCTCGAGGGACATGAGAAAAATAGCGCATTGCGTATCTATGGCACCTTTCACCTTGAAAAACGCCAAAGCATTAACACATCATGTCTTCAGGCCTCAGTCCTTTCAGGAGCTTTTTGCAAGGCAATTGCATCATGTGGATCCATTTATAGGAGTGGGTTTGGTGCATGTGAGTCTTTTAGCCAACCACTAAACCATGGCAGTGCTAACACAAAAGTATCCTATAAAATTAGTCAGAGATATCAGTTCCATATTAAAGTGGAGTGAATAGTGCTCCCTCCTGAATTGCCAGTGCCAATATTGGTAGAGTTGAAGTCATCGCCGACACAAGTACTTACCCACACTGATGTGCTTAACTTGTATGGGACAAAAACAACTGCATTTTATAGCTGTGGGCTATAAATAGCAGAAAATTGTGATAGTTTAATTATATACTACAAAAAGTATAGAAAATTACTTAAAAAATACTAAAGCAAATAGATTTTCTAAGTGTTTTAAATGAATCACAATTCTTTCTCATGTTTAACACAGAAGTTAAAGTTTCTCATTAACTTCAGTTCATGAGAAAATTAGGTTTTCTCATGACCTTTTCATTCATAAGCCATAGAACTTTTCAAAGATGTCATGTTGTTCTAAAAAATTGTACACACAGAAAGACATATGTGCATGGGACTTTTGGCAGATGAGTTGCAATAATAGAAAAATAAAGCTAATTTTTAATACAAATTTTAATTAAGATTTTCCTTCATTTAAAAACATTCTTGCCATGATTACTTTTTGAGGTTGAGAAGTGTTTTAATATGCTCATTTTCCACCATCTCGAGATAGATCCAGCACAAGAGGTTTGCTCGCCATTAGATGTCAATGTTATCTTAACTTATACCTCCTTCAGATGTGCAAGTTTTGGCAAAAAGATCTACGAAATCTAGGCTATCTAAAAGTGTTATGTTCACGGTACAAAATGTCTTGTCAGTGAGAGTGCTACAAAGATAAGAGAAGTAATAGCCCACTAACTTTTATGACATTTGCCAAAGCAGAAGAAAGGCCCAAAAGAGGCAATGCAGCTCCATTTCAGAGAGTGGAAATTAAAAAGTCACTTAGATACTCAAATCTAATCCAGCATTAAAGGGAGATACAACATATAAAAACCTTACAATAGGTTACCCACTGAAACTAGAGGTGAAGGTGTCAGGGAAGCCTTTCAGCTCACCATGCTGCAAATCAGCTCAGAGATGTGACAGAAAATGGTCTCGGCACCAGTCTCCAGATGTTGTTATGATGCCATTATACTCTAAGGACAAGGGTTAGAAAAGGGAAACATTTTCACAATTTAATGATTTTGAGACCTGTTACAATCTCATTACACTGAACTGCACGACAAGGCACAAAATGAAAAAGAAATTCTGTCTGGCTGTGGGAACAATAGAACAGTGGATTACAAAGATGCACTAATGTGTGTGGGAATTCTGCTGGTGGGGTGAAACAATAAACCCACTTCTTTTAATTGTCCACTTTTCAGTAAACTATAGCCTTCATCATTTGTACAGGTCAAATCTGGTTCTTTGGAAAATGGGAAAGTGTATATATGGAATGTGGCATCCTGAGCAGTATAGTGGGGCTGGGATATCTGGGAGGGATTTGTTGCTGCACATTTGTTCACGCTGACTGCAGGCAGTGTCAGAAACTGTATGATGGCACATTTCTGAAAGCTTTATCTTATAACATAAATATTTATTCGCTTGTCTTGAGTAGTGTAATACAAAAGACTGTTTGCTAAGTGAGAACAAAAGAGCTTGTACCCATCCCTAGCTGAATTTTCAGGAGTGTTAGGACAAAGAAGACTTTCTTTCACTCCCTATTAATGACCTATAGTCAAATATCACAAAAACACAGAATATTCTGCGTTGGAAGGGGTACACTAGGAACATCAAAGTCCAGTTCCTGATAATTTTGATGTATCCCTGCTCCTGAAAACAGCATTAGACTGCTTTCATCATTTGGTGGTAGCTTGGACAGTCTTGACCCCTGTGTCTGTGCTGAATGCCACTGCCTCCAGCAGGCTTGTTCAGGGAGTGAGATGATGGCACTTGGTAAGGGAAGGACGCTGGGATTTGGCTGTCAGTGGCAAAGCCTGCTGTGCAGAGCTGCTAATGGCATTGGCATCAGGTGCAGTGAGCCCTTCTGCACAGAGTTTACAGGAGGTGAAGGCTCAGTTCACCGCAAAGGCTGGAGGTTTCTTCTTTCAGGTCAGTGCAATGCCTGGCTGCTGAACACATCAGGAAAGCTTGGACGGCCGCTGCACACTCTGACCATACATTGTAACTAGAAAAATTAGGCAAAGCATCTAGCACCATCAGCAAATGTGCTGGTTTTGCTAAAATGTATCAGTGGATATAATTATAGCATGTATTTTACCATGACTAACTTTGGAAGATCCCCTCAAGCTCTTTAGCAATCATCTGATAGGTCACGTTTACTGCAGCGTGATCAAAGAGAGCTGAGCTCAGTTTTGTAGCTCACTGTGTTTCCATTTAAGATGTAAGAGTCCATTTCACCATTCACAGTTTTCCTGGAAGGTTTTAAATTCTGTGTTTGTACAAGTTTTGCTTTTCCTCTGTGAGTCAGATGTTTCATTCATTAAAAAGCTGAAGCACTGCAACACTTGGTGCATGGGCCCAGATAACAATCCAAAACACAAGGCACCGCGCGTGTGCTTCTCCCTGAAACATCTATCACTCATTCAAAGCATAAGCAATGGGCACCTCTTCCAGCTATCCATCACCAGCACTCAGAGTTAGGTGGTCTGAAGGCTGATGTCATAGCACAGGCATGGTGCTTTGCCTCAGTGTTGGAGGACACGGTGCTTCAGCAGAAGCCAAGGGGCCAGTGCTGGGCAGCACAATGCCCAGCAACAGCAGCAGCAGCAACAGCAGCAGCAGCAGCAGCAGCAGCAGGCTGCACACAGCAGGAGCCCCGGGGAAGGAAAAGCCAATGCCTGGGTTTAGGCACTAGCAGGATGAGATCAGCATTTAGGAGAGATGGGCTCTGGGGTTAAGTCTTGGATTTGGCTTCCTAAAGTCTGATGAAATCCTGATTTATGCTGATTTTTTTTTTAATTTTTTTGTTTATTTGCCCTTTCTCTCCAGTAAGCAGCAGCAGAGATTGTTTGGGTTTTTTAAGAGAATTTCATACAGTGAATAAATTTTCTTCATTCTTCAGAAGTGGCTTTTCCTCACTGCTAAGACTATCTCCAGGTATTAGAGCAGGGTTCTCTGTCAGGGTCCCATCGTAGGCTCAAAAAAGGATTTCCTCTCCTAGTGTGGTGTAGCAAAGGAAGAAGTGTCTTGCCGCCCCACTCTCCTTTGTGAAAAACACTTCAACCACTGGAATAATCATTCATTCTAAATAGCAGGACTCCAGTGTTTCAGCCACAGCAGGGAGCTTCATGAATGTCACTACAAAGCACAGTTCATGCATGTGGGAAAGATGGGGTATGAGAGGAGGATCACCATTATGCCAGCACAGTCTGAGTGCATTAAAAATACAGTATAACAAATGTGGGATAAAACCATCAAAGGTATGGATGTTTTACAATCCAAATGAAAAAATGTTGCAATATGCCTGTACACATCCTGTTGTTTTGACTGACATATATTGGAATTGTGGAAGTTTCCCTATAATTCATAAGAATATTCTTAATCATACTACCCAGGAAAAAAAAATATTGCTTTACAAATTGGTTAATTTAGAAATACAAAGAGAAGGCTTTGAAGATGAAAAGAATAATGCTTTCCGCATCTATGACTCTTCCTATTCAAAAATGGGAGGCTGCTCAGCAAACACTGATGCTTTCAGACTTGCACCATCTTTTTGAACTAAATGTTGGCTTTATTTTGCTTATTTGGAAAATGAGAGGGAAAACATGACACAGTCAAAGTCCCGCCAGGAAGTCTGTGACAGAACCACACCAGAATAACAACCAGTCGAGTGCACTACCCTGCCTGTAAGCATTGAAGATATTACTTGTATGGTTTATTGTGAAATGCTTTCAGGCATAGTGCCTGCAGTAGAAATACCCTTATTTTTGTACAGTCCCCTAACAAGCTGAGTTCAATGCACATCAATGTACATAATGGCCAACAGCAGACTTGCTACATCCACAGATATAGCATTATGATACTAAACAGATGAGAACCAAAATATACTACAGATACACAGGCATGCAACTTCTTTTCCATCTTCTGTGCAACCTATGCTGATGGGAAGAACATTTCTGAGATATTAATTCTCTGAGGGATTGATGTGAAGAAGTGCAGTGATGGATGGCATCACATGAAGAAATGATCCATCCAGTCTTCAAAATTACTCCTTAAATTCTTCCATTCTAATTCAGCTCCACAACCCTATTTTTGGTGGTTTCAGCCCTCAGCAGAGGCTGAAAGCTTCCACCGGGAGAGCTCTTTGAGATCTGTGTGTTCAGGAGCACGAATCCCTCGTCCTGTAAGAATGACCTCTCTGGTTTCAGGTACAAGAGTTTTGGCATAGTTTCAGCAGTTCACCATTCAGGGCATAAGAGGATCCTCCCTTCAGGTCTATGTCACTCCCCATGGGGAATTCCCTCCCAGCAGAAAGACCTTTCCTGCACCCACTGAAACCTCAGGGAGCCCCAGACATGTAGGTATTGTGAAATGCCTTCACTGAGTATAAAAATATGATTTTGTTTTTTTACGGCTAGCACCATATCAACACCCTCCTGCACATGGCTGAGATCATCACTGGTTTTGTTTTAATTTTTCTGCTATGATCATAAAGATGTTATTGTGATAGTAAATATTCCAGAGATCTATTTTATGCATGTATTTAAGTTATATACTGTTACAATTTAATATCTGGTTTATACAAAGCCACAGGTATACAAATCTATGCCTTCTGAATTATAGTACAGAAGGATGAGACTAAACTGTAATGTAGATATATTTCTTTAAAATTATATATAAATTACAGCATAGCAAATCGATCATTTAAGGTGTACACAAAAAATGCCATTTTTTAACAAAGTGGTACTACAATAGTCCTTCTGGTCACTTTTTAGAATATGCACTGTAATTGGACTGTAACAATCCACAAGAATGTGTAAAACCCAGAATTAGAAAACAGTATATATGTCCTTTCTCATCACCTACACTGTGAGAAAGAAGTCTCTTTCTTCTGCAAACAGGTACCCACAGCATCTGTGAACAGAGGGAGGGACCTCAGCACTATATTTTACATTCCTATTTATTTTACATTTAAACTTGTGCCTTAGCAGAATTGATATTCCTAATTTCTTATCTTCCCATCTCACAGTTTCACCATTTTTGGGATCCTGCACAAGGCATCTCGTGGAAACTGATGTGTAACAGGAAAATTTACTGTCAGACATGTAAATAATAAAGCACACATAAAAATGTATGGGTAAGACAAAGCACCAGATCAGTTCAATGTATTAATGGTAGAAGGGGCTAGCTAATCTCATTTATGGCACTTGCTACGTTTGCAGTTACTTTGCTGGAAATTTGCCCAGATGTGGAAAATGAACTATGGTAAATATCTTCTGATAGATAGTTGGAAAAAATACTGCATTTCTTTTGGTGATTTTATATGTTATGCTTGCTTTTAGTAAGCAATTTATTGCAAAAGCTAATTTGTACTACTAAACAAGTCACAAAAAGTAGCTGCAGAGAGTTTACCTCCAATCTTAACTCCTGTCATCACATAAGGCCATTTGCCACCTAAACTAACCTAGCTCAAGTTCTGCTTCTCCATCCCCTGTATCTTTCATCAAATACAATATTAACTGTACCAAAAGAGGTAGGGGAAAAAAGAAGACAATATTCCATTTGTACGGTGTGAGTTATTTCTGCATGGGACAACAGAAGCTTCACTGGTTCAAACTCATTGAATTTCCATGAGCTTTCCCTGAGCAAGTGGAGGATCAGGAGAGTGGAAGGCAGGATGACCTATAAGGGCCAGGCAGGAAATTCAGCCCACCAAATTTGCAGATTCCTTTGATATCTTCCAGAGCCCAAGACCACCTACATTGAGACCTTCGTCCCTCCACTGCTTTTCCTGCCTCAGCTCATTTCTGCTTTCCCAGTTCAAGATCCCAAGATACAGTTCGGGGATGGAAGAAAACAGTTAAATCATCAGCTAATCTAAACTTGGCTAGATGGAGAAAAAAGCAATAGGCAATAATCCTTTCGTACAGTTTTCAATATTACTTTACACTAGTTTCCAGCACGGATGGTAGCTTTTGTTTTTGTGGGTAACTATAGTTTCGAATTTAACTTTTTTATTTACTTTGGAACAGGATTTGCCTTGGAAGAAACTTTTTTTGTTCTAGTCTGTGCAATCACCCAAGGCCCACAATGTAATCAAAGCAATTTTATGTTGCATGTGTTTTTTCAAAGTGATTTCTTTCTGCAGGTTGATAGCAAATGCGTCCAGAAACTTAGATGAATTCTGCTTTTGATCTCCTTTGGACATAAAAAATATAAGAAATAAAATGCACGAATGTAAGTGGTTGAACCAAAGAAGCCTCCACTGAATTGCCCTGAAACATGAATAGGCATTAAGGTTTAAATGGCAGGATCAGGTCCATACGGTAATAAAATATTTGGCTTTTGGGGAAAGAATGCTGGCTGTTCTTAAAACACCTCTTGCCAGCCAGTGCAAGGTGTAGGATTACTAATCCTCCTCAGGGGTAGCCATGCATGGCATTCTTCTCTTTGGTGATGGCATTCAAGAGAGTCCTGAACAGAGGAAAAAGTAATAGGGGCAATAATGACAGTCTCTGAATGAATCCCTGAGAAATATCCCTGGCCCTGCCGCCTGGCTGCCAGCCATCCAAGCATGAAGAACAATCGTGCATTTGTTTCAGATACCAAGTTACCTAATTTTAAAAACGCTTCCTGATGCAGCCCTTTAATTCTTAAGTATTTCACCACCTGATGTTTCTCTCTCTTTCTTTCAAAGAAGCAAGAGAAAACCAGAGCTACAGATAAGGGAAAGAAGGGAAACGAAAAGGATTTTGTCATTGGCAGACATAATTCAAGAAAAAAAAAGGGCAAGAAGACAAGTTCTTTTCAGCTTTGTGATGCCCAATAGCCTCTCATTGTCCCACCACTTTCTGACAGAATAAATGCTAGAATAAAGAATAGAATGAATATCAAAAGAAAAATATGTATTGTGTGCCATAAACTATACAAGCAGATGCAGCCATGAACAAGAGAATTAAGAACATAAAACCCCTGTGGTGTTCACTGGCTGATGAAGGACTAGAGGTTGCCAAGGGACACACACTGTGTGACCACTGTGCAGTCCAAGCTAAGAACTTGCTCTAAACATCAACCTGCAGCCCTGTCATGCAGGGGCTTGCTGCCTTTTCCTTCAAATTCTTCCTCTTAAACAGCTCTTTTGCCTATTGGTAGCTGCTTAATGAATGTTTTGGCCATAACCAGCTTGTGGTGTATCTTACAGATATCTGAGAAATCTTGCACTGAGAAATTTTGCATCTTTTCCCAAACCATCCCTTCAGACAAAGATTCCCTGATTAAGGTGGGTAAGTTCCCCTAGACTAAGGGATGGGTGGAATAGGCCAAGGGACAATTCTTCATGTGATGTAACATTTCAGAGTTCAGCTTCAACTGAAGTCTTGATTTTATTCCTTTTTATTTGTTAGAAAAAAAGTGTTATATGGTTTTGTGACACTGTATACAGAAATAATTACAAATAACCTAGCTGTTTAGTGCTCATCAGAGACTCCATTCAACTAAACAGTCTTTTGCCAAAGACAAAACCCTGGATTCAGATTTGTCAGATTTAGTCATCCATAATATCTTCTCATTCCTTCATGGCAATTTTAATTCTGAGACACTAGCAGCTATGTTTTTAATCAGCAGTCATTTCTTCAGGGGGAAAAGGTTTTGCAATATTGATGAAATTTAGTGTTGTATGAACAATTAAGAAAATAAAGACATTTCAAAGAAGTTGATGGCATTCATTTCATATGAGTGCAGCAGCTTAAAGAAAATCCATATAAGATATGGATGAGTGTGGCAAAGGAAATTTTTCCAACTTTACAAATGACATTAAATGTCATTCAGTGACCACTCAGGAATTAGGAGCAAATAATACTTCATGCTGGAAAAGAATACATATGACTCCTGATTTTTCAGCTGTCATACATGTGAACTTGTGGAAAATTATGCAATTAAAGGACAGAAGCAGAGCAAATATGTTCACATTCAGCTCTGCTGAGCAGGCCAGAACTGCTGGAGGGCTGGAGAAAAAATGTCTTTTACTCTCTTTCTCATGTCCTCCATGGACTATGTCCTACTTGGAGTTACCTCATATTCAAGCCATACAATTGGAGGAGAGTTCTTGATATGATTTAACATTTTGTACTTTTTCCGTTCATCTAATGAAGAGTGTTTGCTCTGTCATTCATTCACCATGTGAAATTAGGAAATATGGCATATGAAGACTAAAATGCAGGTTTTTCCATCTCTGCATGTTTTCCCTTGGAGCTCAGAAACCCAAGTTATGGTAGTGTAGAGGAAGGATAGGAAATGTAGTAATAAAGTTCCTGGCTTCATCACAAACCCCTTTCTGATCTGACCAGAGGAAAGTATGTGGAAAGGGATTGAGCTATTCAGCATAAGTATAGATCAATGGCAACAGTATGTTGATATAAAATCAGAAAGTATAAAAACACAAAATGAGATACAAGTAGGGACAGTGAGGTTACAAGATGTCATGCTATGAATGCATAGGAAGAAGGCCATGAGAATACTGGTCCACTACTCGAGGGTGCACAACAACTCTTGAGAGATGACACAAAAAAGGTACAAGGAATTAATGACTTTCTGTATCTGTCTTCACTAAAGCTGTATATCAACAAACATTTTAAGACAGTGCTGTTGCTGAAAAACGTAGTTGCATCCTCCTTGCTTTACTCCTTTCCCACTTCCTCACTGCCTTCCTTCATCCCACTGCCACAGTGATTTGTAAGGGCATGCAGGGGTCTGGATGGGGGCTGATCCAGCTGAAAATTAATCTAGCAAATAGGTGATAGTTGTTAGGATCAATTAGTTCTGCAGTCTGATTCATTGCAGGGCTGTACTGTAATCAGATTTTTCTTTCAAATTAGCTAGATCTATTAATTTCATCCTATGCTGCTTAAAGGGCAGACGGATCCAGGAGAATCTCTGGGTGACTAGATGTTTAGGTTGTCAGAGGATCAGTAGAAAAGCATTGGACCTCTCTTTAAAGTGAGAAAAAAGGGAGTAGGAGATTTTCGATAAGCCTGATTAAATTAAATTCCGGAGCCAAAAATTGGGATTTTTTTAAACAAACTATTTACAAGTGCCTAGAAAATAAAGGGGAAGCATTCAGTTTTCATTGTAAGAGCGAAGTCTGTCAAGGCAGCTTAGTTCTTCCCATGCCTGTGTTGCCCTGTGAACAGGGGAAAGGCAGTTGGTGTCATGTGTCTCGACTACAGTGAGGCTTTCTGCACACCCATGGTGCTCTTATAAGCAAATGAGGAAACACAGCCTTGCTGACCCTGCTACAACCATAGCAGGGTGTAACACTGCTCAGGTAATCATACCTAAACAGTGACACAAAATGGAAGGAGGCATGAAATATTATTCTGCACCGTTTTCTCCTCAGTCTCATTATAGTCCACATTTTCGTTAGTGACTGAAAAAGAAAACATAAGACATACTTAGTAAATGTGCTGGTCACAGCTTGGAAGCTCTGAAAGTATGCTAGTCAATAGGCAGATTAAGTTTTTTAGAAGATCTTGGCAGTCTGGAGGAGCTATCTGTAAAAGCAAGATAAAAATGTACTAAGGACCAGTACGAGGCACTACATTTAGACAGGAATTATCTGCTGGAAGGTGGGTAATAACTGGTTAAGAAATAGCTTGGCTGAGGGTAGACCACAAACCAAACACTGTGCTGTGTTATGCAGAGTGGAAAAGGCAAGCAATATAATGCAATGGATAAATAATCCTGGAAATGTATTAAGAAATCCTTCCACCCTATTCAGCATCAATAATGCCTCAGTTGGCCCATTAAGTCCACTTTAAATCATATCAGGAAAAGTTCTCATTCAGGTTAGACATTAGAATAAAAAATCTTTCCTGTATCAAAATCAGTAAAGCGCTGTGAAAAGTTGCCTGATGAAGTAACTGCACCGATGGAACATCTCTGAAATAATTTTAGACAAATTTATGTCCTGTTTGATGTGATATAGCTGGTCCTGCCTTGGGTGAGATTGGCTAGATGAACTCTAAAGGTCTTTTCCAGCTTAGTTTTCCTGAAAGTTATTGCCCAGCCCATTAACTTTTCTGGGGAACAGTAGCTGCAGGCCCACTTCCATGGACGTTTTGCTGTTGTTCTTTTCACGTGAGGTTCACAAGTAATTGACTGGTATACCTGATATAATCCCAATTTACTTGAAAAATCTCTCTCAGTTGCTGTCAAGCTGGAGTAATATAAATTAGGCTATAGCTCCGTTGTTTTGTTTTGTTCTGAGGCAGCCAATTTTTCTCCATTTAGGTCATTGGCAGTATATTTCTACCACCCGCAAAAGCAGGTGATGAAGAAAACAGTTTAGTTAATGTCATACCAGAAAATAAAGTTAATATACCAAAAAAACAAGTCACTTTTCTGAGCACTCGTGTAGAGTGCGATTATTCTGGGGGCTAGTGACGGAGAAACAGCCTCTCTTCTCACAGTCACTGGTGTATGTCAGGGCAGGTCAACACAAAACAAGTACACCAGTGCTTGTTATAAAATGAGGTAATGCCTCTTTCCCTCTTATGAGGGTACAAATCAGAGTCAAAACTTGGCAAAAACACTGTCACAGTTGCAATAGTAAAATGACAAAAGCTTGAGCAGCCATTAGGACTGAGGTGTCCTCACTGTTCACTTCCAAAACAGTACATGGGATGACTGGAATTTCATTTTTCTACTCTGTTCCCTTTTTTGGATCCACTCCTATATCGCTCATGTGGACAAGCTGATACAGTAAAAAGGCAGTTCACACTGACTGAAGTATTTGCTTTCATTTAAAAGTGACTATTTGCTATTTAGCAGGCAAACGTACAGCCATGAAAAAGACAGTTTTTGTGGTGTTTGATGCTCCTGAGCATCTGTAATCAGCACATCTGTAAATATTTTAAAGTAAGCTCAGCCTGTATTTGTCTTCATATCATAAAGTATTGCTAGGGACAGGATCAAATGTTTGGGTGTGTTTACATTATTCCTTTGTATGAGATGGAAGGCGTTTATGCCTCTCTTTTTAGCTTGTTCACAGACACCTACACATAGAAGCGTTCTGTCCTCCCTTTGCCTTATAAAGAGTGATCATCTACTATGATTTATTTCTTAGTGGCACAGTCTCTTAGGCATTGAAAATTATCATTAACCTTGAAGGCTAGACTATCTATTTTCTGGAATTGTCCTTCACAATGCTTAAAAAGTAGTTTCTACAAGAGAAATTTGACTTTTATGTTATCTAAGATAAACGTTTAAAATAATAAAATATATGAATCTTTTATATATTCCAGAACCTAAACCACAAAGTTTAAAATTATATCTTCATATTTACAAAAGTCAGGTTTGTCATTCTGCTTAAGTGTCATAGCATGACATTTGAGAAAGCTATGACATTCGAATCTGTGTCCAACAGAGGGAGGTGTTCAGAAACACGGATTTGGTCCAAACTCTTTTTAAGATTAAGGAATTCAACACAAGGGCAGAGGAGGACCTGCACAAATGCAGGTGAGCAACATATGCTTTACTACTGCAGTTCAATTTGTTTAGCTGCTCCGTGAGAATTCTGATGTGGTGTCATGGCTACTTACTCAGACCTTCTTGGAAGATGTAGGATCAGAGGACTTTTAGATCAGACAGGTGACAATATCACCTCTGTACCAGAAGGGAACTATGAGTCACTTAAAAAGAAAAAGCACTATTGAGTTTATATCACCCTCCTTGATGGAAGACAAACTCAAGCAGAGGTCCTGTCTGGCAGGCAATTTGGGTTCAGTAAAAACCTGAAGTTACTTGGCTGTGCTTTTCTTACAGGCAGTCACTATGGCAATGGGAAAATATTGTGAGGTATAGGAATGATGGGAAGATGACTCAGAGAGTACAAAAAAGGGAACTTTCAAAAAACATAATTCCCAGTAGGCATAGAGTACACTTTTCAAAAATACACACAAATCAAGGAGAATTTGGTGCTGCTTTGCACCGGTGTTTTTGTTGGAGAATGTGATTATTAAATAAGGAGCTATAGTGCTTCGTATTTTCAGCCCCCTTATTATCAGAGGGAAACAGAAGCTGGTGGTGAAGGAAACAGCAGCACCCTGCTCCTTCCAGTCCTGCACCCTTCCCCACAGGGCTGCCGTGCAGCTGGAACTGCATTTATCGGTAAGGGACATGTTTGGACAGACTCAGTCAAGTCCGTGTGCAACTTCCGTGGCCTTTCCAAGTGGGAAAGCTTCTCCTTTCACTTGCAAAACCGCAGAGGCCAAAGGGAGCCCACGTGTGAAGTCTTCTGTCTCACTGACCCTGGTCCTGCCAAACTGGGATTTGGCCCAAATAAAGAGGCAGTAGCCCAAGGCAAGAGCCATCCTTCAGGGAGACATCCGTACAGAGCGTCGCATGAACAAGAACTACCAGGCTAACCCAGATCTGTGCTCTAACTGGCCCAGTATCAGCTTGCCACACAACAGGCATTTATAAAATAGTTTGTCCTCAGGAGAATTTCCTCCCCAGTTTTGCTCTTTAGGTATTTAATCCCAGGAAGCAGATATTTATAGAGAGAGATACACGCACACACAATAGATACACTCACACACAGAGACATACATATACATAGGAGACAAAGTCAAGAAAATATATATATATACACATATTTTTTTTTCTTGTTAAAAAAAAATCTTCCACCTCATGCAGCTAATACGTGGCCTGTATTAGTGCTAGTCATTCTCTGAATCTGTTATACTTTTGGCCTCGATAGTACTTTGATGTAGTTAGCTCCACAGATCAATTATGCATTGTGCAAAAACCTTTCTTTTAATCAAATTTATATTCTGCATTTTACTTTGTTTAATGACTCTTTATCCCTGAAATCCAAGAAGCAGCACATTAACTCTCTCTATAGCATTCAATTTTTTCCTACATTGCTCTCAAGCTTCCCCTTCAATTTAACTCAACTCCTTCAACTGTTTTTGCCCTGAAAGAGGTGAGAGCTTCCTTTTTTGTGAGTTTCTGGGACCTGTGGAGTTTGAGAGCTGTCCATAAGCTTCCCCTTCTGACCTGTAAGCTGCTGCTTCTTCATGAGACATGCAGTGAGCAGCAGCAGTCCTGAGCACCCTTTGATCCTGCTCCCCAGAGTTTTACTGTGGGAGGTACAACAGAGCCCTGAGGCATCAACATGATTATACTGTATTCTTTTACTTCAAAAATACTGGCCACCAGTATTGTTGCTCAGCAACATGCAGCTGTGTATCACTGCTGGCTTCATTAAACTTTAAAAATATTTTTCCTTGCCAGCTCAAATAAATAATTGACGATGATTTCAGTGTATATTTAGCATGTCCATTCAAATTCCAGTAAGTAGGTAAACCAGTTTAATATATCTAGAATTAATAAGAAATTATGAATATTGACTGTAAAATAAAATGCATAGCTGAAAAATACTTTCACTTACACAACAATTTGTATATAGCTCAAAGGTGCTGTATCAAATAAAAGTCAAAACTCCATAATTATTTCTTTACTGAACATGCTGCACCATCTCTTTTTTCAAACATCCTTAAATCTTATTCTATAGTTTCTCACTAAAAAAAGACTACAAGTGATCTTTCAACTATTTATATGTTATAATGTGCCTATATTTGCTAATACAGGCAAATGAACACATTAAATATGTATAAATAGAGAAGAACAGATTTCAACACCGATATTTTCTGGTTGAGTAATAGTGCCTGGGGTTATTCAAAGGGAATGGGTTGTAAAGCTCAAGTGTACTTTTTGTCATCTAACTGGTGGATTGCTTGTTACTCACCTCTAGCATGGGTCCCAGCTAAAATAAATTGCTGCAATCCTTATCAGCATTTTCTTTTCTATTATCTGTGAGAAGTCTCAGTTTTATCTAACTGGTGGCATTACCGGAACGTTTTTCTGCAAACATAGAAGCCTCTTGGTAAACGCAATTACTACTTTAACCCATAAGAGGTGCAGTTAGATGCATATCTGTGAGCAGAGTGGAGAGAACCTGAGCTAGAGAGCTTCTGAGATCTCTAAACTAAATGACTGCCAAAATAAACATGACTGGAGATAGAGGGATTAATCCTATAATCCTCACTTAAACAAAATTCCTGCTATCTTCAGTGAGATTCTCACTGGGGAACAGCTGTAGAAATTGGCCCAAATGAAGCAGAAATGAGAAAGGCCAAATTCTGCCTCTGGGTGTGCATGTGTGACTTCTGTAAAACCTGAAGTATGACACCCTGGGCCTGGGATAATCAGCCCATAAATTCCCACCAAGCTCTACAGTACCAAGACTTTACTCAGTGTAAATACCAGGCACATCTGTAGCCCCACAGGGAAACCTTTCTATCCAAGTTCCACTAAGAATTGAGATCCCAAGTGCAAACTGAAACTAACATTCAGAAATAAAATGTGCATTTTATTAAAAACTGTCTTCCATTTTAACCAATCCTAGGAGTTTTTGCAGCATTTATCTTCATTGAACTCAGGGTTATTTCCCCCATTTTCCGTCTGGGAGGGAAAACCAACATGCAATGTTAAGTGATTTTCCACAGACCACACAGCAACCGATTAGTATCATGGGGACAAATTAATCTTGGGTGTAAATCCATAAAGATTAATGGAGCTCTAACAGGGATTAATTTGGCCCATCATCTCTAAGGATAGCAAAACCAATTAGGTGATGTCATTAATCTTCTGGTTTATAAAGGACTGTTTCTTAAGCAATAATGAAAGAAAGGCAATAAAACAGGAATGACCAAAGGATTCACTATAAGGGATGAACTGGTCATTCCTTGGCAGAGGATTTGCAGCAGGAGCCCGAAATATTGACAGCAGCCTCAATGTGCCCTCAGACTTCCATCCCAACCAAGATGCTCTGTGGCAATCATTAATTTGAGGATGGGAGAGTCACTCTAGTTTTCAGTCACTGATTAGGTTTATGTCTTTTTGTAGGCCAAGGCTTCCACGAAACTAATTTGGAGTCAAATATTTTTATTATGGCCCTGGGATCTTCAAATCTTTGGAAAATACTAAGTGCTTAATGTCCTATGGAAAGTAGCATTTGAAAGATTCATAAATTTTAAAGCTTCCCCTTTTGACCTGACAAAATGTGCACTCTCCCACAGAAGGAAGTCTATAAGAAGTAAGCATTGCAAAATCTATATAACTGACTTGTTCTGAGACTTGGGGGGGAAAAAAATCCCTTATTCACTGGTTTGGACAATAGACAATTTTTCATCTTAAATTTCTGAAGATGTTTCTGATGCTTACAAAAGGTCAAAATTGGCCCACAGCAGAGAAGGATGTTCCTTCCGTTTGCCTCAGAAATTTTATTTTAAAAAGAAGAGAAACAGAAGGGTTTTTGTTAAAGGGTAATGACCAGCTATAACAAATGCACACAAAGCAGAGATGAACAGAACGGCAAAAACCATGGCTTCCACACCATGGTTGATGGAATTTGTGGAAAAAGAACATCTGTGGCATTGGCAAGGTCTACCATGAGGACATTGAATAGGAGATAGTGAATTTGTGCCTGAAAGTTGTGTGCATTACCTAATAGGCCTGGTAAAAATGTTCCACTGGGATGTTGAAAGAAAAACTTGGCAACAGTGAGATCATTAAAACCCTACTGCATAGAAACCCTCATTCAAAATGTAATGATATGTATCAGGATTTTAATTATTATTAGGAGAAAAAATATTCTAGCTGTAATAGGGATCTTCCCATCAATAGTTCTGCCTGAATAAGTGTTTCACGGCAGAGACCTCATAATCAGTGAAATTACTTAAAACCCCTTTCATGGGGATGTTCTTGAATAAAATGAAACCTCTTTCCTAACTTTATATACTGTAGGAGTTCAAATGAGGTGATGTGCTCAGGCTGGTAGTACAGCTCCATTCCGGAGGGACGATGTCATGGTGCTTGCACCCTGGTAGAGAAGCAAGGCTTTATGGGGCAGGGCTTTCCAGCTTCCTTCCCACCCCAATCAGCTGAGCACTTTCTCGGAAGGCAATGACACACTGCTGCATCCGGCTATGAACAAAGGATGCTGAAAAGAGGCATGGCAGAAGCACCTAATGAGAATATGAAAGAAACTTGAACTTCGGCAAGGAGACTTGAGTATGGAAGATGGAGTGGGATGATGATGTTTCTGAGTCAGTGCCGACAGTGTGACAGTGTGATTGCGCTTAGGGGTTGGTACTGCTAAATATCGATGCACATAAGCCTAGAAAGTGCAATGTGGAGAATTTAATCAGCCAAAAAGAGTAAATGAATGTACCAGGGAATGTTCCTACATGGTATCATCTATGTTTCAGAAGGGCAATAAAAACAACAGGAAATATGCTTAAGAAATAGCTGTCAAATTAGGCCCATAATATATAAATAGATAAAGAAGGCCTGTTTGAATATCTTCCTTTGACAGACGGACCTAAAGAAATATTCTGAAAAATGCTTCAACACAAGCCTATGTTTCCAGAAGACCTTTTAGACTATAAAATGAAAATATTTCTGTTTCATTGTTTGTTTTTGACTACTGTATTCAGTGATTATAAGAGGAAGAAATGATAAAAATATTTTTTTCACAAGTAGGGATTATATGGAACATTATAATTTCTCAGCAAAAAGAAAATTCTGTATGTAGGCAGTTCTATTTCATTAGACTAGCTAGTTTAATGTTACTTTTACTTTTAAAAATTAGGCCAACTTTATCATTAATAATTCGGGCAAATGGGTAATGATCACACCACCATTTATCCAACCTTTCTAAAGTGCAAATATACTTGCAGCATGGTACTACAAGCACAAGGTTATGTAAGGCCAGACAGTAAATGTAAAACTGTGCAAAAGCAGTGCAAAAGAAGAGCAGTAAATGTAAACCCAGTCACGCTTGCAGGTCTCGTATGGATGAGGTAGGAGGTGGGAACAGGTACCTTGGCTCATCTTCTGTAGCTAATGTTTGTTGTAGAAACAATATAGCAACAAACAGCATCACAGATGTTAGCTCTATGCAAATAAACTTACATTAAAAACAGCATTTGGTGTTCAGGGGAACAAAATCAATACTTCAATACTATAGTGAATACCACAGTAAAAATAGCTGTGATTCAAAGCCAGGTTACTTCATTAAAAAAAACACTTCACACAATTACAGCCCATCTAGTTCATATATCTTTGTTACCCTACTTAGAAGATGTGTTTCAGAAATAATTTATCAGGGAAGATATATGCATGTCCATAGTAACTACTGCTTCACAAGTCCAGCTGTAAAGATGGAAGATCTTGGAGAATAACAGAAAAAAATTGTAGTGATGGCAACTGCTTCTAAGCACTGAGTGGCAGAGCAGAGCCCAGACTTTGATCTGGAAACACTGCGTTAGCTCTTTGCTGATCATCTCATTGTTATGGCCACTGCTGATTTCCTTGGCAATTAGCTCTGAGTCTGTTTTAGGAACAGAGTAACCAGCACCCCAAAATGCATGTATTTATGGAAAAGTCTTCTATATCTTAGTCTGGATATATTTGATGCTATTCAAAGGTTTACTGGGTTCTTTTTTCAGACTGCAAGCACAACAATGGAAATATTTGTTCCTTGGCTTGCACACACATTTAGTGCTATATATATGGATTGTGGACACAAATGAAAAATTTGGCTTACACCACCATAGATATGTCATCTTAAAATCAAAGGAAGAGAACAGACCCCACATAAGTATGGGAAATTCTGATAATTTTCACATACCCATTTTACTTCCTATTTACAGCAAATGAACAGCAAGATATCTGCTCACCACGTCCTTTCTAAAAAGCTGGAGCTTCAGCTGTGGTGGCAGCTTGTCCTCTTCAGAGGTACCATCTCAATCTCTTGCTACTATACCACAGTGCCCAATGTCACCCTGAGGGATGTAAAAAGATCATCCCTTAATATGTTTTGGAAGATGATACCAGTGTGAAGCAGATAGTAGAGGTCTGCCCCTGCCATGTCCCTAGGGAAAGTACTGCCTCAAGCCCCGTTTTGGAGGCAACACAGGTGCAGTGCTCAGAAAACAGAATATTGGTGCCCCAGAAAGTCAAAACAGATACAATCCCCTTGCTTCAGGCACACAGCTGTCAAGAGAGTAAATAGGAAGATGAGACAGACTACAGCCTAAAGTACACCCCACAGAGTCAGTGTCCTTAGAGCGTGAGCAGCTGGTTAATCTGATTAAAGGAGATGGAAAAACATCTTGAGGATGGCATGGCCGGGAGGAGAACATCAGTGTGCAATAAAAGCCAGATAAATGCCTGGGTGCACGTATGGCTCAGTGTCAACACCAGAAGATGTGCAGAAAGCAGCTCAGCAGAGCCATTCCCTTCGCAGCTTCGGGGTACCCACCAAAAGCCACCAGCCCACCTCTCGCAGCTGCCCTGCAAGCTGGGGGTTCCTGTCCCACACGTGCTGGGCAATGTGAACTCCAGCAGTATGATAAAAATAGCATCATTTATCCACATCTATCTATCTTATCTCTTTATTTTGAGCAAAGAACCCATGAGGATGGATTTGTCACACAATCTGTTATAGACTACAGGCAGTACGTGACGCAGGATCTTTTCAAAGATTTTTGTTAGAAAGAAAAAATGTCTGCTCTTCCATAAACCCTGGAATTCAACCTCCCAGCTGGATAGTGTCAGATGGCTTCAGAGATCTCACTGTACTTCTGTCTTTTGATAGATCCTGGATATCTGACACAGCACTATGCTTGGCTTGTGCTGGTATAAAATGTCTTGGCTCCTTAACAGATCTCCTCCATCTTCAGTGTGCCTATTCCATAAGAGCAAGCATAACATTTTTGTGAAGTTCTCTCTGAATGAAACAGCCAGCTCCAAAAGTGTCTTTCTACCTGGGCTGTCTCAGCTGCTCACAGTTAATGAGTTACATGCTATAAAGTACAGCAGTGGGGCTGTCAGAAGGGGTTTGAGCCTGTTCTCTCTGTGCAGAGCACAGGTTTGATACATGCGTAACACAAGTAATACCCCTTGCTGCTGAGATGCCCATTCCCAGTCTTGGGCAGCTTTGTGGGATCAAGTGAAGGTAAGGGCTTCTGAGAGCATTGGCAGTGCACAGCCATCGCTAACAGCACCTCCCAGGGTTACAGCTGCAGACCACTGACCAGTTCTGACAGCACAGGTCCCTGTACCCCGGGACAGGGGAGCTGCTATTTCTGGGGTGGGGTAGAAATGCAACACATTCTTCTGTTTTAAATCTGGTTTGGGGGTATGCTGCCAAAACTTACAATGCTGGGAGAAAAGCAATACAGCTATTTAATCTACATAGATTAGTCTCTGAATGAACTCTAATCCTAGATTTTCTTGGCTAGATCTCAGTATGCAGATTACTTTTGTTAGCTAATGAGTAACATGAAAAGATCTGCAAGTTGACTACTTAGGAAAATGAAATACATTTAAAATTAGTTATACTGATAGTTTATCTTGGTTTTTTTTCCTTATTGACTGAAACTAGTTATGTATAATGTCAAGCTAGTAAGCAACAAATCCTTTCTTATTAAAGTTACTTAAACCATTAATGGCATTATGGATTGCTTGAGATTTGTAGTCCTTTTTTTACTGCCACCTGTCTACTTTTCAGTTTGTACCAAACGAAAAGGAAAGCTGTCTTCTGTTCTAAACTCACACTATTCACCATGAACAGGTAATACTTAAAAAGAAAACATGATCAGAACAATTCTTCTTGCTATAGTATAGTATTTAAAATCAGACTATACAGAAAAAGACCCTGCCTTGCAGTAATGATCCAGACCACAGAAAACATCACTGTACTATCCCTGTCTGCTTACTACTTAACACCAAGCCCCCATCACAATTAAGGAAAATTAATTACCTTGTAGATTAAGTTAAAATCCCAGCTGTTATAAAATATAAGTTAATCATCATTTCAACAGCAACATGGAATTAAGTAATGGAAGAAACAAATGACCTGCACAGAACTCTGGTGCTCCACTGTGGTCTGCCTGGGCTGGTTCCTCGGGGATGGATTTCATGTTCCTCAGGGATGCCCCTGGAGCAGCTGGTGGGTTATGTCCGGGATTCAAAGGGCTCTGCATGAGAGGCAGCTGAGTGCCTTCTCTTCTTTTTATTTATGTGGATGTTACAATGGCAGCAGACAGCAATGCATAGACACTAAATTAATTAAGCTGTTTTTAAGCCACAGCATTAAGGTGATGTCATAAGAACATGCTTAGGATGGCAAGGTCACTGGAAAGGGAGAGTACATGTCCTGCAATAAAAGATTTTGTAGTTTGGAGGGCTTGTGTGTTGGATGCCCTATGTGAATTTGTCAACCCCCTTTTTTTTTCAAACTGGGCACCACCTGGAGAAGTACTTCTTCTACCCACTGAAATATCCAACAGCATCTCTGATGTAAACAGGAGAGGAGCTGTTACACCTGCTTCAGCTCTGAGCAATACACATTATACACTTAGAAATGCATAAATCAGACATATTTGCAAACACACGGAACTGGGAAAATATTTTGATGCAAGATAACATAGTTCATGTAATTTATGCCAGACTGAGTTTGTGTTTGCACATGTTGGCCAACCAGAAATCTGCTCAGCTTACTGCTTCTGTTGACATGGCATTGCACTGCCCTTTTGCATTGATAGTTTGATTATACTGTACTAATGAGCCTGAGATTTTTTCCTCTATTACCCAAGTAACTAGTTTTGTAAAAATCAAAACCAGCAACAACTAATTTTCTTCATCGCTTTGCAAAAACCCAAAAACTTCCGAAAAAGTAGACTCTAACAGAAGAAATAAAGCAGATGCTGATGCATTACAAGCTCTTAATGATGCTATTGCTTCACTGAGAAATATTTTAGCTAGGAAATGTTGAATGTCTGAACAGCAGCCATAATCCTCTCATACAGAAGCCTTTTCTAAGGCTTGTACAGAGTAAGTGCAAGCCTGTGTCTTCAGCGCTAATGGGATCAGCTGAAGTGAGTAATGCTTTGTGTATGCTAAGGTTGTGATCCTGTACACGTGGTAAGAAGATGGCAGTGTTGGTTTTTCTAAGCAGCCAGTCCCACACGAGGTGAAGTGAGTCAGAGAATTCGAGATGGATGAGCAGCTCTCAGAAAGGACCTTTTGTTCCTCGTCTTCAGTCTCTAACAGTCACAGTGGAATTGTCTCTACCATCTACCTATTAGCATCAACATCACTGGGGCTGTTTGTGTGAGAAACACTTGTGCATATAAGCAAAGGTCACACAAGGAGACTCTTAAATCAGGATACTTTTTTTGTATCAAGCTTAAAATGACCACACTGATGACCCACCACTGCCTCCTCTAAGGAAAAGCTGGAGGCAGCTAGAGACACAGATGGGCATCAATTTGTCACTGAGAGCTTTACAATAACAACTATTTATCCTTGTCTGCAGTATTTGTACAAGCAACTGAGGAGAAACATCTCTATTCACTGTGTGACAGTCTCCTACGCTTTCTTTGGCTGTTACTTGTAATTGCAGCAAGAATAATATCCTGAGGGCTTTACGCTGATCTGCTGGATTTGAACACCAGCCTCTCAACTTACAGCCTCTATATCCCCCACCACCAGACAAGTACGTACTGTTTCTGCTATCCAATAAAAGCCTGGGAAACAAGCTTAGACCTGCCAAGATTTTACCACCAATTGCTTGCAAGGAATTGAATGCAAAATCCACTTGGTAATCACGCAAAAGCAGAAGGCAGATGAAATAGCTCTGTTTCCCTCCTGATGCCACAGGGCACATTTTGTCCCAGTTTGTGGGTGACACAGCAGAGCTGCAGGCAGTGAGCCGTGCGGGGTCTGACGCTGGGCAGCGCGTGCCAAAGAGTGAATGCGCTCTCTTAAGTGTTCCTTCTTGTAGCATCTCAGCAGTTCTGAGTGCTCAGAGGTTATGTACTAGCTATGCTTCAATGGTGCAGAAAAGCACTTTCCATTCAAAGTGAATAGTCATCAGAGTAATGGAGAAAATTGTTAAGTGCTGTCAATGGAGACATCTTCGCTTTTTTTATCGGTGTGTTAAATGGAATGCCCTGCCACAAATCATAAGGGTTTTGCAGCCCGTTACTTACAAATGGTGAATATAATGACAAAACCAAATATTGTGTTACCCCCTGGTTTCCATTATTGGGCTAAACTATTGGATTAAATCATGATCCTTAGAGCTGAAGTCAAAGGATTTTGCCCAGAGCAATGATTAGGATATCAGAAGATGAAATCTCCCTGATCCTCACAGAGGAACTGAGGGGAAGCATGGGAGTGGAGTGTGTCAGCACAAAGGGTGCCTGAGGACTCCTGTTCTACCCACCATGTGATGATGTATTTTGGGAGGGAACTACTACTGCATGGAGACATAGATACTCACCTATAAGTATATATATATGTGTATATATATATATATGTATGTATTTTTATATATATATGTATGTATTTATATATATGTCTGTAGGATCTACTGCATGGCCAAGCCAAAGGCATTCTGAGTCCTGCCCATCCATATAAGGAAGCCCAGCACTGTCGTGTATGGATTTTTAGTAGCTCCTTTCACAGTATTCTTGAGGTAAAAGGCAAAAGAAACGTAGACACTGCTGCTAAAAATAGCCAGTTATGCCCTTGATGATTCGTTTGTTGGTGAGAAGTGCCCATAAGTGCCTCTATCTAAACATTCTGTTCCCTGGCGCAGTATCTTCCGTGCCAGCTTGTATATGTCTCTCCAGTCTTCCTTAGTCTGTTTTCCTATGGGTTATATCTTCTTTAGCTAAATATATTAGGACAGTTTATTTATCTCCCTCCATGACAGCAAGACCCAAGTATGACTTCCTCCTGCTGTAGGAATTTCATAAATAAATCACTGTCTGTTATTTCCCTAGGAGCATATAGCATTGCAAAAAAAAAAAAAAAAATCCAAAAAAAAATAACCAAGGAATCACCCCTTTCTTAGGTTAGAAGAATTTGACCAATAACAGAAACACGAATATTCTGTTAAACTTCAGTGGCAAACCTCTTTGCATTGCTCTGATTTATGCAAGTAATAAATAATCGCATCAAATGACTTCTAAGAAAGGTTTCACATGAGAAGGAAAGCTTCATGTGATTTAACTACCCTGCCCCCAAACATACACACTCAGGGTGATGACCAGGTTTTAAATCACGGTTCTGTAAATTGCCATAGATTGGGAGGAAATTAAATTGGGCTCTTTGGTGACATCCTTTTAGTTATAGTGACAGTTTATGAATGTGTAACTAAGCTTATTGATAGGCATTTTGAACCTGAAATGGACTCTGTTTGAAGCTGTTGGATTTTTTATTATCTGTTCCAATATCACTACATTCCTGGAACTATCCTATATTTTTTTGTAAGCAAACTCTACCCATCACTAACAACCTGAGGAAAAATGAGGGAACAAAATGCTTCTTTAGTTGCCCAATGGGCTTTATGTCTGCTCCAATGTGAAGGGCAGGTAAATTGGAGGTGTTTAGCTGAGAGGGCAGGGAAACGAGTCTATGTTACTGTTACTCATGTAAGTCCTAAACACAGAGGAGCCAAAACCTGCTTTTCCTCCAGAGCATTTCTGCAGCTGCATATGGCTGAGTCAGGCCTTCTGCTGGACGGAAACCACCACTCTATTCAGTGTGCCTATGAACACTATCTTCAGAGGGAATGAATAAGGGGTGCTGTGATCAATGGTGCTTGCTTTCTTTCTTCCTTTCTTTCTTTCTTTTTATTTGTTCTAAGTTTGGCATTGTCGGGGGGACTTGCTGGTAAGTAATAAAATGTAGCTGGTTTTAATTTTTGCTGAGGTATTTAAGTTGCAGTTGGATAAACTGGGAAATAATAGATGAATCCTTTGGGCAGCGATACTTAGTTCATAGAACCATAGAATTGTTTGGATTGGGAGGAATCTTAGTTGCTAACTATTTAGTCTCTTCAGTTTAGACAAACCACATAAACAGATTTTTATGCACTTTTTTTTTTTTAAACTAAGTAATACTTTCTCAGTGCATTCACTGGTGTTGTTTGGCATTCATCTCTTTCATTTTTCCCTGTTGACACAATCTGTCTTTGTTAGAAAACATTGTTACCACCGATGAAGGCAGTGATTTCTTTAGGCACTCTGCACATAATACTACATGTCCTTATTGGAGCATGAGAGATACCAGCATATTTGTCTTCCTATTTGTAAAAGTTTCCCCAAACACTTCCCTTTCCAACAGCATGTTTATGAACCATACTGAACATGCTTAGAATACATATATCATGTTAACAAAGTGGCAAACTTGTGATTTATCCCTGTTTTCCCTCAAGAGCCGGGCATGCACAGTTCCACAAAGTGAAAAGCTCCTGGTTCCCAGCAGCCAAAAAGCACAGCAAGATTCAAGTATTGTGGCTCCCTCTGAATGAGTAAGCAGCTGAAAATAATACCTCTTACATTTTCTTTGGCAGCAGGGCTTATAGACAATATTTATCCTTCTTTTTAAATTTTTTGTGAACCAACTAGTGCAAGATCACAGGAAACAACTGGAATTCAGACTCCAGTTTATAGTGCTGTAGCTGGCTCCATCTCCAATGGACCAGCTTTGAAATGCTGATAAATGAATCCATGAGATATTCTGCTGTCTTCTGTAGTGGATTTTGCAGCTAGTGTTTCTCTCTTTACGTAATCTGAGCCTGTCTTGGTCCCACTCTTAATGCTCCTCACTATCAGCCAAGGCATTAATCTCAAGACTGTGTCCTAAATCCATTCCTGGAAAGGAGATGGAAGTAGGTGTCAGTTCAAACAGTACATGCCATAAAGATTACGTTTGTGCAAGACACAACAGGACAATGACACACTTTTCAGCTGGTGCATGTTTGGATCACAAAATTTAAAAGAAAAATAATAAATGAGATCTTTGAGATTTTAGGAACATAAGTTCAGTCCTAACAGCTCCCTGAAATCAATGAAAGTATGAGGAATGAGAGAGATTAAATGTAAATATTTCCAGACAGGACTGCAAACTACCTCCAGACACCTTGCAAGTGATAACTTCTGCTTGTAGGAATGACACATAGCACTGCTCAATGGCCTTCAGGGGTGCTTATTCAGTGATGAGCACTTGGAGTACATCTCCTGCAAGAGACACTCTGGGATTGATTTCCAAGTGGTGAAGTAGCAAGCTGACCCACTGGAGAGCATTAGGAGAAAAGTGCAAGAGCTGGGCAGAAGGACCCAGTGCTGCAGAACAGCCAAGTAGGGCTGGAGCTTGTGAGGGAACCTGCAGTCCTTCCCGGCACAGCCACACAGCATCTTTAGGGAAAAGGTCAAGGTCTCCTGTGGAGGGTCTAGCACTGGCTTCTGTTCACAACATCCCAGCCCAGTCAGGATGCCCTCTGACAGAGGATTGAATCCTCTCAAGAGGCTGAAGTACAAGGATCAGTGCTTATCTGCTTATCTATGTCAAAACTCAGGTGTTTGTGTGTACACACAGAAGAGGCAAGCTGGGCTGAAGAGTCTAAACTAGCACAGTATCAAAGTTCCAGCACTCATGAGACTCAGGTACCTGCACCTTTGTGCCTCCCTGGATCCTGAACTCTCCGTGGGCTTTAATTGGCTTAGAAGCCAGTGATTCACTTGTAAACCATGAAAGACCTTGGAGCCTAAATTCCTGTGAGATCATGGTTGGAACAGAGGCCAGCTGGGCCACTCTTTGCCACTGACTGGAGCAAGATTTAAGTATCTATAAAAATTGGCCTCTGCCCTTATTCATGGAAACCTTTCTTATATTTCTCATGCTTTATATCTGAGTAGGGGCACAAAAAACACAAAAAAACCTCCAAAAAAGGATTGAATTCATTAACTATTAATACTATTCATTACTAGTATTTCAACAGTAGCATTTGCATGCATGAAACTTCATTACAAATGAAAATATATCCGTCCTTCCCATGCCTTATGAGCTCATTTATATGCAACATAGCTTGTCGAGAGATGGCAAACAAAAGATCTGGGAGGATGAGGATTTACTCTGAATAAGCTGATAGCTACAAATGATTCTGAACTATATTGGAATTAAGTAACTTAGTGCCACTAATGCCACTGGCACTGCTATAGCCTTGACACTGGTGAGGGACTTAATCCAAGAGGCTCTTTTAATTTCTCAGAGGCTCCTAATGGTTAATTTTCTATTCCTTTTCCTTTTTTTATTTTTCTTTCTTTAGGACTTGTCAGACAGAAAGGCTAATGTGTGAAAGGATCTAATCTAGGCTATGCTTATGTTATGGAAGGCAGGAGATGGAGGAATAAAAGGGGGGCAGGACAGAGAAAATATCTTGCAGTTCAGCTGGGCTACTAATATTTGCTAATTGCAATAAATATGATACTGCACAGAAGCTCCTAATGAGCTTATACAAAGCATTTTAGTGGGATGCTGTCAGGTTAAACAGTGTGTTTAAAAATATAAACGTCCTTAATGATTTCAGATTAAAACAGAATGAAGTTTGACTACTCTATTAATTTTCCCCCTCTTTGAGTCAGAATCTGAACCATGTTTCGCACAACTCGGCGACTGAAAACAGATGGGGCTTTACTCTGCTGCTCTCAGGATGGAGCACATCGGGATCACACCAGAGAGGACAGAGCACGGATGCACAAGGCAGTGCTGCAGATGCAGCTGCAGAGATGCAGAGGGGCCGTGCTATGTCCTGGCTCACCAGGCTGCCTGGGCAGCTCTTGTGAGCTTTGGACCAGCTTCAGGCTCCAACTCAGCAGCTCTGGGGCTTGCATGAGGCTATCGCCCTTGAGACAGGAGCTCTGGGGCAAGCATGAGGGGTTTCACCCCGGGACAGCAGCTCTGAGGCTTGCAGGAGGGTTTCCCCAACAAACAGTGGCATCTCTGGGGCTTGCAGGAGGTTTTTCCCTGGGTGTTAATGGGGCTGTTGCAGCTTCACCAGGTCCAGCCCCAGGGTCCTCACATGGCACTTGATCGCACTGTGCAGCTTCATTTTCTTCTTTTGGAGCATGACTTAAATGTTTCCATGTTTAGATTACAGGCCTTTCAGAGCACAGTTTAAATCCAGAGCAGTGACTGTGTTGAATTTAACTGAAACTGAAGGAAAGAGCCTGTGGAAACTACTTCACAAAGAAGTTTTGTAAATAGTGGCTTGATACTATGGTGATGGGTTCCTAGAACTGCTGACTCCATTTTTCTGCCTATTCAATCCCTTATTTTTCTTCCAAACATGCAGATTTTAGTCCTCTTCTACATGGCAGTGTTGATTGTACATTTCTGTGAATCAAAAAAATTGCCAAGTAAATCAAACTTGGAGAATGGCAATGCTGGATCTACTTCTCAGCCACGCCTCTCATAGAAAGTGTTGGAGAGGGCCAAATGCCTTTCCCTGACTCGGTATCTCCAGGGGCCTCTGGATGTACTCATTTAGTCTGGGTTTGGGTAAACCACAAAGGATGGTCCAAATCTGAGAAGAGTGAGAGTGCAATGTTTGAACAAGAAAATCCACTCACAGACTGAAGGGCTCGGGTGTGTGGCACATACTTGAGGTCATGTCCTCTGCTGTTCACATCATCTACCTGCTGGAGGCTCCCCTTGGTGCTGGCCCTGCAGTCCTGCAGTCCACCCTCTCACCAGGATGAGCCCAAGGATGCTGCCTGCTCTGAGGGGAGCTGGACTGTGCTGGCAGCTTGGGCTTTGCCTGTGGATTACAGGTGTCTGATCCCAGAAGTGCCTGGGCTTCAGGCCACAGTCACCATGAGTCTGTTCTGGTAGGAGCAGCTGGCCTCTAGCACTGGAAGAATCTGGGTATATCTGTTCACACTTACCAGAGAGACACTGCAGCAAATACAGTGGGCTTCTGCATTTGCTATCTAGCAAATTCTCCTCTCCAGGTGGAAATATCCTCTGCTTCTTTTATACTGAAGAAGAGAAAATAAATGCTTCCAAATAATTCACAGTCTGGATGGCTTCAACAGAAGAAAGAACAAGCACTTAGACTGTGATAGAGGGATTACTGTTGTCACATAGCATTATCTGCAGGAGGACAAGCCCAATGTGCTGAGAGCTTTGTAAACATTTCAGACTACTTAGGGAATCTGCAACACAAGCTGAAACGTTTGAAAATCTATTTTTCCTAACCCATACATTTCCCAAATGAGTATGGACAAATTCAGAACTGGAACAAATCCAGTGAACATGTTGAACTACCATTAGGGAAGAGCAGAAGCAATTGTTTTGTGCTATCCTCTCCCTCCTGGAATGATGCAAAAGCTCCTAAATTTAGCAAGAGGGGGAAAAAAAAAAAAAAAAAAGGAAAAAGCCTATGCAATAAAATAAAATTGAAAGCTTCTTCGGATTTGCTCAGTGTCCAAGCCTGGGCACAAGCCCCTGTCAGCTATATATGCAGTCTCCTGGCCCAGCCGATGGAGCAATTGACTATGTTTTCTGTTTACTTCTTTTTCCAATCTCTTCTGTAAGCCAAAGATAAAGCCTATACAGCTCCAGCTGTACTTTTGAACCCATGTTTAAATGGGGTGGAAATAAATCTTAATGAGATTGTCCAGCCCTATTACCTTAAGTAGTGTACCTCAAATGAACCCTGCTAAAGACTGTAATTCCCTTCTGAGATTTCAGTGGCATGGGCAAGTGGCTCATATTTTACTATTGTAGTTTGTGTCATCATGGGATGCTTGGTAGAATTCCACAAATATCACATAAGAGTTGGAGAAACCCACCTTTATTAAAGATGTGGAAATAATAAAAGATGCTTTCCCCTAATAAGCACAAAGAATTCACTGCAAGCAGAAAATTACTTGGCATTTCTACTTCATGAGTATTTGGATGCGAAAACTTTACTTTCATAAATTCTTATAATTGGTATTTTGATGATTCCTATTTCATCTCTGGATAAAATCAAAGTATTTTCCTGAGACTTGCTGGTGGGTAGAACAGGGAAGGCAGCAGCAGATGGGCAGGACTTGGAGAACTGAGGAAAGGCCAGAGAGGTCTCAGACTGAGTGTCTCCAGGCAGCACCACACTGCGGCAGAGACACCACTTATTTAGGATCTCTTGAGAATCACACACACGGTTGAAGAGAGAAAATTTTTAAGAAGTGTTTGCCTTAGGTAATATGCAAGAAAGGAAGAGGTGATCCTGAGTCTTTGGAAACCCATAGTAGCATCCTTCGGGGCACAGGGCATATGACCTTCACATGAAGGGCATGTGGAACTCTAGTAGGTAGCAAGAAAAAATTAATCTTTCCAGCCTAAACTCACTTGGCTGTGCAACAAATGGTATTTTTAGCTCACATTGTGCCCGCAGCAGTCCATGTGTAACCCACAAAATGAAGGTCCAGAGAAGAAGCATCTCCTCCTTGTCCAAATTTAGCATGAGGCCTTGAAAGCACAGAAAAGGCAGCCAAGCATCATCAGTAGCCAGAGAATTTAGACAAGGAAGATAACTCAGTTCTGCTAAGTGGCTTTTGGGAAATAATGGAAGGAGAAACGAAATAACCTTTTACTGAAATGAAGTTAACCAGTTCCGGGCAGAAGCCTAGGGCTATCTCTGACTGTAGTCTAGGTTCATTTCTGCTGATTTTTCACATCTTTTATAGATATTTGGTATTGGATTAACACAGAGAAATTTGAGTATGTGGGCTCATCAGATCCTATGAACTACTGAGAGAAGAGGTCTGGGACTCATTGTAAGTAATGAGTGACTCTGCACAGGAGAACAAGACCAATCCTGGAGGAGATGTGCTGGAGGGTGGCTGCCAAGCTGCATTCACTCCTGGGCATTCTCCAGGACTATGACTTGTGAGCAGCCTGGCCTGCGGCAGGGCCCTGTGTCAAGTAGTGGAAAATAAATTTGACCTCCCTGTGCTGCCTCTTCACTACAGACAGCTCCATTTGGGTTCATTCCCGAGAACACAGGCACTCCAGGTGGCAAAGACCAGATGTTTGGGTAGGCTGGGGCCGTGCTGGGATGGACTCACGCTACAGCCTTGTCTCACTCACGCTACAGCCTTGTCTTGCTCTTTGCATTGACTCTTAAAAGCATCCAGCTGCCTCCAGTTCTCCTCTGTCCCTCAAGACAGCTTAATTAACAGGGCAGATTGTCAATTGAGCAATCACCTCAGAACAAGGAAATCTTTAAAACTTGGCATCATTATCTAGGAAAACCCAGCTGCTGAATTTCATTAGGAAAAGGAAGCAAATGCAAATGCTCAACTTTAAGGCACATTTCTGTGGAAGAAAGTAAAATTAATTTAGTGAAAATGAGTATTTTCTAAGCCTGTATCTCCCCCTTGGACAAAATGGAGAATGTTCAGCTCCTGGCTACATTTGTCTCAGAGTCATGGAGCACCTTGGGGTGCTCCTCTGCCTCCTTTCGCCTGCAGGGACACCTGACCTCAGGAACGAGTGACGTGTGGCACAGGAGCACACGTGCTGCTCCAGGAACTACCTTTGTCCTGCTGAACTTCCCGTGGCAGCATGAAGCAGGGAGATGCTCTTGCTCAGGGTCTGATGAACTCTCTTTATCCCCAGATCCCAAGACGGTGCTGAACCCTGTTCTGTAGGACCAGTGAGGGTCCTACAGTAGGGAGTGAGACTCACTGTGGCTCAACAAAAATGTGGCATCCAGTCACTTTTTAGTCATAATCTTCTTCCAGTACAGTGAAAGAAGAGTCAAGAGCTGCCTTCTTACTCCCCCCACTTTATAGGACATCAGAGTAGGCAGGGAGTAGTAAAGGACATAAAAAAGACCCTTCAGCCAGGATGCTCCCCAAAGACCTGAAGAAACCAAATAATTGTAGGAGAGGAGTTTGCTGATAAAACAAACACTCCTCTGTGAAAAACTGCGAGCAGATTGAAAGCTTTCCCTGGAGTTTTCCAATTTTTTCATTAAATGACTCAATATGAAAACATACAGAAATGTGGTTGGTGTTTAAAAAGACAGTTTTTGTTATTTTAAAGAAATATTATTCTCCATTCTACACATATGAGAACTGTGTGCCTCAGCCTGCCATATCTGTTCCAGACACTACATATTCTCTTGCACTTTCCCACATGATGCTTCTCCCTAAGCCTTAGATGTTTAAATACCTGACCAAAACATCTTTGGAAAAAAATCCTCACTCTTCAGTGTCATAACAAGACGCATATGCTGCTGGAATGACTAGGGGAAAATAGGCAGTGCATAGGCATCTTGACAGTCACCAAAAACTCATGACCCAAGAAAGCTGGCTTTGTAAAAAAAAAATAAAATCTTATGAGGCTCATGATAAACATCAAAGAGTTGGCAGCACTAAGACAAATCAAACAGTTTAGGTGAGATTTCCCAGAGAAACTGCTTCCATTTCATCAATGCACTATCTCTTATGGCTGAATATACCATTTGGAATTTATGATAGATGCAGGAAATAGCAGTTTCCTTCTCAAAATCCTTTCCACATGTGGTCCATATGCCTGCAGCACAAACGGATTGAGATCTCATGCCTAAGTCAGATGGGTGTCAGAAGGCCCACTGACTTGTAGCAACAGGATGTGTCAGAGACAAGCCGCCTGTATCAGAGGTGCCTGTGTGTAAGGCTATCAACACCGTAGAGCATCTCCAAACAATTGCTGAAGTATCAAGTTATTATTACAACAAGTATACTTACTGCTAGACCTCTAGTTAAGAAGTGTCAGAGTATTTTGCATTTTATGACACATGTGTTTCCAATATGCTGTTTATCATAACATCACAGCTTCACCCATTGGAAATACTGAACATGGTAGAGAATGCCATTCCAGGAAGATCGAGGGCAATTTCAGGTTAAGTCAGCTTGAAAAGTTCTACTGGGAACTGGATTGCATCTGTGCCTCAGCTGCAGAGCAGCTCTTGAAGGGAGAAGAGTTGGTACACAGAGCAACTGCAGAAATCAAGTTTTTCCCAAGTGGTCACTGATGGCATGATCCTTATCTCCTCATAACGGACCAGAGACCACAGATCTGATTTATAGACATGCCCAATGCTCTCAGATGCCAATGAAGTTCGAATATTTAAAATACAGTGCTGTACTGAGCGCTCTGAAAGAAGAGCTCCTCAGCATCTCTGATTACACACCCACAGCAGTGGGTACTAGTTTTGGTTTAATCTTGGTGTGCCTCAGTTCCTCACATATAAACTCTGAATAACACCACACACAGGGCTCTGTGACTTATTGCTGAGTCATATCTAGCAATGTTTCAGCACGGGAAATACGAAACATTCATTAAGTTTTAGTTCGGTGCAAATATAAATATCTTTCTCTGAGCAATCATGCTGGGACAAAGTGTGACTAATTGCCCAGTGCTCCCCATGCACCTCAACAGTGCTGCTTCCTGGTGGGGCCTCACCCAATAAACCTCCCCAGCCACACAGCACAGGGCTCAGGCTGCCAGTCTAACGAGAAGAACTGAGCTGACCCGACCACAAAGTTTGCACCTATGGGTCGGGGGAACAAAGATATTTCCGAGATTTTTAAGAGTTGTGATCCAAATTCATTGGACTGAATGGAAAGGCTCCTCTTGATTCCAAGGTGTCTAGATCACACTCCCGAAGTCCTTCCTTTCCTCAGAAAGTGAGAGATGTGCAACTTGTAAGTTTAATCTGAAGTCATGTCCTTCATAATCCCTGTTTTATGATTAAGTACAACCTGAGACCCTCAGCTTGCTGTCACCTTTTAGATTTTTGAATCTCTGTGGAAAATTACTCAGGTGTTCAGATATTCCACGCAGGACTGGTTTTGTGTGCTTTTATTTCTTGCATCAACAAGGCCTCTTCAGACAAGTTGTCTGGCTACAGGAGTTTTCACCCAACCCTTCAGGGTTCAGGCTGGAGACCCCTTGCCTGGGTAGCTGTCTGTCTGTTGGGGTTTGACACATTTGTACAACACATGGAGCTTCTAGAGTGCAGAGTCGTTCTCTCATCAGAGCTTCTGGGGAGAAGCAGGAGAGACCATGCCCATCCAATTGAACCAGGAGAGCTGCCTACTCACACAAACATGCTGCAGCCAACAGCCCAAGGGTTCTCCTCCCAATTCTGGCTCACCAGCAAGGGTTTTACCATTTTCCCAGTAACTTACGTAGTTACTGGGAAGTGTTCTGGGTGCACTGTATAACTGAGGAGTACTGGCAAAGCCAGATCATATGCTGCAGCTCAATAAAGAGCACATCATGAAGGCTTAGTGTGCACGTTTATATTTACCTGAAAAATAGGTGAAAACCACGTGAAATGCCAAGTTTGCAATTAGTGTCTATGGATTTATGAGGGGATTTTGAACCTAAACCTTTCAAACATCTCTCCAAACTCTTAAATTCATGCTCTCACACTACGTGGTATGGGTGAAAGCCTGTGTTCTCCCAAGGGGCACTCAAGTGTGGAAACTTGAGCCATGCAAATGGTGCTGAGAGAAGTGATGGGCATTCCTGCCTGGACAGTGTGGAGGAGCTTCATGAGATGAAGAAGCCATTGGCACCTCTCTGAAATGCTCCCTGTTATCTGTGATGGGGACAACATTGTACTTCCCAAAGCATTCTTGGAACTTGTTGTGACTCCTCAAGGGCCACAGCCAATTTTCTAAGCCCAGTTTGGAGTCATTTGAGCGAGGGCTTGCAGAGACAGGCTTTTTTTTCCCAAAAGCAATTTCTGTGACTGACAGACTGTGTGCAGAACCAAACAGCAGCTCTTACCAGTCACCATGTGCCCCACTGACTCAAATGTGACTTCAGCTGCTCCATGAAACCCAGGGCTCCTTCGGGGAACTGATACTGGGCACTATTAACATGTCCATGAACAGCATTTGGAGTTTGTCAGGAGCCCATTCCTGTGCCTCATATTTTCTTTCCCACAAGGAAGAAAGCATTTGTAGGATCTTGTCAGTCTTTTATGTGAGTTTTAGAGGTGACTTGAGATCTAAGGTAATCCTGAATGTTTAGAATTTAACAGTGCAAACCATTAGTGTGTGGTGAGGGAGCTGATCCCAAACTGTAAGGAAAGAAAAAACAGGGACAGAGAAGCAACTGAATATGCTGAATATGAAGATGAGAGGCTGGGCACTCACCAGGTTTTTGGAAGGGCAAACTGGGCGTTCAGTTTGCAGTCTGAATGGCAAAGGAAGGGAAGGTGGCCCCACCCTCTAAATTACTGCCTGTAAAACAGGTCTGTAGCAAGAGAGGGCTCCAGACATTGTTAAATGCAATTATGGCTTCTAAATGATGATGGCTGAACACAGAATATATTGGAAATGCTGCAGATGTTATGACTGGTGGAGGAGAACGGGAGAAAAAACATATTGGTAGTTTTTTGCATGCCTTAAGTTACTGTAAACATGGTGGAATAAGACTGTTCAGAAATGTGCTGTACAGCCTGTGCAAGTGCTCTTGCTTACAGACCTTGGGACAAAATACAGCTTCCAAATATTTCTTTCTGCAGATAAGGAAAATCCTCCCATTGGGGGACGGCAGGGGGAGGAGGGGAGAAGCGCTTGAGAAATATGTAGCATCTTCTGCATTTCCTTAACTAGATCCTTAACCAGAATCCCAGCTGCAAATGTTCATACTAATTTCGACTGTCTCTACTAACTGCCTGAAAAAGCTCTCCTCCTTCAGCCTGAAAGATCTCTCCTCCTCAAAGAAAGAAAAACAAACAGCAACAAACCAACAGACCAACCAAACCAAACAAAAAAAAAGAGGAAAGAACTCCTCTGCTATACTCTCAGGTATGATTTCAGTACATTCCTGCAAATGTAGACTTCTGAAAAGGGTGTTGATGTCTCTGCTAGCTCAAATACCCCAACTTGGAGCCCCCGTAGTACATAGCACACATATTCACATTCTGCTTCAGAAACACAGTGAGCAGGCACAGCCCCCACATGGCAATCGGGTAGTACAGTCCACAGAGGGAAACCTCACCTGCTACTTTAAATGCAGAGACTGGAGATGAAGCCTAACCCTGTGCTTATGCCCGTATATCCTGGAATACCATCAGCTCCCACCACACCACCGCCAAGCCCTAGGGGCAGGGCATCTGTGTCACAGGAGAAAAATGGAGCTGGCTGCAGAGTTTGTCTTTTTCTGAATTCCAGAGGTTGCAAGTTTTGAACCCAGTTGAAAGAAATAACTTTATGAGTAGCAGAGGGGGTTGTACTACACAGCTATTTACAGGTACACTAAGTTTGCCTAACATAGGCTAAACCCTTGTTGCAAACAAGCCTGGCTGCAACACAGAGCAACTTCTTTCATATTTGCTTTTGATGACAAAGAACCAGCTTTGCCATCCATGGCATTTTACCCAAGTGCAAATGGGGAGTTGCTCCGTGCCCTCCAGCTCTCTGCCAGTTCTGTCCCTTTTCCAGCACTGCAGCAACTGCTGTGTGGATTGAGGAGACCCCAGATTTCTCCCAATTGGAAAAGCCCTTTTTCCCCAATAAAAGATCTAAGAAGGTGAAAGGTAAGAGACTATGGTTGGGCCATGCAGCCCCATGGCTTTGAAAGCCCTGTTTGAAGGTGGCAGTCCCTCCTCAGCAGGAAGCCCTTTAACCCAGGCTCAGCCTGTGAGGCAGGTGAAGGCTGTACCCAGGAAATTTTAACCCTTTATGGACTGTTGGCTGGATATTTTGGCTCATGGGGCTATCTTAAAATGCTGCATGGTCAGAGAGGGCTTTCCAGGCATGTGTCTGGCAGGCTCCCAACCTGGTGGTCTCCATGGGGTTTGTTTGTCACCATACATCTGTTTCTGGGTTTTTTCTGGGGCACCAGGGTCACTTATTTTTCCTTGTGTGCTTTCCTGATCTTCATGTTCAAAAAACTCTTTAAAGACTTAAATAATAATGATTACTTCATCCTAATCAGTGTTTGCCTTCTGAATGCCCAGCCTCCACTGTTCAACGCACTGCCTGGACATGCTTCCCCCATGCTTGAGGATAGGCTGCCAGCCCAAGTGAGCAGAGAGCTCTTGGGAAAAGAGGGGAGAGCAGGAGGGAGCCACGTGGGCTGCAGGAAATTCCCTGGGATTTCAGCCAAACTAGATGACACTGCTTCATGGATAGGATGCTCTCCTGTGGGAAGTCACGTGTAAAGAGATGAAGTCTTTCACAGTGAGCCTGGTTCAACCAGTGGCTGAAGGAAGAGCACAACCCACTAACAGAAAAAAATGCTTCACTGAAAGGGTTGCCAGCAATGAAACTGGCTGCCCAGGGAAGTGGCTGAGTCACCATCCCTAGAGGTATTTAACAAAGGTATAGATGCTGCACAAAGGGACATGGCTCAGTGGTGGGGTTGGCAGTGTTAGGTTTACAGTTGAATCTGATGATCTTAAAGATCTGTTCCAACCTAAATGATTCTATGATTCTAAATGGGGTAAATGCTGGCATTCAGAAATGCTCCTTTCTTGTGAATTTATACTAACCATCAGACATTTTTACCTTCCTTCTCTAAGATGTTTGACTCAGCCACATCCATTGCATCTGCAGAACATCTTTAAATGATACGTAACATGTAGCAAGTTAGCCAAGAGCAAAGCTGGACTCATAGACCTTCAGATGAAATCTGCAATGTGCAGTGGCACCTAAGTCCAGTAACCTGGGCGAGGTTGCTCAATTTCAGTGACAGTGTTGGAGCAGTAGACATTCACAGACTCTCTTCATCCAGGCTTCACTCCGTTCTATCCCAAATATATGTATTGTTTTTTGGTTTCTTTCTAAGGGTAGAGACTGCAAGATCACTTATGCTTCACTGTGCAAAGCTGGCTCTGCAGGCATGGGAGGCCCAGCACGCTGGGCTCACATTGCCCCAGCTGGAGGATGCTCCTGGGGAGCTCTGAGCATGCAAGCCAGTGCTGGTGGGTTTGGTGCGGTCAGGAGTTGTCATTCATCCTGCAGACTGCTCTCGAGATGCTTAAGACACACCACTGCCTTTCTAACCTGTGGCAAGCAATTAGGTTGATATGCTGGAAAAACCTTCCCACTTCCCTGCTTTATGCCAGAGCACTAACTGTAGTCTGCACAACCACTCTGCAAGGTGATTTCAGGGTGTTGCCTTTTGCTCAGGATCTCCCCCTGCAAACTATAATACTCACTGGGACAAATGTCACATGGCAACACCAGTGTTTAAGTAAAGACCTTTTGTTTAAGGTCTAGTCTGCAAAACAGAACTAGTGGTTCAGGCCTATGGGAAACATGGAGTTATCTACAAAAATATAGACATTTTTTACCAAATCTGATGAAATATTAATTTAAAGCATAGTCCTATTCTAATATGAATAAATGAAAGTGGGGTGATTTTATTTGGCAGGAGTACTGCTTGTGCATGTGCTGAGTCGTAGGTTTTTGTTACAGAACTGTACGTGTGCCATATTTTATTCCCAGCATCTGTTTAGAAACAGCTCCGCGTGGGAGCCGGAGGTCTTGCTCACTAACAGCCTCTCTGGCTGAGATAAATGGACTCCCCATGACACTGCAGAATATGTGTTGAATTTCAGGAAGTCTAAATTCCATAGGTTTCTGGGATATCCTGATTCTGAAAACACCAATTTTAGCAAATTGGCTCCAACCTGTCTTAAAGACATGTTTGAAATGTGTAATTTTAGGTTTGAAAGGAAGTATTTAGCTAGAGAGTCAGGAACATAATTCAGATGAATGGTCTTTTTTTCTCCTCTATTGAAATAAGGCCAATAAAAGTTTGGGATGAAATTTAAGGTAATTCAGTTAGATTCGCGTGCCACCTGCTGCTGTCTCTTCCCTTCTTAAACTGCTGCAGTAAATAATAGAGAAAGTATGTATGTATGAGACTCCTGGTGTCCTTCTTCAGTAATATGTTCTTCATCTGTTACAGCTGAATACCCTGTGTTATTGCAGCAGTCATGTTATCCACTAAAAGTTACCCATGCTGTTCAGTCTGTGGCTGAAAGGAGAAAATAAGAAAGAGGCACTTTAAGAACCTTTGCGTGACTTCAGAGGTTTTTCTGAAGTCTAAAGGATTTTGTTAAGAACCAGAACCATTATGACTCATATATTCCTAATCAAAATGCTGGGTGCATGAAAAGCTGTTCAGTCGTTCAGAGACTGACTACGTCCCCTTACAAGAGAAAAATAATACACACAAGAGGAAGCACTTAAATAATTGATGTGCTCTTCTTTTATCTGCATGTAGGAGTGACAGGAAATCCATGTAGCTGGCACTAATGGATAGCATCAGTATGTCAATAATTGCTAATGAGAAAGAAATAGAAGTGCATTTGTCCTGAAGTGACTGATCTTTCTTTCTTCTTTATCTCCCTGTGTTACAATGGGAAATTAATAGTGGAAATTTTAGAATTCTGTTCACTAATACATCATTTTGATAGCGATGCTTTCAAAAGCCTTTTTTGGTATGATTTCAGTCCAAAATGACTGTACACTTGCTTGCATGTAATCCACATTCTGCAATCCAAGATCTTTTCTTTGTGTCTTCTGCGCTACATTCAAACAACAAAATAAAACTTTGTTTTCACCACATGTTTAATTTTCCATTCCTCATCAGTGAGAGAGTGCAACCATGATGGAATTGAACACAAACCAGAAATTTAAAAACACCCAATGCTTTCACCGTGAAAAATTGCATAACCATTTCTAGCACAGAAATAGGATACTCTTACTGAATAAAGCCTCCTGTAAAAAAATTATTGGTGTATCAACCCGTTCGTATGCAGTTTTTGATTCAAAGATTGCATTCAGCCGTTCTCCCCAAGTTGCTTGTCTGAGGGAACAATTACACAGCTGTTCCTGCTACATTCTTGTGTAGGCTGAAAGCAGCCTAAAAAACTCTGGCATTAATTTCCTGTAACTACAAAGTGCAGTTCTCCAGGTTGTTCGTGAGGCAAACCCCTTGCAAAGAGGTTACTGAAGCAATACATAGACTTGACACTAATACTGTGCTTTGGCTAAATTTATTTATAGCTGCATGCATGTGTACACACGGGTGCATGCATACGGCTGTACAGTTTGTGTTATAAGCAGAGCTCTGGATTCCAGCCACATTGCAGTGCTAATGATACTTGTCACTGCACCAACTTTTTTGCAGCTTTGTTATCCAGCTGCATTTGAAACCAAGGATTTTGAAAGTACAGTGCCAGCCTTACTATGAGCGTTGGATTCAGCAAAGGGGTATTTCTGCTCTACTGGACACTAACCAGTGTTTTAGAAAGTTTGATGATGATTTTTTGCAACCCTTTTCATGCAGTTTTTACTGCCAAAGTTTTAAACTTTGACCTAGCTAGTCAAAGAGCAATAGCCACGAAGAGAATTATTTCAAAATACATGACATGAATAGCAAGCTGTCAGCAACTGGTTCACTAAGATTGCCTAATAACTGCGATGGAGTACCACCATTTCTCTCTCCAGTGCTGGTTTTGTGCACATTTGTATATGCATATTTGCATCCACACATCTATGCAAAGATGAGCAAAATTAATATGCAAGATCCATGCAGCAGGTGTGCATTGGGACTGGTTGATTGTGTCTGTCATGGGACAGGGGCAGCCCTGCTGCCCAGGAATGGGGCTGGAGGCAGGGCCAGCCTGGGGAGACATGGGTTGATGATTAGAGGAACAGAGAGAAACAAACTTTTCCTCTGTGTACGCTGAAACGTTTCTAATCCACCTTCACATCTAAACATCACTTCATCTTTACTTTTCATTCCTGTCCATAGCAAACTGCTTCCTTCCCTGAAATCATGCATCCATCCATGAAGGTTTTCTGGAGGAAAACTCCTAGGTCCTTTCAGCAGTGAAGGTAATTGAGATATCAGTAACTTCTGCACACAAGATGCCATGCAGGCTCAGTATCAGTTTCATCATTGATATCAGATGCCAGCTAAATACTGTCACTGTCACCCTGAAATATCCCACCCTCAACTCAGAGTGCTTAACGAGCAAACTGAGGTCAGGCCCTTAAAATCAAAGCTTGGACAAGCGAAACTTTGCTGGTTGACAGATCAGCCCTTTGAGAAGGTAAGCGAAATATTCATCTTCGGCTCTCTTCTGTGCAGCAGCACAGGGAATTGTGCATGGTGCAGCTCACTCTGCACCACATACATAATTTATGTTTTTCGGCTGTGGTTATGAGTGTGCAGCTTTGGACTTGGGATTTTTTTTTTTTTAGATGGAAGTGGAGAGAGGAGGAAAAAAGATAAACACTGCAGCAGCCTTCTCCTTCTCCAGCCCCACTTTTTAGCCCAGAACCTCATCTTTGATACATAGCCTTCACAAACCAGTGAAACCTGAGTGCTACACAGTATGTGTGTGTTTATATACTTAGATGAAAGAAAAAATGCTTGCCTTGGCAAAAGGAAAAACAAAATAAAATAAAAGATGTTTCCAATGGTTCATCTCTTTATTAGTAAAATGCCTTGGCAGATAATTAAGCTAGCATTTTGACAAGAGTTTCCTTTTGTACAGGCAGTCTAGAGATGGTTCATAATTCCTATAGAAGTTCAAAAAAAAAACAGCTGAGAAACATGCTTCTTGCTGATGTGCTCTTCTGCTCAGTGAAGTTTGACATATACAGCCCTAAGAGCTAGTAAAGGACTCCTTCCCAGATATAGGCAAAACATGTGAGGCACTTATTTTGAAAAAAAGGTACATTTCTATTTCCTTTCAGCAAGTAATCCCTCCACATTACGTTTATCTGCCCTTGCTGCGTCCGTTACGTTCAGGAAGGTTTATCAAGGAGCAAACAGGATACATGCACAGCGCCTGGTCCTGCAGGACCCATCCCCAGAAACTCTCCTTAGTGAGCTCGAGAATACGCACATCGATATCATCATCTGTCCGGACACCGACACTTCAGACCATCTGTCTGAATTAATGAGCCCTTCCTCCTACCCAGCCCCTGTGCCTTCAGAGAAAATCCAGGCATTACCAGCCACACCACCTCTCCACCACGGACTCGTAAGTCACCGCACCAGGGTCTGCAGTGGTTTCAGGGAGTTTCTCCTCTCCCTGCTGCAGCTCCTGCTCCCTTCAAAAGCAAGCAGCTTCGCGTGTGACTTTGCAATCTGAGAATGTGAACTAGTCGGCAGGACACTGGGGTAAATATAAATCTGGCGCTTACCCACAGGCAGTCCCTCGCAGTCTGACATCGTGAGAGAAGTCCTCCTCACCGGGGGCTTAGGAAAACCACTGCAGGACCGCAAGTACGGGTCCTTCTGTTTGCAAAGGCAAGGGGGAAAAAATATCTAACAGTTTGTAGCCACCCTTCTCTTGCACTGTACATCTACCCACCCAGAGAGCTGTAGCAACAGTCCCGTCCCTGCCTTCTCATTATGGGATGTAAAGATAAGAATGTGCTTTTGTGCCAAAAGAGTGTGCTATTGGTGGATAAATTTGTTGTCATCCCTCCCCTTCGCAGAGTTTCCTCTTTAATGTCACAGTGACACATTACCCTGTCGGAAAGGCCATCGAATATTTATGAAACGGCTTTTAAGAGCTAAGCCGCAAATCTGCGATGGAGAACCGAGCTAATTGCTGTGCGGTGGGGCTGGTGGTGGAAGCCGCACCGGAGGGCTCTCCTGCCTCCCGGGGGGCTGCGGGGGCAGGTGGTGGGCTGGGGGATAGGCTCTGACATCTCGCTCTGAACCTTCTCGTTCTGCAGGTTAAGTAAGGGTCCGAGTATAAACACTCACTGCTGAAAAGGGGGACAGAAGCCAGTGCGTATCTCTTTAAGGAGGAAGGAAAAAAAAAAAAAGATCTTTTGTTTGTATTGTAATATCTGAGAAATTGTTCTGTGGCACTGTTACTGAAGGCTGTATCATGGTTTCTAATAATATTGTGAGCGCATATTTCTCTGTAACTGCGTGACTTTTCTTGCTTAAAAGAAGCCACTTTAATGATACTTTAGTGGCTGCTTCTACAACATATTTTTTTTAATCTTTGGAGATGTTTATGTGGGATTTGCTTGGTATGAGTTTCCCAGACTGATCCAGTCAGTAGAGAGTACCCCTGCACACTGGTGTGCTCATTAGGCACCTTAATGAAGTGCACAGGCTTTGGCAGCGTTGGACCCAGGCAAGGCTTGGCAGGGAGATGTGCGGGACCCGGTGGGTGCCTCAGCACCCGAGGGGGTGGTTTGCTGCCACTTTTTCTCCTGGGAACAGTTAGGAACAGTCTGGGCTTTGCCTGACACAGACCTTTAGTGTCTGAGCCCTTCACAAATGTTGGCATTTCAGACCCAGAGCCTGAGGGAGGGCTGGGAGGAGAGGGAGGAAAGGGGGTCACTCCATGGGGGGGGTCTCCGGGAAGCGCTTCCAGACCATGTGGCCAGGCACAGCACCTCAGGGAAATGAGTCACTGGAGCCCCAGTACATACCCATTTCTTCAAAATGCCTTGAACAAAATAAAGGCTTAACTTACATGAAGTATACTAGGAGCTCAATGTGCCCAACACCTCTGAAAAATTTGGGCTGTTTTTGCTCACATGCTTCAGTCTAAGCACCCAAAGGCTGACACTGCTGGCTCTGCCTGAGCTCTCTCTATAGAGAAGCCTTTTAATACTCTGCTGGTTACTCAGCAGCATAGCTAGCCATGGATTCAATTCAGGATGTCAGGCCAGTGACTAAGAAGCTAAAATAGCTGCAGATGTAGATAGTGACATGTTCCCGAAGCCATTCCTCGGGTTGCCTACATGGGTTTGGGCGAGCAGAGTCAGGGGTGTCCAGTGGCCACTGGGGTTTGCCAGCAGGAAGATCTGTTGGCACAATTCTGTCAGGGACAGCCCTTGTCAGTGCCTGCTTTTAGGTCTGCTCATGCAACATGCATGGAGATATTCACTGGTGTGAGGCTCACCTGGATGGCAGCTCTGAGGACAAACAGAGCCTCAGGCTGTGCTCTCTGCCAAAAAGGCTGAAAAAGAAGGAGAAGTGCAGGGCATGGTGCTTAGCCTCTGCATCCAGCTGCCACCCCCACAGACCCAAGGAGTGACCACTTTTCTGAAAGAGAGGGAGATGTGGAGATGTCTGATCTTGATCTCAGTATGCATCTGGGAAGGGAAGAAGGACTACACCAGACTGGAGGACTTCTCTTCCAGTGTCTGCATTTCACTGCAGAAACATATTGCTCCAGTGTGTGAAAATCAAAGCTTTCTTAGCTCAACCCTGTGCAAACTCAGGCTTCCAGTTCTGCAAGCATTTACGTGCCAATTTAACTTCAAGCCTAACCCAAGTTCCTGGAACTGCTCACAGAGTTAAACACATGCATAAGTATTTGCAGGATCAAGGGCTCACCATTCTTCCTTGTATTCACAGAGCAAACAGCTGCAGCTGGTTTTGAAGTTACCTCTCACAGCTGTTTGCTGGTGCTCCTCCACTGAAGCTTAGAGCCCTCCAGCAGAGCTGGACATGTGCCTGCAGGGAAGGCACGCCAAATTGTAGACTGGTGTCTTAGCTCTATCTCATCTTTGAGAGCAATTTAAGAAACCTATACCTCAGTCCCCCCCACTGCATTGTCCATGGCCAAGTCTGCTACATGTGATCAGCATCTTCTGGAAGGGGTCAGAGAAGCCAGCTGAGAATATTGAGGGGGGAGGACAAATACATCTTAAACTATTACAGCAAAGTTGGCAAGAACTCATCTGCCAGAGCCCTTACTAGGATTTGGCTTTGGGAGAACTCTTCAGTGAAATGCTAAAGCATGAAGTTATCCACGGGGTCAAAAGTTGAACAAATCAGAAGACCTAATTCTTATGACGATACTCACAAATGCCTTCCTTTGATGTGGATACTCCAATTAAAAAATTAGCTTTGATCCCTGAATACTTTAGTTATAATGTTGGGTTTTAATGAATTTTTTTTTTTTTTGAGTAAAACCGAGTATTTCTTTTAATTTTCCGTTTCTCAACCTGAAAAGAGCAATGTTTGCTCCTGGAGAAAGGCCAAGCCTGGAAAATTTAAGTCTGAAGGACAAAGTTTTGGGAATTTATGAATAAGCCTGGTGTCTGTCATGGCAAAAAATGCAAAAGCCAAAAACTGAACCAAACAATAAGAGGTGAGAAGTAAAGCGTGTATTATTTCAGCAGGTATTAAACTAATGTGAGAAATGTGCTAAATATTTGCTACTAACTGCTCTCACTTGAGCTTTCCACGGCACCTGAAGGACGCTTATCCTTCAGCATAGAGTGAGAGCCAGTTATAAATTCATGACAAGTACCATGAGTGGGGTGGTAAATGTAGTGTATGGAAGAAAGTCACTGGAGTGTTTCCTAAAGAAGGTTTGCCTGGACCCTGTGTTCTCTTGTGTAAGACAGTTGCATTACCCTAATGCATCTTGAAATACTTAAGCACTTGCTACGGTGTCAACACCCCTCTCTGGAGATTTCCAGGAAGAAATATCTGCCCAGAGATGTTATGGATGCCTCATCCCTGGACATGTTCAAGGCCAGGTTGGACAGGGATTTGAGCAGCCTGATCTAGTGGGTGGCATCCCTGCCCATGGCAGGGGGATTGAAACTAGATGATCTTTAAGGTCTCTTCCAACCCAAACAATGCTATGATTCTATAAAATACAAATGTCCTATTTGCTGTTTATGCCAAAAATGCTTCAGATAACCCAGAATCTGGACAGTGTAAAGGCCTTTTGAGATGCAAAAAAACCTGGAGCTGAGCTTATAGGCCTGGTAAAGGAGGGTATATGTGGGGAAACATGGGTGCAGGGCACGTACCATGACACTAGTACACAGTCACCTTAGTGCCCAAACACTGTCACCTACATGAGTAAGACATGTAATGGGACTTTGTTTCTAACCTACAAGTTGACACATTCCATCTGATCTGTGCCTGATCTAAGTGCCTAAATACCTTGGAAAATCTGGACTTTCAGATTTTAAATCCCATGGGGAGGTCGTAATTTTTCGTACCACCTGACAGACTGAGTCATCAGACCATGAAAAGAGCCCAATCCACCTGAAATCTCCCAGCTGGACCAGGGCTTTTGCTGTTGCTGACTTGCCTCTCACTGAGCCACAGATGGAGCTAGACTCATCCAGACCTCATAGTAAAAGAAGGGAACTCTGCTTCCCACTGTGGGATCTCAGGTCCTGCCAGATGCTGGCTGCTTGCTGGCATTACTGGTGGAAGGGCTTTGCTAGGCTCAGCACTGCTCTGGGAGCGTGGGCAAGTTGTTCTCCTTCCCTCTGCCTTTCTCTCTCCCGGCAGAGGGAAATCATGAGAAGCGAGAGTTATTTCTTTAGCTAACCAAGTCAGATCTGATTATTAAATCTTCAATTTTCCATGAGATTGAGGCAAGCGCCTTACTGCCTGCTTTGGCAGGCATTTATATCTTTCATCAGTGTGATTTCCATGCAGTTTAAATAGAGAATGGCTGAAATGCGCTTCTCCCTTCTAATTTATGCAAATTCCCTTGGGTTTTTTCCTGCCGTGTGAAGAGATTTCTGACTGTTGGGTACAGAGGACTCACAGCCTGCGTAGGGGGAGGGGAGGGATAGGGCTAGAAGAGAAACTGCAGGCTGATATAAGCAGGTTGGCATCAGGGTATGGATGACCTTCTCTCAGAACACTAAACAGCCCAAAACATTAGGAATTTGTTAGATAAGACAGGCCTTTCCCCTTTGAAAAGCCCTGCAGCTGGTAGGGATAGCATGCACCTTTCTGTCCCCTAATGTGAGAGGTAAGATTAACCACAGCTTCTTAATTGCTCCCAGTTAAAGTGCAGAGAAGCAAGCAAGAGGGGACTGTGCTGGCCAGCCACCACCAGCCCCAGTGCCAGCCCCGCAACTCCTGAGTCACTGACGGGTCTTTGGTTAGGTCCCAGATGTACGTATAGGACCACTGGGCCAAATCCAGGGCCAGTGGGATGCTGTGCCACATGTAAATGCAGCAGAGAAATGACTCCTGAGGAGCTGGTTGGATAGGCCTGAACCTCTGTACAGCAATGAGCAGGAGGAAAAGCAACCAGGCTTAGACAAGAAGTAGAGCACCCAAGAATTCCCAATGGTTGGATTTTATTTCATTATTGTTTTCTGACACATTCTGTTCACATTTCAACTTGATGGACAGGGAGTGTAATAATGCAACTGTAAGAGGAGCCGATGCTCTGACAGGATCTCATGTGAGTGCATCCAGAAGAGGGAGAGTGAGTGAAAAAAGGCAAGATACAGCTGACAGCTAAAACAGCCCTCTAGGAAATAACAAATACAGAAGTAATAGCAGCCCCCCAAAATAACTAGGTACATCGTCATTTTGCATTAATCTGTATTTTTTATTATTTTATTATCAAGGTTTTCACTAGTCACAATTGAATCCGAGCTTTGTATTCAAGAAAGGAAATGTCTCCATCATCTCCTCTGATGTCACCCCCGAGAGAAGATTAGAAGATTAACTGTCAGGTGACACCAATCCAGCAGCAGGGAAAATAATTTCCACATTCAAAGAGAAAATGGGGGAGAAATTCCAGCTATCTCCAAGAATTGTGAACCTTACCAGTGATAATCACTGGCTCACAGAGGAAACATTTTATTCAAATGTGCAGATATACAGTAAATAAAATAAGAAGATCAAAGACATGGAAGAGGATTTATCTTAAAGAAGAAAAGAATGGATAGTCTGAATCTCAGTGGCATTTTCATCGCACCTAATTTATAAACAGTTGCATTCTCTGTGGAGGAGTTATGAAAGGCCACTGAAATTATGTGAGGAAATAAAAAAACTACGTCTGAAAGATGAAAGTGGCTTCCGAGCTGTCTTAGTTCTTGCTGACAATTTCTCCTGAGCCAAAATGAGCCTATCACAGTGCTCAAGTGAGATGCACCTGCACAAGGACGGAGAAAAGGTGAGCACAACAGCGTGAGCCCAACTTTTGGCATCTGCTGACAAACGAATTGTTCTTTGCTGGCTGTCTCTGCAGGAGTCACCCAGCACAGGGACCAAGGCCAAAGCTGCTTTCCCATCAATACATGGTAGATTTTCATGCACAGCTGCAATTAGAGTTACTGGGAGTTGCCTCTGCAGATGCTCCAGGTGTTACTGAATAATATTCCAGTGAACATAAAAAGCCAAGAAAAATTACACGATTCAGTCTGATCTTGCTGGATTTGGTTTTAATTACATTATTGCTGTTTATTTTAGTGGGTTTGAGTCTTGCACAGCTGCATTTGCTTCATACAGATCTGGTGGAAAAAAGTGCCAAGCCCTGAATGTAAATATTACAGTATCATGTGGTGGGTTTGAGAAGAAGGTGAGAATCTTGCAAACCTTATTTGACAGCTGCAAAAATAGCACTCAGGCAAACAGATGGTCTCTGCAATAAGGGAAGTCTTTAAAAGGTTCACAGATTAATGAGCTCTGCCAGGTTTTTAGTGGTTCCTACCAGAATTCCTACAAATGAGTCTAACTGATCAGGGAAGTGGAGATGAGAGGGATCAATAACTTCCTAGACAGCTTGTATATCCAAGGTTAGCTGACAAAGGCTTCAAACCCATAAAATCCCAAGAGCAATTATAGAGGGACAGTGTCAACCTTTAGGAAGGCAAAAGCCACAGTGTTTGTCATGTACCATCAGTGCTCTCTGGGGACTAATTGCAGTCGCCTGTGATCAAGGGTATCGGTTCAGTGATAAAGAAAGGTGAGGTGTCAGGCACACTGAATTATTGGCTCATCCTGGGAACTCTGAAATTTTTTTTGAGGGAGTGAGAGTATCCTCTGACCACTGCAGGTCAGAGAGAGACCACACTTTCACCTACTTATATTAAAAGCAATCCCTGCCCGCACCAGCTAAACACTGTCCTACCTTCAAAGAAATGACCTCTCATTTCCATTCTCAACTCCAAGACTTTCTCTCTGCTCAGTGCTATGTCAAGCATAGCTAGACACTTTCACCAACTGAAAATAAGATGTTAAAATTGTCACTGGCCAATTGTGACTGGCCAACTAACCAATACATGGGAGTTTCATCCCAAACTTGGAACAGGAGCAAACTATACTTCTGGAATGACCAGCAACAGAAACAGAGCACCAGAGAGATCTTGATCTGATAATCCTCCAGCTGTCCAGCTGATTTTTTCTAGCAAAGCAACTTTTTTGTCCCCACAACTCCAAGTGAAGAAGGTATGCCATACTAGGAGACAAAATTGGTTAAGGAATTGATAATGAAATCAGTGAAAATTATTCATTAGGGTATCTATGAAGTTTGTAACATGGTGCACTTTACAAATTACTTTCATTTGCTTTCCTGCAAACATTTATCACTAGTTTTTGACAGCAGGAATGATCTGGGAGGAGTTTCCATTCTTAGTCATTTGGAGCCGCCTCTGTCTTACAATAAACACAGTTACAATTAACGGAAGCAGTGACCTTGTTGGCAATTTCTGAAAAGAGGACAAGACTCCTTGGGAATAGTGAATTAAGCAGATTATTACCACATAAGTAAACTCTGTAAGTCACGTTGTGGGTGAGTCATGTTGCTGGGGTAAAATGAAAGCTTGCTTGTGACTGCTTAAACAGCACAGAAGTGGTGTTTCCAAGCAGCTTTTATTGAAAACTGGATTAGATTTGGTTTAGGTTCTTTGATATTGATATTTTTCACTCAGGCACCTCAAGCTGGCTCATGAAGAAATTCAAGACCACCTTGGTGTACCTGGCACTGATCTCTTGGGGTTTGGGTCAGGTGCAGCTGCTGCAGAACTGCTGGAAATGGGGCTTTACGTATGTGACATGCTTTCACTTGACCAAAACCTCTGCTTCAGTGTCCTGAAGTGCTGCAGCTGGTACTGGAGTACCCTTTGGATGCTTGCCAGCCTGGCTGTATCTGGGTGCATCACCACAGAGCTGTGGCAGCTTTGTGTTTGCTTGGTGTTCACCTGGCTGGGGGTGCTCTCTGGTAAGCTGCAATTCTGTGACTGAAATGTCTTAAACCATTCTCAAACCTACAATTTAAAATTGTAGGGGAAAGCTTCCTTGATATTTCCTAATTTGATGCATGAAGCTGCTTCTTCCTTCTCACTCTTCCAGCTCACTCAGCCAGTTCTCATCCAGGGAGAATGTGGGAACTGAATTTCTCCCGCTGCCGTTTCTGCACACAGGCACTGCACCCTCATTGGAGTGGAGAAGTGAGGGCAATCCTGGCATTTACACATGCAGTTAAACAAACCCAAGAACTCTCATCTTAGGGCAGAGCCAGGATTGTTGCTCCCTCTTGACATTCCCTGGGGCTGCTTCATGCAGCTCTCAGCAATGCCTTGTCCACACTGTGCCTTTTCTCCCCTTCAGCACAAACCCAAGCTAGTATTCCTGCTTTATCCTAGATCCATTCCTCACCAATCACTTTAGCAATCCACAGGAATTAGTAGTAGCAGGTGAACACTTACCTCTGAAAACCTGGTTTACAGCTTATCAACAGGGCTGGCACATAAAATCATCATTATATTGGGCAGAGCAGATCCAGATGTGCCGCAGGACCATCCCCAGGCCATCACTGCAGCAGTTAATGTGGACTAATCAGGGATTCTGGCCTTCTTGAAGTACAGTATCAGTGTATAGTTAGCTACATTTTATCACAAAATTATACTTAAAAGTTCCAAAACCTTATTAATGACTAGATGTTAAATATGCATGGAATAGGCCAGAGAAGCCAAAAAGCTGCAGAGCTGGAAGTGAAACCACCATTGATAGTTTTTTCCTTTAATTTAGAAAGCAGCAGAAGCCTAAGAGAAATTTGTCTTGCAGCAGAGCCCACATCTAAGGAAATTCCACGTATGGTCAAATGTCAAGTTGTTTCTCTTGCAAAGGGCAATGTGGCAAGCGTATTTCCATTTGGAGAGAAGTTTTTTTCCTTCTAGCTGAGTTTTTCAGTGGGGGAAGGGGAGGGAGAGAAAGCAAAGCGAGCTTTTCCTTTCAAAACACATGCATTCAGAAATCTGGCTGCTCATTTTTAAAAGGTTATGGCTCCCTTCCTTGCTCCTCCCTGTGGCACGGCCAGGCCAGCCACACTTTTGCCACCAGTCCTCCCTTCCTAAGCTCTCCCTTCTTCTGTGAGGCTTCTCAGATAAAAGTAAGCCCTTGGGAAGGCACATGCTGCCAGCACTGAAATAACCAAGACTCCCAAACACCCATCTACAAGGTGGAGTTTGGCCCAGTGCTTTCTTGACAATCTGATGTTCCTTTTTGTCGCTGTTTCCTCAAGAAATAAGATTCACACAGTCCCTTTGGTAATAAATTCTCACCCCACTGGCTAGGTTCAAGCAACAACAAGGTCCAAAAGACGTTAAACTTCCTGCAGTTTCCAGAAAGCATCTGGGACTATTTAAAGGGGAGAGATTGGATTAGTTTAAGGCTGCCTGAGTAGAGACAGGAGGCACTATGACCCACAGTCAGTGTGGGGTCTGGCTGGCCATGCAACACGCACAGAGCCCCAGAGCTGACCTCCATGTGCCACCTCTATCCCTGCCAGTGGCACAGGCAGCATTATACAGAGACAGGAGGAAGGTGGGAATCCAAAAAAGGAAGCTGGAGCGTCAGGCAGTACTGCAGTGGGGGCTGCTGTGATGTGGTGGGGATGCTAGAGAAAACCTGGGGTGAAAAAAGGGAGTCATTGGAGCTAAAAAAGTAGGGAGGAGCAAGCAGTGTTCATTAGCAATTAGGGATTCAAGGTCTGTTCCCATCCAAGGCAGCCTGTCCAGGGCCCACTGCCCACCGACTCCCTGCACCCAGCAGGGCTGTGCTTGACCTCAAGCCCATCCCTGTAGGGCTCAACTCTTTCAGAAGGAAACTGAAAACACATCTCTTTGTCTCTGGAAGTCACCTTCATCACCTTCACCTTCCTCCCTGACCTTCCTGCCTCAACTGTCACCCTCCTGCACCACTCAGAGGAGCGAGGCACAGCTTTCCCAGCTGTGAATCCTCCTCCCTAGCTATTTCACTGCTTCACCAGGTCATCACCAACCTCAGAGGAGAGCCCCCAGCTCTCCCCACTCTCTTTTCCATTTCCCCTGCTCGCTGCTATTTATTGCTCTACGGTATTCGGGGGAGGAATGCAGCCTGTCCCAGGGAAAGGGCTGCTGCTGCCAGGACTCTGCAGGCTAAGTTTAGTTCCTGGCTCTACCAGGGATCACCTCTGTAACACTAATGAAAGATTAGATGTCTCCCTGCCTCAGTTTCCCTCTGTAGATAGCGAACTTCCCTCTTGTAACCTCTCTGGCGTGGGACCTGGCCTATACGGCTTGTTCACACTGCTCCTGTCCCTGGAGCTCCTGTCCTGGCTGAGATCTCAGTGTATTTCTACGATCAGTACAGTCATGTTATGTTTTTGTTTAAGCTCTTGTTACACTTTTGATATGGAAACAAAAGAATACTAACTAGAGCTGAATTATAATTCTTCACATTATGCTTTTTTTTAATTTTGATTGCAGTTCCACTTAAATTGTAATTCCCTAATATAAAAAATTACTCTCGCATTTCTAGATATTGATGTGAGAGTTAATGTGGCCACAGACAGTCCACCAGTCTTAGAGCCCTTCCTGCAGGTTTCCCAGGAAGAGGTGAGCCTTTGGAGGTGTAACCAGAGCTACTGCCTGTGTTGTGGGAACGAAATGACAGGAGTCTATGAGCAGCAAGAAAACCCTCTACGTGTGAGCTGAAGGCTTGTCTTCATGCTGTCTCTTTAAAAAAATTGCTCAAATAATACATTAAAAAGCAAACCTCTTCTATCACATACATATTTCATCTGCACCTTGGAACTGTAATTAATGGCACAGGAGGCTTCGTTTGACAAGCTGTCCTCAGGGCAGACTTTTTACTTCTATCTACATCAACAGTGCTCCCTGCTACTGTTTCCCTTGGCAAAACTCCTCAGCTTCACCCCACTCCATAGCGGGGAGGCAAGCAGATGTGAGGCTAATCCACGTTTCTCTCCATTGATGAATACTTCCCCCAGATACAATAGGACTAAAGAGAATAATTTTTCAAAGATGGAAGACACATGGGGACACGCACAGCAGGAGGTGAAGAAAAAAACCTCCTGTTTGTAAAGCCTGCCTGCTGTGTGAAATGATCAATGCTAATTCAAACTGAATACGATCGAAATTAAACACCAAGGGCCAAATTAGTCCCTGGTGCAGCACCAGTAACCCAAAGGCAGATGATTTGATTTCACTGAACTTAGGCCAGGAGTGAACTTGACGCCCAGTGTTATGTGGCATCTAACAGTACGGCCAAGAAACCTGAAATACATCACAGATACCCAAACAGGGGAGTTCTGATTGTGGCTGGTGCTCTAGCACATGTGACTAGTTTTCAGTTCTCGAGCACTGTCATCCCTGATAACTATTTCTGGTGGCTATTTACCCCCATCCTTTTCCTAGCAATGGTGGTTATTTACCTTTGTCTTTATGAAAAGGTTGCAGAGGCTCTCTGAAAATATGAGGAACAACAAAGAAATTGGTTTTATGTGCCTATCAAATATTGGATGAGTTGTGTTTTTCCTAACCAATTAAAATGGGGGAAAAAAATAAAAAAAAATAAAAAAAATGGTAACCTTTATGGAAGATCTGCCTGATGTAATATATGCTCATACGGTGTGTACTGAATCCATCACAAAGCAAATCAGCTTGCAGCAGGATGGAGACGCACTGACATTAAGTCTGAGAAGAACGGAGGTGGTATGAACCATAGGATCCCAAAGGCTTTCAGACACTGTTTTGCAGATCCCAGGCTATGAGCAGGAAAGAATTTAGGTTTTGCTTTTTCTTGGGGTTTTGTAGCATGTAAAAGCTGAGACTGCTGAGTCTGGTTTCTGTGTTTGAGGAGACATGCAGTGCTGCAGTGTTACCCAGCAGCTCTCTGCAGGGACACGTGCCATCGTGGCAGGGACTGGTTCCAGGCTCAGCCCAGACTGCACTGACTCTGCTCCTGCCTGGGCAGCCACCCAGACCTGGACAATCAAGAACTGAACTCAGTGGGAGGTTTGCCATTAGCTCCCAGGGTACTGGGCCAATACCCAACAGTAGGTAATACTTACAGACTGATTATGGACCATGTTACGTTCCCCCTGAGCACTTTTAATACCCAAAAGTAGAATTTCATGCTTGGTGTTCTGGCTTTAAGATTTATCCTGCTGATCATCTGCATTTGCATTATATTCAGTTATTTCATCTAGAATCTGGCAATAGCTAACACTGCTATCTCTTCTTACCAGTGATTCAGATACATACACACGTTGCCAGGTTGGATGGGGCCCTGAGTAATCTGGTCTAGTGGAAGGTGTCCCTACCCGTGGTAGGGGAGTTGGAACTAGATGATCTTTAAGGTCCCTTCCAACTCTAACCATTCTATGATTCAACAAAATCTCAGAGGTGGGATGGCTCTGCAAGCTCAATCTATTGGGATGAGGTTTTATAAAACCATAGCCAAACCCTGGCTCTTTGTCTGGCTGTCTTTGTAGATTCCATCTGGGTTTAATTTGGCCTTTGGATCTTCCAAGTAAGAATTTCATTCTTTTGGATAATTTATCCACGGCTTGTTATCCACTACTTACATCTTCATCGCTATATAGTTTAGCACTGCAAAATACTGCTTCAATCTTCTATCTACAACCCTAGAAACAGTTCTTTTGTGAGTAGCACCATTGAATTTAACAGTATTAAGTGTTGCAAGATTGAATTTATCAGTACTAAATGTTGCAAGATTGGAAACACACAAGAATGAGGGAAACCATCAAACCTTGAAATTCTGAGACTTACATAGATACTTGATATTTCCAAAATGACTCTCAAAAGCATGGGCACTAATATAACTCCATAGTGAGGTGCCACAGGTTATTAAATCAGTGATGAAGAACACATAAAAGAGACAGACACATCAATATTGGGCAGCAGGGGGCTTAGAGGACAGAGAAGTAAGGCAACAGAAACACATGATTTCAAGATGGAAAAGGCCATTTGGGCCTGGTACCCAAAAGCCATGAGAGCTAACAGAGTCATCAGTCTTCCTTCCAGTCAACCACCCTATGCTGGGCAGAAATGAAGATGTAGGAAAATAATGAAATAATGACAAGCTATAAAAGCTTTCTTAAGAATTCAAAGTCTCACATTTTTATAGGTAAGTGGATGCTGGCTCTGGTTAGCCCAGGGATGCTGGCCTCACAGCTGGAGAGGCAAGGAGGTCTCTTGCATGGTGCACAGAGGGAGAAATCACTTGAACTGTGCTAGAGCCTTGAGAGAGCCCCATCATTGTCATTCCCTCCCCAGGCTTGGCATCACTGAGTGATTTAGGGACTGGTTCTGCTTCTGAGCAGACCAGAGATGCTCATACCCTGAAACAGGTTGCACACTGCAGGCCTGGAGGGAGTGGGAAAGGAGACCCCACCAAAAAAGGTCCTATTGCCTTGACTGGCCCTTAGAAAGTGAGTTATTATTTTGCAACTATGCAAGAGGATCTGAGCATCTCTGTGAGGGCAGTGTCACCCATGAAGTCACCAATGCCTTGTGGGGATGATGTGGGAGAGGGAGGGCTGGGACCCACCTGCCTGGTGGTAGCGTGGCCCCATGTGACCTTCTGGAGCACATTCACCATTCAGCCCAACACTGGCTGCTAAAATGGTAGGCAAACAGCCAGATCTGCCTGTCTGGTTGGTGCCTGTGGATATGGTGACAGGGCTCAGCTCTCTCCATGTGGGCAAGGGGTTTCTCTCCCTTTCATCCTCTCCTTGCTGCACTCACCTCACCTGTGTCATACACCAACACACTCCCCTGCTCAGTCCCTCTATCACCTGCTGGAAAAGAACAGCAATGCCTGTGTGATTAAAGATAATGAACTGCTGATTAGCACTGGAAAATGCAAGTGAAAACATTTAATTTCTATTGCCTTTCTTGTTGAGTTAATTAAAATAAAACACAAAGCCTCTCAGCTGTTACCATGCCTGCTTGGCTCAAAGCACTTTAACTGAACAGGTTTGCAATTAATACTTATGTTGACTTCCACCTGCCATTACCACAACAAAAGAGACTAATAGCACACTTCAGATGATTCCCAGTGATGTAGCTCTTGGACCCTTTGGACTATTACCCACTTGCTGCTGGGATGCTTGAGCTTCAGGGAAGGTGTAACACAGTCCTTCTTCCACAAGCACAAGACTTCCTGAAGAAGCCACGCTAAGGAGAAATGTCCATGGACCACCTGCTCTGTGGCATTTAAATTGGGCTTTACACAATGCTTTAATACCTGTCAGCTGCCAGAGGAGGTTTAGGAGGTCTGTGAAAACTTTGGCTGCAGCATCAGGGCGAGTATTTTTCATCCCAGACTGACAGTTTGGAAAGTTCAGGGCCATGATTTAGTCTGAGAGCAGCACTGCAATCAGTAAGGCCATGCAAGCAGAAACAAATGTTCATGTTTGTTAGATGACCCATTTCTCTATGCATGCTCTGAGTTTACAAATCGCTTGCAAACCCTGCAGTCATATCTGACTGCCCTCTCCTGGAACATGATGGGGTTGCTATTGCATTCTTCCAACCAGCTGAACATCTGACCTACTGAAGTGACACCTTTTGCTATATTGGAGTTATATCGTGTATATGACACGTATATAACACATATATAATATATATACTATGTATGTAGCACATAAATATAATCTATAAGCTATGTATAGAACATACACTGGCACACATTTATATGAGACAAAGGTATATATACCTGATTTTTCTGCAATTCTAAGAGCATGGTTATAATTGATTTACTTCTTCTTGCAATGGTTTATAAATATACCTGCTCTTTTTACAGCTACCAATCTTATAATCTTATAGATCTACTGAAAAACATTTTAGTAAGTGGTGCAGGCACACCCATCTCTATGCTACATTCCCTCTCTCACCTATACATTACATTAATCATAGTAATGACTGAGTTTAAACAAAGGCTACATGGAGATTTCTTGTGCTTTTCAAAATTGCCACTTATTTTTAAGCAGTTTCAGCACAAAGCATACATAGAATTTGACTTTTTGTAAAGAATTAAGTAATTAATACAGGGGGTTTTAACAAAAAAAAAGTTTTTATAAATGTTAATTGTGTGCAGGAGATTGTACTAGTTTCTATTTAAAGTCACTTCTAAGGAGTTCCTTATAATCAGGAGATAAGAGATCACCAAGAGCCACAAAGTTTCACATTTTTACTACTAAGCATCATTGTTTTGTGCAGATATGAGCTTTTCTTCTGGGCAACTCAGAATCATAGAATTGTAGAATGGCCTTGGGTTAGAAGGGACCTTGAAGATCATCTAGTTCTACCCCTCCTGCCACGAGCGTGGACACTTTCTGCTAGGCCAGGTTGCTCAAAGCCTCGTCCAACCTGGCCTTGAACACTTCCAGGGATGGGATATCCACAACTTCTCTGGGCAACCTGTTCCAGTGCCTCACCACCCTCACAGTAAAGAAATTCTTCCTAATACCTAATCTAAATCTACCGTCCTTCAGCTTAAAGCCATTAAAGAAAACTCCCATCCGATGATTTCTATTTACCAAGGCAGATTTCAAGTGGAACCCTTGGCACAAAGCTCCCTCCTTACTGAAGCAGCTGCCTGGGCTGCTCAAGCTGTGCCCAGCGAAGCCTCCACGGGGGCTGCTGCAGCAGGGTGGGTTCAGCAGGCTCAGCATTCCCACTGGCCTGTGACTGGTACTGCACTGACCCACAGCTCTGCGCCTGGGCTGTGCATCAGTGTCAAGCAACAAACACAACAGCCACCCACTGTAAAACAGGCCTGGTGCCCTGGGATGGAGGATCGAGGCAGTAGCCACGGTGTAACACCTCACAGCAGCACAACTCACCCACAGCTGTGGAGCAGAAGGGTCGGGTTTACACCTCGGATCAAAATGTCAGGCCTAGTTTTGACTACTGCGTGAAAATACCTAATTAGTCTCCAGTGTGGGAAAGAGGTTGTGTAGTTAATCATTTAGGAGGCTCATTAGGTTTGTCCCATATTCATTATTACATCATCTGAGGTCTTAGGCACCTGAAAGTGTCTTGCAACATCTCCTACAAACAGGTTAGCACCTCTCAGCATCACTAAGTGAAGCAATAAAACTAATCAAATTCATTATCCTTCCTTTATGTTGGTATTACTCCATTAATTTTAATGGTCTCCCTTGATGTGTGCAGGTATAAAGGAATACAAGACACCTGCTTTACTAATTTTGGAAGCTGAGTTCAATACAGGAAGGTCAGAAAAGCATCTGTGGGTTTATTTAAACATTCTTGTTTGCTTTTTTTAACTTTCCAAATTTTTTTTATACAGTAACTCACTTTAAGGCACTGTAAGAACCTAAGGCAGATATACTTGCTTTAACAGAAAAGAGGACCATATTTTAGAATTCATGCTAGGCAATGTTTAATTTAATAAGAATTAGGGGCCTGGCTGTGTCTTAACCTTATGCATGGTTTTTAAAAATTGGCATAGTTACTACAGGGACTACCACAAGGACAAACTGACTAGGAATGAGCTGCAATCATTCATTCCCTATTAATAGAGGCAGGGATGCTGCAATTCATGGGGTGGGAGAGCAGATGCAGCTCTTTCCCTGCTTCCACTTACACCATAGCTGTGCTGGGAAAGCCCCTTGGTGTCAACTGATGGTATGAACTGGGTGAGCTGAGAAAGGGGAAGGACGCTATAGTCATTGCTCTAAGAGCCTAATGGATGCATTGCATAGGACCTCTCCCTAGTTTAGTCATCTTTACAGGAAAGAGAAATCAAACCAAAACAAACGAACAAACAAACACAAAAACCCCAAACGAAACCAAGCAACGTC
>VZRE01003297.1:226925-252899 GCA_013396775.1 Cephalopterus ornatus | reverse complement strand
AACTCTGAACTATGTGGAAATTTTGTAACTAGAATATTTTAAACAAAGGACATTGTGTAACAGTGTCAGCTTGTAGGGTCATGTCAGGGGTGGTTGGTCAAGGTAACACGGGAGAAATTGCCACAGTCGCCAATGCTATGTTCAGCTTTTCCCTCTGCAGGCCCAGAAAGACTGAAAAACATCCCATGCTCTACCAAACGGCTGAACAAACCTGCGCTGAGTGATAAACACTGAGTCATTCACGTCTCTTGCCAAATCAAACCAATCTCATGCAGACAGTCATCAAAATCCAGCATTCTGCTGTAGCTCTGAGGAACTGCTCTGCAAAGAGGGGCTGGAGTGAGATGAAAATTGAGCAATCATGTCTTCTGGGCAATATCACTGGAATTGGCAGGGGAAAAAAGTGAACAACAGGTAGAAATGTACTGCAAAAGCAAAACATGAGAGTGGGCAGATGTAAGATCCATTAGCTCATTAAGGGTGGAGCTGTTGGCCTGCTGGAAATTATTGTCCACTTTATGTCTTGATATTGGAAAGAAATTAACTAAAAGAGCCAAGGCAGTTTTAGCATTTGAGCTACTTAATTATGCTTTTTAAAGTTGTATTTGAAGCCACAGAGCGAAGGATGAATGAAACACTCCCTGAAGGTCTTTATTAAACACTCTCTGAAGGTCCTTATTAGCCATTCCCTTCTGTGATGGCAATAATAATTACATTGTCCTACATCGGAAGGAGTGTTCCTAGTGAATCCCCATACTCCTTGATAACGTTTCCAGCAGGGCAGGCTAAGATAATGATGTGGGTAATTAGAGCTCTGGCTGCAGGGTATGGACAGCCATTGAGGTCAGCCCTGAATGTCCTTCCTGGGAAGAGCATCCTAGCCTTGTCTCCCAGGGCTTAGGCCAGAAGGGGAAATCCTGCAACTGAGCGAAAGTCCTACTTGCATGATTTGACTCCTTCTCCTATGTGTGTGGGCTGCAAGGGAATTTCCTTCGTTACTGTTGTATGCAGACAAAATGGTAGATAAGACCTTTGTCAGATTTTAACCACTAGAAAACTTCATTATTGTCCTTCAGTCTATGTGCTGCATGACACAAGCTGCTAATACAGAATATCTCAATTCTATTAAACATTGAAACATATCCACTAATAGCCTATGGCAAAAAAGATCCATGAAAGGCAGTGGTATCTCAACAGCACTGTTGTGCCACTGATGTTTCATCTGGCATTTGCAAAGTGAAACTGCCCAGAAATTGCATCCCTGGAGCACCTGCACCTGTGGCAGCAGCAGTTCTGGCGAGGCAGCAGGCAGGCAATGGCAGATTGCAATGGGACTTTCCCTGGCAGCACCCGACACAGGCATGAATAATGAAGGGACTCATTAATCATTTACAGAATAGCTGTTCCCGTGGATTCACCGGTATTAGAGACTCGTGTTGAAGTCTGTCTCTTTTAATCCCACTGCGCATTTTGTGCTCGGCAAGGTCATGCTGCCCCTAGGAAGGGAAAAGTCACATCAGGAGAGGGTTTTGCAGCCCACGGCTCAGCCACTTTGGGTGCAGCACTAGCTCACAAATCACAGCACTGGTCCAACTACAGACCCTTAGGCCATGAACCTAAACGGGACGTGCACTCTTCAAAGAACGGAAAAAAAAAATTGAAATTAAGTAAAAAAAAAAAATGTTTAAAAATGTAACTGTTCCCCCCATCCATCACCCTGCTCTGCCCGTCCCAGCCGCGCTCCCGCCGCTCCGCCTGCACCGGCCGCTCCCGGCCACAGGAGGGGAGCGCTGCCGCACGCACCCGGCTGGTTGCCCGGTCGCTCCTGATGGGAAGCAGAGGTCGTGCCCCAGCCCCTCACTGCGGGACGGGCAGGAAGGAGGGGGCGGCCGGGACCGCCGGGACTCCCGACAGCACATCGGTGACCACCCTCACAGCCTAATCGCGTGCGAATGATTGTAATAAATGATTCGGCCTGCCACCATCGTGCCGAGCAAGAGCCGTGTGTGTGATCACACCCGCGGTGCGTGTCACACGTAGCGTGGGGCTGTCAGCGACCCAAACGTGTCAGGTGCCCAAACACGCAGCAGAGTCAATCACGGCGTCCAGATCTCGCTGTGCTCAGGGTAGCACACACGAGTTTGGGGAGGGGACGATGCACTGTGATTTCATGTTCCTGAAGCATCTATCTGTAGCTAAGACTCTTCTCCATCGTATCTAAAAAAAAAAAAAAAAAAAAAAATTTGCTTGTTAATGTACATACAGACAGTTGTTTGTCTGGTTTTGGTGGTCATTTCTAAATGCTGGGTAGCCTGCTCTGATTGCTGTAGGCACAAAGCTTTCAGTAGCCTTATCAAAGGTTGGGAAATGTAGCTTCAAGGCAAATATTGGGCTGGACCTGAAGCTTGTTGAAGTCAACAGGGCTCCCACTGGGCTTTTTAATCAGGCCTTGCATTAATTCCCTAATAAAGTTAACCGCTTATCTTTATTAGAAGTACTCTTCAATTAATTGATTTAATCTAGAAGATTTCTCCTCCCTGACAGATTTTTAAAGCCCCATGCACTCTTGCCTCTGCGTAGAGCCCAGCCTGCCCTCAGCCAACTGTGCTTTGCTTCCCAAGGAGTTAATCAGCTGGCCATCTCCTCTCAATCAATAAGCATTTATTCTAATTGAAACCAACATCGACTGGATACCAACCAGGAATGTGAAATGCTCTATAAATAATGTGCATGAGCTGGAGCCTGAGAGCAGGCAGTGGCAGGGCTGTCAGTGGGAGTGCTAATGGGGGGGGACATGCCACCCTGTACTCTGTCACTCTCCCAATGCCCTATTTACAGCTCTCACCAGGGAGCTCCCTGTCTCACTTTGATGATGAATTAACTTCCTCTGATGGATCAGCCTTCCAGTCCCCCATTGCAACACCTCCGAAGAATGCACTGCCTAACAGAATTCCTCATTAACATATAAATCATGATGTATTTCTTTTTGGTACCCCAGGCAAAACAATGGGCTGAGAGCTCCCCCTTCATCAAGCTCTTCCCTGGAGGGAGAACTTTCATTGATTGCTAAATGGAAGGTGGAAAGAGTGAAATCATTTAATTGTATGACTCCTCTGGTGTGCTACAGTGTTGACTTTAAGTAAGCATATGACTTCCCCCGTGTGGATGCTGCCTTCATATTTCATTGTAGGGCAAGGTATGATTCTTCCATCATAGCCAGTTGCAATAATATATGTTCAAGTGTTAATTTACCAACAATATCAGGGTCTTTTGAATACCAGTCAGTCTGGGAAACACCAACAAAAACACCTTCCGGCATTTAGTGTTTTATATCCAACTCTGCTACAAACTCAGTGGGTGATGATAGGTGGCTGCCTCAGTTTTTCTGCCTGTATGGACAAGTTAGGATCATCTGAACTAGTAAATTTTCAGTTCACTCACTGGAGCAACTAAAAAAATTGCCCCAAACTGCCCCTGTTTCTCATTGGTTGGACTATACTGAAACTCCTCTCTGATTCTGGATTTTCATAGGGTTATGCCACGGGCTGATAGCAACGTGGCAGCTGTGTCTGCGAAACCTGGCTTGCAAATGAGGACAGGAAGCACCACATTGTCCACTGAATCAGATGAGGCTTGGTGAGAGATAACACATTTTAGTTCCACCTCAGGCCCTAATAATGTGGCCAGGCAATGGCCCATGCTAGCACCTCCAGCTGCCGCAGCAAGAGAGAGCCGTCGAGCAGCAGGACCCTACAGAGCAGCCCCCTTGGAGCACCCCTTCCTCCTCCGGAGATGCACCAGAAATGGCATGCAGGACCTGGCAAACTCATCATCAGCATTGTGCCAGTACATGGGGAAGAAACGAGTGCTGTGAGCTTGGTCACTTGGATGAGTGGCAAGGAAACCTGTAGACCAAACATTCTCAGCTCATCCTGTGTGCTCCTCCGACTTCCACACCAGTGGCACAGTCCACGTAATCTGTCCTTCCCGCACTCTCAGGAAAGCCTGTCCTGCGGCCTCTCCCATTCCACGGCATGTCTGGTTGATGAATCAAACTTCCATATGGTGCACTTGGCATGAGGTGCCTGTCTGGAGAGCACACCAGATGGTCTTTGACGAGCAAGATGTGGTTGCTTCCCACAATACGTCATCCTGGATGGTGCAGAAGAAAGCCTGCGAGTGTCTACTTTCCAGTTCTACATATGTACTTTTACTGGAGTTTCCATGGTCTCAGGGAAGCTGCAGAGAGGGAATAGCTGAAAAGCCCAGCACCTGAGGCCAAGGTGAGAAGTATTTCCAAGAATCTAACCAGCCCCAGGTGGATCTACAATGACAATTCCCACCACATCCTTCCAGCCAGCAATCTGCCACCCCCTGACCACAGGAAGCCCAGCCTCTCCCCGAAGTATTGCCAGTGCTTCCCTATTCCTGCCACTCATTCCTCCTTCCGTTCCCAGCTCTTTCTCCATAGCAGCTCTGCCTCCATAGGCTTTCCCTTATGCTGTGCTCCTCAGGTTGAGGACAAATGCAGTTAAATCAAGGCAGGTACCATCTTCTTTTCTCCTCTCACCTTTTCTGGGAAACTTCCTAATTTCACACTAAAATCCCTGGAGAATTGATTTTTTTCCACAGGAATAATAAGAATGTTTTCACCGTTGCAAATTTGCCTTTTTGCTGTCCTACCTTCTGTCAACACTAGGCAGCAGCTTACCTGCCTTTACTTCAAACACTAAGTGCAGCCTCCAAATATAAGCATGCCCAAGCCAGCTCACCCTCCCTTCGACCTTGTGTTTACCATCCATTTGCTATATTACACAGGATTTAAAGCAAGGGTACATTTTTTTCTTGTTTTGTGTTTACATTAGAGAGATTGGTATCAGTTTAATTAAATCATCCTGAAATAATTTCTTAGCAGGCACTGTTTTCCTTGTGTAGGCAACAAGAGCACAGAGCCAGCATAGCTCAATCCAGCTCTGCTGTGGTGGGGTTGAGCCAGCCAGGCAAGGAGAGGAGCCCACAGCAATGCAGCTCAGAGTCCTTGCGTCCACTAGCACTGACAGAAGGAGAACTTGGAAATTCCAGCAAGTCTTCTTGGAAGTTGTCCTAGAAGGTGTCCTTTGTTAACGTGCAGGAAACGTTAAAATTTTTTATCACTGCTGAAAGGAAGCCTGATGCCATTGCTGCAAGGTGGGCTATAAAATGCAGCACAAAGGGCAAATTTCTACTAAATCCCAGCACCTTTTTGCCATTTATGCATCACGACACTATTTCTTTTTTTGTGCAGAGTGCTGTTTTCAGTTTTACAACCAGGTCTTGCCTGGTACACCAGTGTTAATCCACAGCTGCCCTGGCACCACTTGCTGATCTAGTCCTCTCTTTTATTGGTTGTTTTGTTTTTGTTTTTTTTTTTTTTTCTGTTTTTCAGAAATTAGTAGAGGGGCCTGGAGTTCTGATTGTTTAAACTGCTGAATGTTTCCTTCACAATTTTCAGCTGCAACTTGAAGTCATGGCTGTGGATTCTCTTCTCCTGACTCAGATAAGGGGAAGAATTCATCTCTGTTAGAAGGCTGGGTGATCAAAATGATTTATACCCATTATGCATTTATCCCTTTCAAATTTACAGTGTGTCACACAGACACAAATTATAAACGTCTTGTGAGCAAATTAAACCCATTGTGAGTGACTTCGAGCACACCGGTTCTGTGGGAAGCCTCAGCTGCCCTCAGTCTTGGGAGCAGCTTTCAGAAGAAGGCCCACAGTGACAAAGCCAGCCACCAGATGCCAGCCACAAGGGCGACCAAGGTGTGGAAGAAGTCAAAAGGAGGCTTATGATCATGTGTGCTGGTTTTAGCTGGGGAAGAATTAATTTTCTTCCTAGTGACTAGTATGGGGCTGTGTTCTGGATTTGTGCCCAGCACAGGGTTGATCACACAGAGGTGGTTTTTTATTGCTGAGCACTGCTTAGACAGAACAAAGGTCTTTTCTGCTTTTCATACTGCCACGCTGGCAAGGAAGTTGGGAGTGCATGGGAGGGTGGTAGGAGACACAGCCAGGACAGCTGACCTCGACTGACTAAGGGGATATTCCATACCATATGACATGATGCCCAGTATACAAAGTGGGGGGAAGAAGGAAGAAGGCTGGATGTTTGCAGTGATGGTGTCTATCTTTCCAAGTAACCATTACATATGATGGGGGCCTGCTCTCCTGGAGATGGTTGAACACTTGCTTGCCCATGGGAAGCAGTAAACTAATTCTTGGTTTTTATTTTCTTGTGTTTGCAGCTTTTGCTTTCGCTGTCTTTGTCTCAACCCATGAGTTTTCTAGCTCTTACTATTATATTTCTCTCCCTCGTCCTGCTGGTGGGGGAGTGAGTGAGCGTGGAGCTTGGTTGCCTGCTGGGGTGAAACCACAACGTCATGGAAGCTGTATGCATGGCTCTTGCACCAAGCATTAGGACTTGCAGAGAATACAGCTCTTCCTTAGAAGAAAGCTCTCAGAAACATGGAGCAGCGTGATAGCCAGTGCGTGAAGCATTCAAGTGCACGTGGGGTCTTAGCTAAGGCTTCACTGAGGACAATGTGTGACAGCCCCCTCACCAGCAGCCATCACCTCAGCCTGGCAGAGCCCCCACAGCTGGGAAATCTGAGGAAGGGCATGGCTGCCCTTTCTGATGTTGTGAGAGAGCAGAATCCCATCAGTCACCAAGCCAAGAGTCAATACAGAAAAGATGCATGCAACCTCTTATAGTTGGGGTTGTGCAAAGTGCTTAGCACTTCCACCATTCCGGCCTCGGTCACCATGCCTTCAAAATACAAGTTATGGGGTCTGCAGAATCCCTTTGTGCAGTGTTCCATCTAGTGATTTGGGCTTTCTGAGGCTGAGAACTTTACTGCTAGACACCTGAACAGTGCAAGCTTTTGTTACACAATAGTTAAACATCCCTAACCAAGTGTTTCATCTGGTGTGCTGCCTCAGTCCCTCCTGCATACCTGGTTGCTGGCATGATGCTTATCTGACCATGGGGTAAGACAGCTTAGGGAACTAAATTAGCAGAAAACTGACCTAGCAAAAAAGAGTATTACTTTCTGCAAGGTAAGCTCCTGCACTGGCTCATTGCAGGGTCTGAGAGATGGGAGTGCCTCTCAGGGCGTATCTCCATTTGGGGAATTATTTCCATTTGGTGAGAGGGGGACCATGCCAGTGCTGACCAAAGTAATTTTAAAATGATGTGGCAGAACAGGTTCAGTTACCCTGTCATATAAAGGGACAACTAGATTGTGATGAAAAGCAATATCCCACAGGTTCAAATTTGAGGTCTTCCCTGAAATCCCTTGTAGAAGAGAGATGGCATGTGCACTTGTGTTGTTCACATTGTGTTTGCAAGTAGGTTGCCTGGGGAGGTTGTAGGGTCTCTCCCTTCGGAGATAATAAAAAAAAATCTAGACACAGTCCTGTACAACTGGTTCTAGGTGGCCCTGCTTCAGCAGGGAGATTGGACAAGATGACCTCTGGAGTTCCCCTCCAGCCTCAACCATTCTGTGATAATTCTGTGTCCCATTATAGTTCAGAAGCAGCCGTAAGCACATGAGCCTCAGAGTGGAAGGCCCCTGCCCCAGGGAGGAGAGCCAGAGGGCAGTTTCTTATTTAACATGGGTCAGACTCAGTCTGCAGTGAGGATGGAAGGAAAAGCAGGCTTTGTGCAGCTCCCTGGTTCTGTCACCCATGTTCTCACTGCCTCCCTGGCCTCCAGATCACACTCATGCAACCACATGCGCCATACCAGGGAGCTTTCCTTGACGTAATACCAATATATGTTTCAGATTCGTTTCTGGCTCTCTGATGCCTGTTGATCTGGCTGGCTGTGAAGCAGCAGGGGATGGTGCAAGGGAAGTGGTGGAAAAGCTTTTCAAGAAACACAGATTCACAGATTTGTTTTAGCAGATCACAAAACCACGAGGGCAATGGTCCTGAGCCACCCCTGCCACAGCTCTGCCCTTTCGCCCATTCTCTTCATGTCCCCCTGCCCCTTCTCCAGCCCTTCTTTACCAATATATTCTAACTCCTCATCAACCTCCCCCTTCCCCTGGCACTTATCCAGCCAGCTTTTTCTCACTAACCTTGCATATTTATTTGAATGTCTTTGCTCAGAAAGTTTTCTGCCATTTTAGTGTTTGAAATTGGTTTTCAGGGAACAGCAGCTCAAGGTACCTGGTAGAAGCACAGAGGCAAGGGCAGACAAGGAGTTTGTGAGGCCTTCTTGGCAGTGATGAGATGCTGCTTTGGCTTGACAGACACAGAAGCAGATGCTCCTGTTTGTTCTCACTCTGGGCTTTACTTATTTGTGTTCTTTCCTGCCCTTTACTGATAAAAATGGAGATTTTTAAATGTGAACCAGGCTTGTAAACGTAGTCACTTTTTTTTTTCCCCCCTAGCCAATGAACCAATCTATTTAACAGCTCACTAGCCCAAAATGGATATTATTATATGGCTGGAGTGTGGATAAATAGTAGGTTGATAGCAGGGCTGATATGCAAATTTACAGATAACATATGACTTCAGGGGCAGAGGCTCTCAGAAGTCGTGGCTGTACTGTACCTCAGGAGCAGCTGTGAAGGAGCAGAGGGAAGAGCCAGCAGGCTGACAGGCAGCCCCTTCCCAGCTCTGTCCTGGTTTTGTTTAAATGCAAACAAATACTGAGAACAGGAAACAAAGAATTGTTAAAATGTATATATTCCTGCCATTCCCTGCATCTGATTAATCCTCTTTTTCTCTACCAGAGAATATACTAGTGAGAGTAAACTAATAATGCAGAGGCATGTGGATGAGACTAGAAAGAGTAGCACGTTTATGCATTATTAATGCATTAGAAAAGACAGACTTCTGTGGCCTGACTGTGTACGTATTGGATCAGTATTGAATGACCTTTGTAGGATATTTAGCACTGATAACTGCCCCATTTTGCTTATCTTTTGCAATGGAATAATCTCCAGGATGAGGCATGTTTATTTTGTCAAACAGTGAAAGAGATTATGTTCTGAAATAGCCTTTACTGAGCAGTTAATGCACAACACTTCTTTATTCCTAAAAGAGAGAATGTGATCTGGGAAGCAGTGCATGGCAAGCAGAACAGAGAAAATGTAAATTTCCAGCTTAGCAAATCTGTAATCACAAACTGGGTCTTTTGGGATTCTTGGTTATCTGGGAACAACAGTGGTGCTCCAGTCCTGCCAGGAAACGGGAAACTTTTGAGAGGAACACAAAATTATAGTGGGGCTTCCTAAGGCATAACTTTGGCACAGAGGAGATGCATTTTATCAGCTGGTTTACATCTCAACAAACATGACATAAGGAGGTAAAAAACCCAACGCTTGTGCAGTAGGGCAGGGGGCTGTGTGGGCTGCCCAGGTATGAGACATAATAACCAGTTTTATCTTCCAGCTTTGTCTCCCTTCGATTTATTGGTTGGATGGCTGACAGTTAAGCAAGAAACTGGAGGAGGCCCTAATCTTGGGAAGATAGAGCTACATGCATTCGTGCACTGTTCCTTCCTCTGGCATATGAAGACCTGGGCTCAGCAGATGGGTACAGTCACATTTCCAGCAGCACATGGAGCGCAACAGCCATATCTCTTAGCTTACACAGACAAGTATTGGCACCAGGCTCCTGGACTAGAATTCATTTCACAAGTCTGTGTCTGAACAAGTCACCCTGGACTCCTTCTATATTCAATAGGAGCTCTGTAATTCATCCTGTGCAGGAGCAAATACCTAACAGGGGTCAAATGAATCACCACAGCAAGGATCTCTTTCTCTCTGTTGATTACAGGGAGACCCAAAACTGCTCCTCTGCTGTAGCAGCCCACAAAATGCTGGTGAGGTCTCATGGCTGTGGTGGAGGTGGCTGGCCACAGCACAACGTGCCGGCGGCTCAGAACTGCCTCAACACGGGGCCATGGCCATGTGGCTGTGAAGAACTGCAGCTCCTTCACAGGGATTGCAGCGCCCTGGGGAGCCCAGGCAACATCACCTGGCCAAGCAGGCTCCTGGGAACACCACAGCTGGCTCCTGGGAACACCACAGCGGGCTGCTGGGAGCTGGGTTGCATGTGGTGCCTTGGGGCAGGGTGTCCCTTCACAGGGAACCTGGACAGGTAGTCAACACATATGTGAGGCATTTTGAAATCCCAGGTGAAACCAGTCCTGTGCTGAAGCAACAACAGAACATGAATGAAATAGGATTTCTTGACGAGGTTGAAGCAAGGTGCACCTTTCCATCATAAATTGCCACCTGGCTTAAGAAAGAGCCTCCTCTGGAGGTGCCACATGCACAGAACCATGCACAGAGCCAACACGGAGCTCCTGTGCTCATGCAAGGGATGTGCAGGCAGGCAGTGACTACAGCAAGTCTGGGGTTGGGCCATGGCAGCTGTGCAGCCACCAACTCACTCCAAGGACTGTATGAGGTGGCTGTGTCACATTTGTGATGGTGCTAAAAACCAGCCAAATCTCTGTCTTTTGGAAAGACACATCTTTCTGGGAAGCCATGAAACAGCACTAAAACAAGTTACTCAGAAGCCTGCCACTTTTAAAGTCCCCAGGCATGGTGCAGCATGACAGCAACTCCCAGGCAGAGCCAGGCAGATACATCCACTGCGCTGAGCCTTGGGACAGGGACAAGGCCTGGGGACAGCGCAAGACCCGGCCATTTCTGTCAGAAGCACTGAGGCAAAACCCCACAGCATGAGATTCACACCCAGCGTGTGAGATTTGATGGGCCTGTCACTTCGCAGACCCAGGCTCTGTCCCCCAGCGAATATGGATGACAAAAGGACAGATGCTGCCAGATTGTTTGGCCTTGCTGTCACTGCAATGGCAATGACACTTGACTTAAAAACTTGGCAGCTTTATAAGAGAAGTCCCAGTTCCTTATCCTGCCCACAGGACTGTGGCTCTCCCCCAGAAGGATGAGACCATCTGGGTTTCTGGATGATATTTCCTGACTCAAGGGCAAGGAGAAACTCTAGAAAATGCTGGTTTTGCAACTCTTTTTAAACAAGTTTGCACCTCTCTGGTTGGGAGAGTTTCAATATTCAGTCCATGCTTCTGCAGTGCCTAAATCCCCCCAAACACCTGGTCCTACCTGCATCCTTCTCCCCTTCAGAGCCTGCTTTAGCTCAGAGAGGGAAAGGGAAACAGTTTGCCTTGGCAAACAGCTTGCTATGAAAATGATGAATTCAAGAGCACGTGTAGCTTGTGGTTGAAAAAACCCGCCTGATCAGCAGAACTTTTCTCCCTCAGCTTCTAAGGGCAGATTTAGTCTCAAGGCCAAGCTGCCATGTGGTTGTAAAATAGAAGCAGGCCTGAAGAACTGATTTAACTTTCTTCAATTGTCTGTGTATCTTTAATCATGTTCACCACTTAAAATGCAGCAGAGCTGGCAGCTGATAATTAGACTGAGCCTGCAGCAGCATGGCCAGTGGCCAGATCACATGGCTCCTTTCATCTGCATATTTATGCATTTAAAGGAGAGGAAAACTTTCATAACATTTTAATAACTAGGTTCTTCTGAAGCCATAAATCCAGTCCTCTGGGCTTAGCCTACACTCTCTTTCTGATCCTACATAAGTGGAAGAGGGTGGGGCGTTTTGTTTGTTCTCCCTATTCTCTTCTGTGCATGAACGTGCAAAGCCAACCCTCTCAAGTTCGGGGTCCTCTGGAGGATGGGAGGGTCAGGCAAGGTAAAACTGCACTTCTAAGGATGAAGGTATAACTTTGATTTGGTTCCTGGCGTGGGAACAATTCCCCTTTCCCAAGATAGCTCATCTGCAGACTGCCAGGAGTGAAGCTCCTTTGCTAAACAATGGCTCCAAACAAAGAATTCCTGATATCTGTATTTCAAACAGAAGCTACAGTGTATGTTGGCTGTTGCACTTCTTATCACACCACTGTCAGATTCAGCCCTAGGACAGTGATACTTCAGACCATGAGCTGAAAGATGACAAAACGCAGGGAGCTGGTCCCAGTCCAGGTCTGTAGATGCAGGAGCTCTGTCTCCGTGCACGCTGCCAGACACAGTGATGGGTGGGCAGTCTCCCTGCGTGAGGTGCCTTCACCCTCCTCCCATGGGCAGATGCATCCTGGCAGTGCCTGACCACTGGCCACTGCCCCATATCTCCTGGTGGGGCAGTATCAGGGCGATGCTGCAAGGCACTGTGACAAGGGGGATGCTGTCTCCATCTCCCCTCCCTATGGGTGGCAGCTCCCTTGACAGCCTTGGTGACATCCTGCAGGGTCCTTTGCAGTGAGGCTTTGCAGACTGTCCTCCCTCTCCCTGGAGGCACCGCTGGCATGTGCACGTGGGCTTTTCCATTAGCACCCAATGACAGCCACTATCAGCAGGAAAACAGAAGGTGAGGATGAGAGACTAATCCCTATGCTGCCGTGTTGTCTTAGTAAGATGAAGGAAGCACTGTTAAAACAACATGCCACTGATTCCTTTCAAAGATGAAACACTTGGTTAAAATAAAATAAAAAACTATTTAATGAGAGGCAGTTCTTAAATGCTATTACTTTTTTAAAAGGAAAAGTTAGGTATTTTGAGCTAGAATCAGCTTCTACTGGAGGTTTTCTGGGTGAATCAAAGAACATTTTGCTGATTTATAAGGGTCTTGGTAGAGGCTTTAATTGTTGTTTCCATACAGCAAGCAAACAAACATACAAATTGCAAATGATTAGGCGATTTTCAGAGTACATCTTCAACTGACCTTTAGCTGTGCCAATAAAACTTTGGGGTTTGATGCTTTTGGGGTTTTGTACTGTAGAGTACAAGTGAATTTAGGCTGGTGCTATTGCTTTGTTTCAGAGGTGATGTTAATTGGCATAGTCATGTAACAATAGTTTTCCTAGACAAAGTGAAAGAGTCAAGCCCAGAAAAATGCTAACCATGGCATTTATTCCACTGGGAGAGACCAGGAATTGTTTCTTGTGTATTTAAAGACTCAGAATAAACAAACAAGGGCAAGATTAATTAGGAGTGGGAGTACAAGACTCCCTCTCCAAGCGAATGAGGAACAGCACTGGACGAGTCAGCAGTGCCAAAATGTTTCTTGGCATTTTCCACTGGTGGTCCAAGAGAATTTCCTTTGCATCCCAGTGTTCCCAAGACGTTCATAAACCACCTCTCTGGCTACCCAATGTGATGATAAACTTGTGTCCCCAGCTTTCATTATCAAGCTTTTAATCTAAGCCTGAACTCTCTGATCTGTCATCTGAAGTAGTGAGGGAATTTGCAGCAGGGTTTTTCCCAGCAAAGAAAAACAATTCACTTGCTAAAGACATTGTGTAGGATATATAACTTACAGATACAAGAATTTGGAAATTTGGGTGTTTATTTTGTAGTTTTGAGGATTACTGTTGTTTAACTTCATTATGAGGCTGTATCTTACATTTCCAGTATTGTATAAGTAGGGCAACAAATTTCAGCCAAAAAGAGTATTTGAGACTCCTATTGATTTTGGTGGGGTTTAGGGATGAATACTGACGAACACTGCATAATGTAGGCATTTACATTTTCTTAAGCCTTGTCTAGACTTGGATTTGGAAGGTGTGATACACCATGTGACTAATACAATGTAGTTAAGCCAACGTGGTTTTAATGCACGGCTTTAACCCTGGTTATTTTCAGGAAGCTATTACTACATTGTATTTAGCAACTGCTAATCTAGAAACCATCAATGGTAAATGAAAAGAGAGGTTACAAATCAAAGACAGGCTGATCTTGTGGTTACACCTTTCAGATGTGGCCTCCTGCTACACACAGGGCTATTTCACCTCTGACAGTATAGAAATAAGGGCTCCCCAGCCCTACTTACCACCACCTACGTGGTACTAATTCCCCAGGGAAGTGGCAGAATCACTCTTCCCAGAAGTGTTCAAAAAACGTGTAGACGTGGCACGTAGGGACATGGTTTAGTGGTGGACTTGGCAGTGCTGGGTTAATGGTTGGACTCAGTGACCCTGGAGGTCTTTTCCAACCTTAACGATTCTGTGATTCTACGTATTGGCTGCAAGAGTAAGAGGCTGTGGGGCCATGTGTGGATGTTGAGGATGTGGGTCTTCAAAAGGCTAACGAGTAGATGTGCTGGGGACTGGAGGGTGAGTAAATGACAGGAGCGAGAGATCTGAGTGTGCAACCACCAGGTATAGATTTGAGGGTGAGGAAGAATAGTGGTTATGGTAGTTGGGAGTGGGTGAGGATAGGGCAGCTGACGTAGTGGGTACAGTGAAGGGACATAACTTGGTGCCCAGAAAGGCCAAGCATATATATCTCTTAAAATGCTATCAGCATCTTTGTCTTCTCCAAACCTATGCCGAGAAGCCTTCCCTGCCAATGAACCCAATGCTTCTGCCATTTGGATTGGCTGGCTAGAAGGGCTGAGGATCCAAAGGCCCCAAAGCTCCCTTGCCTGGAGCTCTCACACAGATCCAGGAGCTGAATTCCAAGCAGAGGAGTCTGGCAGCCATTCCTTCCAGCTATCACCCCTCCTTGGTACCCCTAGACCTGTTTGAAGTAATCTGATACATTTTCCCACTAGCCAAGAACTATAATTCAGGGAAAATCCACCATCCTGGACTAAGTACATGTTGCAGAGGAGGCAGAGGGGCCCCCACAGTTACCCCTCATAAAATTCTCTTCTGTGAATTTTCCCATCTCCACCGTCATGGCACTTGGGTACACTGGGACAATGGAACCAAGAAGAAGGATTGCTGCAAGTGCTATAGTCAGTGAGGATGATCCACTCTGAAGTCCTTCAAATCCATCATGATGGGCCATTCTGGATACTGAAGTTACACTTCCCTGATTCCTCAAACTGGAGCCCAAACCAACTCTTTTGACCCAGTAGGGCCAATGTGCTCTGACTTCTATCCACAAAGATCATTGTTTGCTACACCAATTTATAGCAGTCCTTACAGACATCAATGTTAATCCAGATGTGTGATTTGGGCCTAAAACTGCCTGTGATAAATTTCTCTTTTTTTTCCCCAAACTAACTTGAAAGTTCATCTATTTGAATGTTGCTTAGAGAATCACTTAGAGCATCAAAGTTTGCAGAATATGCTGTGTAAGAATACAAGTATGACACTTATTGGTTCTTGAACCTTGCCTGATGCACCAGGAGTTGCGTTTTCAATATGGGGCTCTGTCTCTCCTGCTCTGCTTTTCAATCTCCCATGAAGTCACCAGTCGTGTAAGAGCCTGCACAGACATACTGAACATGAGTAATGCAGCATCTGTTGATATTAATTAAACTGTGCTTTGTATCATTGGAGTACATGGTATTATCCTTGATGGATGTGGCTTTATCTCTGTTATTACAATACGGAATTAATTAAGAATAATAAAGTTTGTCTTTAAAAAAATTGTATTTCCAACTTTTATCTGTGGAGGCAACATTTTCATATCCATTCTCTCCTAAAGGCAGAGTCTTTTAGGAAGATGTGATAGACATATTTAGGTAAATATTATTCCTCCAGTACATATGGTTTCCATTGCAATTGATCCCCTGCTGTTTCCTTCCAAGCACTTTCCTCTGTTACATATTCCACAATGGTGGTTGAAATACTGATCAGTGATAGCAGAGACAAATTTACTCCAGCAACTGGGAGTTTTAAGGGCAGCAACTGTTTGTATCCGAGTTTGTATGTACCGTAGTCACTGAAATAGTTTTTAGGCTTGCACTGAAATTTTCACTGGCACTGAAAGTCTAAAATTGCTTGAGACAGTTATAATTTAATAAAAGGATAGGATGAATAAAGACTGACTGAGATGGGACATAAAGATAGTGCACTACAAAACAACCACAGGGGCCCAGAAGCTGTAGAGAAGATGCTTGCTCCTGTAGCCACCCCTTAGGGTTGTGAGCAGCCTGGGTGCTTTACACAGACCTGGCACAGAAACTGCATCTGAACTTCAAGTGAGTTGCCTAAAGCTTGGGGATCACAAGCTGCTCTCTGTAGGCTAGCAGAGAAATAACCCTACATGCTTTTAAACTGGCACAGCCATTGGTAAGTTTCTTAACAGATGATAACAGCAAGAAGCTGGGAAAAAGCAGAGTGGGAACTGCTTTTTCCAGTGACTGTGTTTCATCAAACATGTATCAAACTATAGTTCCAGATACGGTAGGGTAAGAAAACATGTTGCATCACCCAGCATTCATTGGGCACCATTGGGCTGCAGTGGGATGTCACCCCAAATCAGACTGAAGCTGGCATGCCCACCAGTGCCATGGGGAGCTGCACAGAAGTACAAGGAAAATCGGTGAATACACTTTTGCCAGCACATTTGCAACATCTTGTAAGGCTCTAGGACATGAACAGCATTGGACATAAAGGTCTGCTTGTGCCCTAGTTGTTTCTCTGTGCTAGCAGGATGAATGTGCTCATGAGGGTTCAGGCTCTAAGAATGCACCTACTCGTTTGCAGAGGGTGGTCTAAACATCCTACAAAAGCCACTTGCTGTGGCAACAGCAGATAGAACATTGTGATACTTCAGAGCCTAGCTTATCCTTTTATTTATTTATTTATCATTATTATTATTACTTGTTGTTTATTATTACATCTGCTCAAAACTTTTAAGACAGAATGACATGGCCTCTGCTCCCAGGGTCTAACTGCAGATTTGATGCTGGAACACACGTTTATCCACGCAACACTGCCATATCATGCACCTTCACCATCTGCTGAGGGGCTGGACCTGACTGCCTGGCAGGCAACCTACAATGAAAACTTGACAGAGAAATCTGCAATGTGAAAGTAGCATCACACGACACAACACAACACACCTTTTTTTTCTTTTTTTTTGAAACTGGGAGTTATTTTTAAGGTGGGAAGATCTTTCTAGCACAAACTGAAATCACTTCAAATTCTGCATTCTATTTCTTCCTCTCTGAAATGACCTCAGGCTGGCCCTTGCCCTTGCTTTGGAGAATACTTCTGATGTGTATCTCAGGAGGCTGAGATATGGAATAAACTCCCATTACCTCTTGCTAATGTAGAGCACCACACAGCAGATACCTGAAGCCCTGCTCACTGGGGTTGGAGTAAAACAATAGCAGAACCCTGGAAGGACTTCAACTTCCACAGGATCCACTGTCATGGAGAGAGTGGTCTGTGGCTGTCCATTCAAAAAGCTATGCCTTCACAAAGCCTGCAGCAATGTGGCCATCACTAAAAGCCTTCTTGTTGTGCTAACTAGGAATTCTCATTTATTGCTATCACTGTCAGAGTCCTCAAGACCCAGAGTAAGCATCAGGGGTTACAGTGCATGAGAAAGCCCCCGTGCAGTGGCATTGCTGTGAGTTAATTGACTACTAATGAGCTGAAAGGTGAGGTCCTGCACTAGGAAACACAGGGCCAGACAGTCAAAATCACAGCACAACTCCAGGCAAGAGCTTAGGCATCTTTGTCCAGGGGTGCCCCAGCTGCTACAAGATCCCACAAGGAAATGGCCACACTGTTGTAGGCTACAAGGAGCCAATGGCTGTGTCCCAAAAGCTGTCATTTACAGTGTGGGCTAAGCAGAAAACAATGTGGCATCACACAGAGGCTGCAGTGTGGCTCTCCTGCACAAGGCCAGGGACTTCCCCTATAAGGCAAGAGGTCAGTGGCCACTGGGCTTTCCCTGACCACGCTACAGCAGACAAGGTACTGTACGGTCACTGCTTCCACACACTGCCATTGCCATCTCTTACAGTCTGAAATTATACTAATCCCCATTTATTTTTCATCGGCACATCTACAATTTTAGTGAAGGGCAGTTGAAGGAGGCTCTTCAGACCAGACTGTCTCCTCTATACTTATGAGCCTGCTAGCCCAGCCACAGAGCATCCTCTAAGACCTAAGTGTCCAAGAGGCTCAGGAACATTCATACACTGCTTAAAGCACTCATAGGTTGGCCTCAGGACTGTGTGATGCTAGGTGAGATAAAGGTGGGAAACACATTTGTTCATTTGGTTGCAGTAAAGACTTAGACAATTAAAGGAAAAAAAACCCACTTTTCACAGCATGCTTAGAATAAAGTCATTCTTTATCAAACAAACTCACACCTTACACATAAATAATTTGAATGTCTTGCTCTTTCATGGAAAGTAACAGAGAAAAACCTTCAAGGTTGATACATGGGAGCTGGTATTAGAAATCACATAGGATCAAATCCAAATCCTGCATCCAGAGTTGACCTATACACCACTTCCCTCCCCTACACTGGAAGGAACTGAATCAGGACCCTCCTTGGAAGACCACCCCCATCATCAACCTCCAGTTAAGGATCCCCACCCTGCACCCTTGGCTCAATCACTGAAATCCCATCCTTTACACTTGCAGCGGTATGAAATCCCAGTTGGTAGCTGCAGAAAGAGCCGTTGCCTTCTGGAAGGTGCATTATTCACAGGTTTTTGGAGGTGACTGAAATAACTAAGCCTACCCAAGCTGGATCCCTTGCAGCTATTTCTATGTCTTGACTGCCAAGCTGGCCAAAGCAGCAAAGCTAAGTATTGCACAGTCTAGCGACATTTGACTAAAACTGGGACCATTTATGTGGAACAGCAGTGTGGGAACAGAAAATAAGCTAGCGGAGCAGCAATGAGAAATCGGAGCTTTGATCAAGGAGACAGCAGCATTTGACTCTATCTGAGCTGGCAGGGAGATCCCATCCCAAAGCAAAATAAAATGTGTCATTCTTTCCAGCAGATGAAATTCTCCCCAGCAGTTTGTTCCTCCCAGGATCATTTTATGTGATCTCATTGTCTTTAAAGTCTTTCCCCTGAGGAAGCCGAACGTTTAATATAGACTACAGCATTAGTATCTGGTATTAAATCAGTCCAGCTACTCTGAAATGAGGCGAGTGGGCGTCCTGGAAAGGAAATAAAAACACAAGTTTAATAGAGGAGATAGGTTCACCTTGACCCATGCTATTTATTGCAAAAGACACAGAAACACTGCTTGCTTAATAGAGGGTCACTTTGCCCTGCCATAGACGTGTTTTACACCCCCAGTAAACTCCAGATGCTCACAGAGTGTGCACAGGGAATGCATCATCCAGCTCTAGAGGCTTTTACGTCTTGCTTTGCTTTACCAAGCTGCCCTAAGAGGGACTAGCACGTTCCCACAGCTCTCATTAATCCAATTGGCAAACTTAGGCACTCAGCATTTCAGCCACATAGTTTTTGCATCTTTGGCTGCAAGGAAGAGCTGTAAAACCGTGAGAAAGAAGAAATACCAGGAAGGGATTAAGACTGCAGACGTGGTGTGGGATGTCAGGGATCAGCACCCGAGCCAGGTGCTGCAGAAAGGGTCTCTGTCCCACGTGCTTCTCCTGCATCCTCACCGCCACGCCAAGCCAGGATTCCTTCCAGGCAGGCATCACACACAGCAACTAGCAGCTGCCCCGTGAGGGAGCCAGATGAGATGTATTAGGCACAGCTCACACAGTACATTGCTGGTGTGAAGCCGGCTCTAAGAGATTTATGTTGCATCCGTGCAAGCACTCTTATGTCACTAGTTCGCCACATGCCAATTGCACACAAGCACACAGAAAAACTGTATTTTTTGTAATTTGAGGGGTTTTTTAAAAATGTCATGTGAGCTGACAAAACACGATTCTTCAGCACCATTGTGAGTGAAAACACTCATTTACCTCATTTAGTGTTTCACTTTAAGAAACAATTTAGCTCACGCTTGAAGTGTCAGCTAAATGAGATAATTTATAATAATTCTGAAAACATGCTAGCTGTAAGAGGCTATAATCAGAGCTAATTACAGGGACATTCTGGAAATCCCTTGGCTTGGGGCTTTAGTTTTGATAAAGAGGATAACAACTTGTAAGCTATGATTCTTTTAATTATAACAATAGTAACCACCTTCTTTTACATGGCTTCTTTCATCTCTAAAAACCCCACAGCTTTGCAAACTATCTATACCACAGGGATTGTTTAGCCTAACACCAAAGTGAAGCCATCTCTGCAAGAAATAAGTAACTGTTTCACAATACCTAGCAGTCCTGTGCAAAGTTAGTAGAGGAGAAAAGGTGCAGAAGGAGAATATAATTTCTCTTGTGTCTCCTTAAAAAATACTCGGGGAGTTTTTGGATGCCCACAGTGGCAGCCAGCTGATCTTGAGAATAAGAAAGGCAGCTTTTACACGCGTCTTCAGACTCAAGGCACTATGGAGGAAGGCAGCAGCATCACCCCCACTCACAACTGAGGAAGCAGGGGCACCACTTGGCAGTACCCTGTCACAGCTCACCTGTCCACGTCCTCTGCTGGGTGATGATAAAACTCTGACACTGTGACTGGGAGTTACAAATTGCAGCAGCTTCCTCAGCGCTATGAATGGACAGCAGGCATCCCAGGTGGCTGTAGGAGGGCCAGCACTTGTAGTCTTCTCCTTCTGCTGTTCGGAAACCCTTTAGGGAGATGTAGTCTGGGAATAGAAAGAAGGTGTCTGGGGAAATACTTAAAAGAGCACTTCCAGAGACTAGTTATGCTACACACTTAGTGATTGCACTTCAGTGAAACTCTCAAAAGAAATGTGATAGTGATAGACTGAACTGACCTGAGTAGATGGAGTGGGGGTAGAGCTGCAAAGTTAAAAAAACCCCAAACCGTGCCTTTTGGTTCTGCAATGGAGCACAGGACAGCAATTCCCCTACAGATGTAGGAGAGAGAACAGAGCTCTCAAGGGTGAAGGAACAGGGGTGCAACCATAGGGGTGGGTGAGAGGAGGCTGCTGCACAAATACACAGGCTCTCCATTTCTCATCCAGGGAAGCCAACCTCACAGTAGCCTCTCCTACACCCTAGCCTCAACAGCAGAAGCAGAACCAGCATTGAGCTACATGGGGCACATGCTGACCCCACCCATCATGGTTTCCACCCAAGGAATCAGGAGATTTAGGAACCACAGTGTGGGAAAGGAAGGCCAGATCCTGCTCCTGACAAAGAGACCAGACAAAAGACAAAAGACCTGACAAGCCTGAGCAGGTGCTGTTCAGGCTATTGTTCACTGACTGCTAAAAGTCTCTCCCCACCTTCCCACACCTCTAGGATGGTGATCACTTTGGCACACTGCTACTGGGCCAGTTGTGAAGCCAACAGGTAGGTGTTGTTGGAAAATACTAGTAATTCTTGTTAAAGTTGCTGGTTCTTCCATGCAAATGACCAGGTATCTTTATTCATAACGGTGCAAATTCACATGTAAAGAGATTTCCTTCTGCAAACCACCATCATCTCCCCACCATCTCAGGTGAACTCTCGGGAAAATGCAAACCACAGTAACCACTGAACTTTCAAAGACTTCCTTTTAATCAGCCTCATCTCTCTACCACCAAATGGGTCCTTTTCAGAGGAATGCATCTCATAAAGGCTCATTTATCCATCCACAGGTCCAATAGAATGATTTTCAGAAAAAAGGAATTTAGAGGGCATGAGGTCCCAGTCACCCTGCCACACTCATCTCAGAGTTGCCACTTCCCCACTGTATGTTCCCATAACAACCTCTGCTCAGCAGGCAGAAGCCACCCAGTGAAATGGGATGTTTCAGTATCAGCCCAGAAAACTGACCTATTGGTCCACAGGATAAGATGATCCCAGGAAGAGACAGGAGACACTCAGTTTGCTGCTCTGGTTTAGTTGCTTAAGCTATCCCAAATACAGTCACTTGAAACACTGATGCTCATTGTGAGAGGAGTATTTAGAAGCACATGTCCATCTGTAGGCCAGATTGTCTGCACTGCTTTTACTTCGCAAAGCAAAGCAATCATGCATAGCTCCCATGAAAAGACAACAAAAGGCTGCTCAAAAAGACACTTTTGGTGCTTTTTCTAGTGACTATACACTGCCTGAATGTATGGGAGATTGGAATTTAACCAGTTACCAAGTTCCTCACTCCCTCAGTAGTTATGCTACTTAAAGCATTCAAAATCAAGTACCTTTTAAAAGAAGAGGTCTTTTCTGCAGATAAAGCCCAGACTTGTACAGATGTAAAACCTTTTCAAAAGCTTTCATGGTTTCATTTATCCCGTATCGTAAATCACCTACATTTAAGGAAAAAGATGACAAAGATAAATAATTCCATGAAATACTTTTTAGTTCCAGCAAAGAAGTTTATGAGTATTAGCTGGTACCTGTTGCATTCAGAATATCACTCAAAAGGGGCCGCAAAGCTGGTGGTGCAGAGTGTGGCAAAAGATAAGTGAAAAAATACCTGCAAAAAAATCCCACAGACTGATTAGAATACAGCAGCTTAATTTCCCTGGTGATTAACTTGTCTGCATTTTCACGTGACTTGATTATCCATATGCAACCAGTAAGTCTGCTTTGGTTATAAAGTTATGTTTGAGCACAGCTTGGTGCCTTACAGATGGTTCCTGTGATTTGGGCTCAAAGCCTGGTCCTTGCAGCGCAGCATGCTGCCAAGTACCACGTGAAATCCACTTTGCAAAGGTTCATGCAATGAAGCTTCCCCTCATTCTCCAGGCCTGTTTTGTAAACTAAGCAATGCATTTCCCAATAAAAAACCAACTATCCAACCAACCAACCAAAAAACAACAAAAAACCCCACACCAGTATAAAAGAAGACTGATGCAAGACCTTTCTCCTGCCCTGAAAAGGTTTGGCATTCTTATTGCCCCTGGAAAGGCAGGATGACTCATTTTCTGACCCTTTCACAAAACTCCAGTTCTAGGCAGACAAGTGCACAAGAGACAAGTGCAGTAAGGCTGCAGTAATCAGAGCAGGGGTTTGCCCTGTAACACTAAATCCTGGAAATTCAGGCTCCCTTACTAAGTCCTTCTGTGTGACTATCCAGCTGCCAAGGCTTCCTCCCAGAATGTGACCCGCTAAGCACCAATGATGAGCAGAAGCCCCTGCTTTTTCAGCTGATGGCCTACATGGAACGCTCTAGCAGCCTAACCCTAGCCCTTGCCTGTTAACCTGTTCTATTACTCCTCCATAGGTGCTCTCACAGCCTCTACAGGGAGATTCTCAGTTCAAGGGAAGAGTTAGCCAGCCTGTTCCCAACAACAGGGACTCAAAGCTGGTGGGCCTTGGCAAGCAGCTCACGCTGCCACTGCTTTCAGCAAACATGGCCCGTGGATGTCAAGCACTGGGGCTTGTTTGGCAGACAGCACATTCACTGGTGCAAGCTTTGGGGCAAGTTTCTAGAGGGCATTGGTGAAAGGGAGCAGCAAAAGAAAGATGCCTTCATTCTCACCAGGCAACAACTGCACTGTTTTTCTGCCTTATGAGGAAAATAACTTGCTTCAAAGTGATCCTTAGCTACCCTTTGACGGAGGTGAGGGGAATCACCACGCGGAAGAAACACAAGATGCTAGAGGCTACATGCCAGAGTGTGAGCTCAGCCACCCCAGATTTTCCCCCATGTAGCTGGACATACCGATACGCATTGAAAAGATTCTTCTTTTCATTTATTCCTTCGCATTTCCCAACTGCAGAGCATTTGAGAGGGAAGCTTTTGGTAGGGAAGTCAAGTGTGCAGTCATTATCTTCCTTGCATGACAGCTCCTCAGTGCTGGCATCATCCATGTCTGTCACTTTTAGGTTTCCATCCACCATAACAAACTGCCTCGGCTGGAAATCCAAGAGGACTATTGAACCCAGGGGGGAATGTGCCAAGTAAAAGAGTAGTTTCACAAGACTGAGGCAAATCTGAGAAAGAGAAGATGAATATGCATGGAAAAAACAGATGAAAAACAGCTATTAAATTGGAAGTAGAACAAAGGACAGTGCATTCAATGAAATTAAAAGGGAAAAAAGCATATAGAACTTAAAAGGTAATTATATGTATGCTACAAAATTTATTATCAACATTGCCACAGGATTTGACTGGTAAGTAGTTTAGCAACATTTTTTAAAAATGTGTGTATACAAGAAGAGACATTTGCAATTAGAAGAACTAGAGGAGAGAGCTGTGAGGAAAACAATAGCAGTCTTCATGTTTCAGGAGCTATATTGATTTGCTAGCTGAAATCAGAAGGGTTTTTCCCACTCTGGCATAGAATTAATAGATTCTTCTCCCTTCTCTCGCGCTGCTCCATACAGAAATGAGGCTCCATGGTCATTAATACCAGATTCATGCCTTGATGCATCACTCAGCAATATGAATTTGGGCACACAATCATGCTTCTGAAGAATTAATCAAAGCGCACAATATATTTGCTGCCAGTTCTTTTGCTTTTATGCCAATTTTCTGGCAGTGGGGAAAGGTCAGACAATACCTGACCCAGCAGAAAGCTCAGTAAATGATTTTTAAATAAACTAGAGCTAGAAGAGTGCGTTTATTCTGCGCCAGCACTTTGCTGAAGTAGCTTTTTGAAGCAGTTTTCATTCAGTATCAGGAGCCCTGGCATCAGACAAACTGTATCCTCAGCTAGGTGTGCCAGGCAGCCTCACGCCACCCCTCACTGCCGCCGATAGTGATCTGTGCAGGCTCGAGGGTTTTTTCCCCTTGGAACAGCTCGCACAATTGCTGGTATCTGATGTGGCTCATCACAGGGGAATCCCATATGTTTAGACGCCCTAATTAGGAAACAGGACTAGACAGTACCAGTGTAAATTCTGAATTAGTGTCTTCATCCGTCAAGAAATTACTAAAATCTCTAATGCCACCGTACTAGACCTTACCATCAGCTAATCCAGCATCATGAGTTTCTAGCTCTACAGGAAACTTTGGCACATTTGAGAAGATGAGGTGCTGGGAAAGCTATGTAGAAGCCAGTACGAAACTGTCTGTAAGCAGAAGTAGAACTCCACAAGCCAAGAGAAATTACTCTGGAAGCTCTGATGCTATTTTAACTTGTTTAATGAAGCAATGGTAAGAATCCTAGCTCCACGTCTCACAGCTGAGTGAGCACAGTTGCCACACTCCCCCTCTGGCTTGGATGGCAAGGCTCCTCTTCAACATTAAGGACCTCATACAGGCAGGAATTTTATTTTAGGACTTTGTTGTGCTTTTATTTTGCCCAAAGCATTTCTTGCTGACATTAAGATACCCTTGCTCCTACATGATGGCCTCTTTCCTCCTGGGACCCAAACAAGTAAAAGTGAACCCCCAACCGAGCCCTTGAGATAAATTGTAATGCAAGCTATAAGCAAAACAAGTGCCACGTCACAAGTCATTTATGTTCCTAGGGAGCATATGGGTCCTTATGCCGGATGCTCAGGAGACAGGGTAGACCTCTCTAGCAGGGCCTCAATCCTAGCACCTACAGCAGGAGAAAAGCAGTTTAGTGGTTTTTGTACTACAGTGATACCTAAAGGCTAAGATCAGAAACACCACAAAACACATGGTGAGCGACAAGTTGCTCAGTTTGCTGCCTCAAACAGGCAACAGACATCAAACAACTCAGAGCGCAGTGAGGTGGCTTCCACGAGGGATCTCACTACCAAAGTCCCTCTGCATATATATAATCTAGAGGAAAAACTAACGATATAGCATAATAGCGGGTATTAACCACCATCCCAGCACTGAGCATGAATTTGCGTCTACCCCGTCCCAGATGCAGTGCTTCTAGCTTCGCGCTAGAGAGAAGGAAACTTAGCCGTTAGACGTCAGGCTAGGGCTGTTTTAATGTGATTTAAAAGGAGTGAAAGCGAAACGATTTACAGACAATTTGCAGGAGCACGCTGTCAGCAGGACAATCCCCTTTGCCCCAGCAGGCACCACCGGCTCTTCGCATTTACCCAGTTTGTGGTCTAAAACCGACTGACAAAACTCCTTTTGTGTTGTTTCCTTACTTTAAATCTTTCCTCCCAGGGGGTCTGCAGGAGCTGAATCATCTCCAGGGGGGATCCCAGCTCCAGGATGGCTGTGACCCGCAGCTCAGCATCTCCGCTGTTCTCACAGCACTGACCGTGCAGCTGCGGGAGAGTACAAGCCATGGTCGGTCGGGGCGACGCC
>VZRE01003297.1:148331-173194 GCA_013396775.1 Cephalopterus ornatus | reverse complement strand
GGACAGCCGGGCGCTGAGGTGGGCGCTGCCGCCCGCCCGGAGGCTCGGCCGGCCCCGCTCCGCCCGCGGGAGAAGGGGCGCGGAGAGCGGCCGCCCCGAGGTCTGTCAGCGCCGGGACGGGCGGCCCCGGGCTCTCGGGGTCGCGGCGCCGCTCACCGCACGGGACGCGTTTCGGGGATGGCTTTGGACGGGCGATTTTGGCTTGATTCCGCCCAGAGCGCAGCCGGGCAGGTACTTGGCTGGACAGTCAGCACAGCGTGTCACACAGCACCAGAGTGGAACATGCGACGCCAGAGTGGACCGTACTGGGAACAAATTCCTTAGGCTGACTCCCCAGGTGTTGGCTGCTGGTCTCGGTTCTGTCCCCGAGGCTTTTATATGACCAAAACACTGCAGAATATAGCACTCGGAGTTTATACGGCTGATGGACATATTTAATAACTTCATAATTTAGCTTCAGTACAACTAGTGCTTCTGCTTTGGCAGTCTTGTCCTGGGATGAGACTCGCTGGTGGAATCTTTACACCGTGTGGCCCTAGGCAGCTCAGGTGACATACTCTGCTCTATGAAGATACTCCCCCATTCAGAATAGTTCTCGCTCCATGCTGTTCAGAAACTCTTTGCCAAAAAAAAAAAAAAATTGCTGATGACACCTTCCTTACCATAAAGTGCCTCATGGCACACCCTGGGAAAACATTTACTCGCAGTGGTGGATTTTTGCACATCAGATAACCAAATCATATCTGATGTTATCAGCTAGTAAAATCAAGTCCCATGTAGATGATATTTTTTTTCTTGTTAGACACAGCTAGTCATGGTGTATTATGTGTTTTAATACTAACACACAGACTGCTCCTCAAAGACAAAGAATGTGGAGTTCATTCTGATATGCTATTTTTGAATCCTGCTTTGAGAGCAAAGAACTACTGTACAGTGCATATGGACTATAAAATCACTGCATGGCTTGGAACATCCTGTCAGGAGACCATATGTGTTACAGCATTTAATAGGAGTTTATTTTCTCTCCATATGCTTATGTAACTGCTGCTAAGGTCACTAGGTCACAGAATTTTTTCTGCAAATGTGCAGGCAATCAGAATACCCTACTATCTCACTTGAGAATTCTCTGCCCTTTTATTTTTGGTCATTCAAACCCACTTTTTCATGGATGATCTCAGTAAGTGCACTGGAAAGCACATGATTGAACCGCTGCCCCTAAAATGTTTGCGTGACATGCAAAAAATGAGTATGCAGTTATGCAACCTCATATTGCATAAAAACCCCCTGATGCAAATGCATCTCCCTCTTCATCCCAGATAATCTTTTATTCCTGTGGTTAACATTGGCTGTTGTTTCAGTGTTTATAATGATTTTTAAACACTGTTAATTAACATTGCAACAATGCTTAATATATAAATAATGGATTGCAGTAACCAAACATACTCTGGATAGTGAGATTTAACTTACAGCCTCTTCATTTGCTATTGAAGTTCTTGATTAATTTGGCATCCATGAAACATTTCAGAAATGAAAGGAAAATTAAATGCTGTGCATATTTAGCAGTGAGTTGTACAACAGGAACTATCTGCTCATCACTGCAAAACAGCATAAAACACCTTTGGGAGGTCCTCTGTGTACATTTGCAACATGCCAGAGCTGCCAGTGTTTTGCTCTTTCAGGCAGGGCAATTTTTTGGTTGCTCCTCAGGCCAGGGAATGCACAGCAGTTCACGGGCAAGGCACTGCTGAAGCAGAGACGGTAGCTGCCTTGGCCTCAAAACCGAGTTTGTTATGTCAAAGATGGCTTATTTTACAACTTGTTGTGATCTGAGTTTTGAGGCTTCCCAGGACACAGGTAGGAGCTCATTTGAGCTGTATTTGAGGGCTCTGTGGCATGGTGGGTAGAGCACACAGCTCTGGCTTTTCTTCCCAGCTCTGCCTAGATACTTAACTTACTATTCCCAAGACATCTCTCTGCCTGGATTCTCCCATTCATAAAATGAGGACAGTCAATGCTTACCCTGTAGCAATCTTTCAAGCTCTAGTTTATTGATATTTTTGATCACCATTTTGTTATTTTTTTATGAGTTCTCTGGAGAGGCATCTCTAGAGACTAAGTGCTGGCAGGGAACTGTTGCCTTTGACCTGATGTGCTAAGTTTGAAGTTGTCCCTGTTCCTACTCGAGGGCAATAACATGCATCTGTGGAGCAATTGCAGAATGGGGATGAAGTATGATTTGAGCAGTATTCACCAAGATCACATGGTAGTTTGAGAATTTGACACTCAGGAGGCCTCGTATTAAAATGACTTGTTTTTAATTTGGATAATTTGAACATTTGTCTTTGAACCTAGAGACCTGAATCAATCAATTGAATATTTTGTGATGTGTATCATCTATTGGAAAGATGTCTTTTTGTTTGTTTGTTTGTTTGGGTTTTGTTTGTTTGGGGGGGTTTGTGTGTGGTTTTTGTTTTGGTTTTGGTTTTGGTTTGTTTTGGTTTTTTGTGTTTTGTTTTGGTTTTTGTTTGTTTGTTTGTTTGTATTTTTGTTAAGTTATTGGATTGCTTCTATGCCCACTGAAGTCCATAAAAGTTCTACATTTTAAAAATGTTGATAAGTTTGGGGTGTGAAACCTGAAATCCTTAGCAACGATCAAAGTAACTAATAGTTGTAGATACCCTGAAGCTCAAAAAGACTGTCTCATGTCCCTCAAACTGAGCTCATTGAATGAGCAACATGCCGATTTTTTCACTCTTTCTGCATATGTTAAAATTTGTAAGTGTTCATAGGATAGAGGAAATGTGGACACATTGGTTAAAAATGTAAGCAAATTGCGTTTGATCAAGTGACTGATATTAGACCCAGTGACTGCAACTCCATCCTCAAGAAGAATTTAATGCTCTGAGCTTTAATTGCCACAAGACACAGTGCTCATACCCAAGTCAGCTGTGAAGACCGTCCCTAAAAACATAACAGTCAGGAATTAAATATAGGAATATAGCTCTCTGTAAAGGAAATTAGGCTTTGCTTTCTCAACATACACCTGATCGTGAAACCCTTCCGCTCCTCATTTGTCTTCTTAGTGTTTTATCTTCCTTACTGGTGGAGATACTGAGGACAGATTATTATTAAGAAAATGAAACAAAGGAAAATGTGTATGTGCTTGTACACATCATGGACACACAAACCCACGATGCAAGCAAGGTAATGCCTGAACAGAACAGAACCCACGCTGGGCAGTGTGGAAGTGATCCAACGGCATGGATCCGACTGCTCATTCACACAGCTTTTAGTATTTTTAGTTAAAAAAAAAATATATGAAGTCTTTGGAAAGATGAAAGAATAGTTTTATAGCACAGTCAAAACCAAACGGGCATCTTCTATTTAAGGTGATTTGCCAGCAAACACAAGTACACGCTGCGCAGGAGCTGAAGTCACACTGGCTGCAACAGGCCTACTAACACATTTTGATATTAAGGAAGTGTTTATTGCAAGAAACCCGAGAAGCCAACCCAGTGCAGGCGGTATCATGTGCTGTATCAGGAATACTGTCAGAGGATTCGATAAGCGGAAATCCCGCTGTCTTGACATGGTGGGATGACTCAGATGTGGAATGGAACGTAGCACTGCAGCATCAAAGGCCTAATTTCTGCTGCTAATGGAGCCACGCGAGTCTTTCACATCCTTTAATCCTGTCGTGATGAAGCACCTTCGGCAATACCCTCTGGTGCACATTTCTGGGCTCTGTGTCATGTGTCACAGCAGATGTTTGTACAAAACACAAGGGCAGCCCTGCAGATGAAGTAAATCAGCAGAGCTCAACCCTAGCACATAATATACAGGATTCCCATATAGGTGGCACACTGCTAAATGCTTTTCCTGTCCTTCTTATGCTCGTTTTATACACAGGCAGGATGTAAACGTCAGTTTTACGCACCTAGATAATTGCTTTTTTACTTCACAACTTGCTACCACAGAAATTCTAATGCCAGAGCCCTAAAGAGACCATATGGGCAGTAAACACTCCTTATGTGTTGCATGTGCAGAAAGAACATATTTTCTTATCAGCTCACACAAAAGCAGATCATGCAGAAATGATTTTTAAAAATTACTACTATTTTCCCAGCAGTAATAGCAATAGAACAATAAGTAACAACCCTTGAATGGGTTCTGTTTATTTTACAGTGCATGGTTCTTTTTAGCTTTTTGGTCACAAGAGAAATAATAAAGGCATTAAAATGTATGTTTCTTTTCAGAAAGCACTGTATCGATTTTATGTAACATCTGAATACTTTGTGTTGTAACTTACATATAACCATATAATTTGTCTGTAGCAAGAAATAGACCAAAAGACTTGCTCAGTGAATTGTACAAATGAGCCTTTCCTCATCACTGATCCAAAGCGTAATAAAATACCCTGCTTTTTCAGTTCCCTCTGAGAGGTGAAAAAGCTCACTTACAGAAGCAAGTATATTCCACTGGAAGAAAAGGTGATTAATCATAGCTTGAGCCCATACTGAAAAGGAAAAATCCCATTTGGATCCATGCCTTTGTCCCAGGATCATTCAGTTCCATCTCTAGTTTGGAGAGAATAAGGTTTTTTTGATTAAGGACCACAAAAATGTTACTGTGTTGGAACAAAGCTAACAGCAGCCAATGCTGCTATTACACCACCCCCGTTGAAGGACAAAGAGCTAATAAACAGGTTGTTCACATATATATTCACATTCTAATAGTTGAAAATGCAAGTCATATCCAATACAGTTCAAGCTGTAACTCGATAAATTCTTCCCCAGAGTAATCAGGCCATGCAGCACAAGAGAATGGATGCTGGTCTAAAACCAGGTATATTACAAATTTAGTAGTTCTGAAATCTTTCTGAGAAACAGGATATGTAACGTTGGCAGCTCAACCAAGCCCTCAGACACGTATTTCATGAGAGACATATCTGCAGGCCAAATAAACTTTCAGGAAGGACAAAACAGAAAAGAAAGAAACAAGTTACAGAAGTCCATGTGGATAACCTAGTGGGTTCTTTTTTGGAGGAACAGGAGCCATTGAAGTGTAGGACACTCGGAGAATCCTGACCCAATCTGGCAACTCTTGGGTAGTTCCATCCCTTGCATATTTGCCCCAGTACCAGCAGGCAGCTGGTAACCACACTGCCACTGGTTTCCAATTAAATCCAGTGTCTTCGTGAAATATTCAAGGAAAGACTTTCTCTAATATGGGAATATGGAAATTTTGAGTTTGTTTAGGGAAGTATTGCATTTAAGGTCTAAGGAGATCATCGTCCTCCATCAATGATTTGGTGTCTTTTCTTTTACATTCTCTGGGCAAAGTTGAGAAGAAAGACTTGATAATTTCCTTCCCCAAAGCTGAGGAGGGCTTTGACCCCAGAACTGCTATCTGCCACTATAGGGTATCACCAACCATCTCTCTCAGTAACAGCAACTCCTACAGTGGTCTGGGACACTGCAGAGCTGGACTGACTGGCTTCAGTGGGTCTTGTATCCTCAAATAAAACCTGTTCTAGGTGCAATCTGTGGAAACTTGAGGGAAATTCGAGGCAAGTTCTGACTGCTTCCTTTTCTGTCACTGTTCTGCTGCACCGAAAACGCTGTAATGGAGCAACAATACTGGAGACTACTAAATTTATGAGTCCCAAGTGGGTTAGGCGCCTGCCCTACCCTGGTGCCCATGCAGGCTCAGTGTCTGATGTGCTTCAGCACCTTTGGCATTTCCACTGTCTGTAGGTGCCTCTACATTTTGCAAACCCAGCTGTAAAATCTTATTGACTTAAATCATGGGATTAAATCCAAAGTTTTAGAAGAATGGCATTTTCAGACACTTAGAGTTATTTTGCCATAAGCAAAAAGTCTCATAGTCTGTGTATCAGTTATGACTTATGAGTCAACATGACATAGTTCAAAATGCTCAAAAGCAGATGTGGCACTGAAAAGCATTGCAGAAATGCAGCAGTGAAAGCCAAAAAAGCATGACCCTATCAACAGTCCCAAACTCATGCACAAACTCTAGGTGTTGTGCAGAATTTTTATTTTCACAGACTTTTCTAAGATCTGTTGGAAATAACTGTAAATTGAGAGCAATATTTATTTGATGTTTAATTCATGAGCAATAGTGTCTGTTGCTCTAAGAGTATATGTGTTTTAAGTAATTTCTACCCCTGGCTCTTCCCTGGCCTCTGTATTGGCTGCAGCATTTTCAGCGGGGGTCTGATGGGTGTCAGGAGTTGGCAGCTTTGGCTGTTGCAGGCAGGAAGGAGCAAAGCTGAGGAACAAAGGGATTTTCCCTGACAGTGACCTGCCACAAGCCCTGAAAAGATCATATCCAGGAAATGATGATCTGATCACCTCACATGGGCTCCAACAGTCAAGCAAGGGGGAGGTCAAGTAAGGAGGTCTTGAACTAACTACAGCTAATATATATCAAAATTAACAGCCTGAATTACACATAGAGATAATTGGGAGGTCACTGGAGATCACACAGCATTGCTATTTCTGGCTGCCCTTGGGGCATGCTGCAGCAACCCAAGCTAGACTGAGCAGAGTCTGGTTCACTGTATCAACATCTGGGTCAGGAGCAGAAGGAAATCCCCTCTGAGCATGCATCAGCAGTGAAAAAAGCATCACTTCTCCCGGTGCTTTGGCTACTCATCAGCTACAGAGGATCTGGTGGTATTTCTAAATGCTGACTGTGTCCTGTACAACCGAGGCAATGCTCCATGAAATCGTCACCATTTATGCCTTGACTGAGAGCAGCTTTCTGGGGCCTCTCTGTTCGTCATTATTTCTAAACGCTGTGGATTGAGGAGCAGAGATGGTGGCTCTTCAGGATCACTCCAAGCCCAAGGAAGGCCTTGGGGTGCTCCAGGATGGATTGCTCTGAACTTCATTGGAGGAGATGGATGACATGTTGGGATAATGCAAGTCTTGCAGCTGCACTGAGCTTTCATGCATCAAGTTCTGCCAGGGTATAACCTCTTCTATCAGCAGATTTTCAGCTAGACTGTGGAGATGTCCAGTGCATAGCCTGCTACCATACAGATATTTCCTGTATCTGATGATGCAGAACTAAAGGGATGACTCTGGGTCAAGTATTAGTGCTTTTTTTTCTCTATTCTTTATGCAACGTATGTACAGTGTTTTTGGTCTCAAGTGGTTCTAAATCTAGATTTTCACCCTGGAGTCTTTGCCTCGAATCTAGTTCAGTAACACCTAAGAGCTGTTACCACACAAAGAGCTGCCATGTGAGCTGTATCCAATGGCATCTTTATTAGCCTCTATTAACTTGTTGAAGGTGGGAAGCTGGCTTGTTCACAGCGCCATCCTAAGATGAGAACACTCACCTTCTTCCCTTCCATGCCTCTTTCTTCAAGCATACAGCACTGCCAGCTTTCTTCTCTGTAAGCTCCGAGAGAAGATTCCATGAATATCTCAACTAAAGATCCTGTCTATGAAGCAAAACGTTGCCTGCATCGATGCTTCATGTGGCATGACTCCATCTCCTGGTAACCCGGGGTAAATAAAGCCAGCTGATATTTGGTAGTCTCAGGATCACTCTTGGGCTTTTCCTATTACACGGAGTGTGTGTGTCCCCTGGCTGTGCCAGTAGCATCCTGGTGGAGGAAGCTCACCACAGGGTGTGGATGTGTCCAGTGTGAGACACTATATGGTCAGGCCAGCCTAGCATGGCCAAACCTCTCTCTGTTGCAACTGCTGTACACAATTTAGGGATATTTAGCCCATAGCTGCACAAATCTCACCTTTGATGCTTGAGGAGCGTTGAGCCCACCCAGTGGTAAAGGGGTAGCCTGGACGCTGAAGTCTTGGATTCAATTCCCTTAAAATGACACCACCGTGAATTAAAGGTGTTTGTGACATGTGAAGCAGGAGGTTAGAGGACATAGCCTAATTTCAGTGCTTAGTCTCTTCTTGCCCCTGTTTCCTCAATAACAAGGGGAGACAGTCCTTCCCTATTTCACAGCACTCTAATATTGCACCAGTGCAAGCCCTGTAAACACCCAGAAGTTCTCTTTTCATCTTCTCAAACGAAGATTTTATGGATTTTGGACAGGAACATCTTATAAGACTTTAAAATACAAATAACAGAAATAAATATTGATAACCATGAAAGTAGAGAAACTATAGGGAAGTGGTAACTTAGGCAGCAGTTCACTACAAAGATGTGAAAGGTTCCTAGAAATGGAAAAATTCCTCCTTCACAGTGATGACTCTTGCCCTTTAAAAAACAGCCAGATGAGACTCTTCCTATCCACAGGGCTCTCCCGCAGTGACAGCTACATTAACCTTTGCTGACAAGCACTTCTCTTTGCTTGTAAAATCAGCTTAGTGAGTGAAAAATTCTTCCAGACTTTAAAATGGTTACTATCAAATGGAGACAGACTCCATGCAAAACAAAACATCCCCGTGCCTTGCAATTACTTCTGTGTTGTTAGTGCTACTTTGACATCACTGGATGGGCTGATACAGGATGATGTCTGGGCATCTGTCTGCTTTGGCTAATATTGCAGAAGAGATGTGAATGTAGGAAAGGACACTGGGGTTTTTGCTGCATTTCTCTCCCTGAGCATTGCTCCATGCCTATCACCACATTGTCTGGGCAATGAGCAACAAGGCAGAGGAGCAGTAATATATGCTTGGGCTATTTGTCTGTTGCTATTAGAGAAACGCTTCAAAACTGCAGAAAGAGCCAGCACGCTCCCTCCTGCGCTGGGCACACGCACACACACGGACGCATGCTCCCTTCCTGACATCCCATTTTCCCCTATTAACTTCACATTTGTCTTGCTTATACATCTGAGCTGCCCTTTATATGCAAGAAACTCCTCCCGTGCAAAGTGAATTCTTCTGGGTTGGGGCAAAAGGAGGGTCTGCCAGTCTCCTCCCATCCTGTTGCAGCACCAAGCCTTTGAAACTGGGTCACATGAGCTCTGCCACCTCATCAGAATCGAGCTTTCGTATCACCTACGGCCATTTCAAAGGCTTCATAGCCCCATGGATTGAATTTAAACCATGCGACGGATACAGTTTTGATGGACTTGGCAGTTCTATGATATTTCTATGACATTTGTAATTGCTGAGCAGAAATCTCCAGGACCAGGACCAGGACCTTGGCATAAAATGCAAGTCAGGTTCCTAAACTGCTGCCCCCCTGACACAAATCTGTCATGTTCTGGACCTCAACAAAGTACAGGAAGCCAGTACATCACTGAAAAGAATTTAAAAAGCATAGAACAGAATAGAATAGAATAGAATAGAAATTTAACATAGTAGAATAGGATAAAAATAGAAATAGACTAGAAATAGAAATAGAATACAATAGAATATGCACTAAAATCCTTGAAATTACATTTGTTATAGTTGGCTAATTTTGCAGTGTAAACACAATACATTCTTACACTGTCTTTCCTTTAAGGCTCCACTGCCAACCCAATGACATTTATTGCAAAACTCCTGCTGAGCTCAAATATGCAAACCTGTTTTTCAGACCTGCCTTCTCACTGTATTTGGTGGGACTGGAATTGCCCAGGCCAAATAATTGACTGTTAAAACCCTAAAGTAAAATATTGAATTGAGTGTCAGGAAGGAGCAATCTTCTGCTCCCAAAGCAATGGGAAATTACTTTTCTGCAAACCCAGATGCATATCAACTGAAGGTACTTTTCAAATAGCTCCCAAATTAAGCCATTCTTATTTGCATTAATCTAGGACATTGAGCTACAGATACCTTTGTAGAGATGCAAAGTTAACTGGCAAATCAGATGAAGAATGATGCATTTCTAAGAAGCTCATTGTGTGTACTTAGTATTATCAAGTGAAATTTTGGAACTGACCTGGTCTGATACATGATAAAATTTAATTGTGTCATACAGTTCATTAGGTAAGAGGTCCATGAACTGTTGCTGAAACTAAACTGAGTACCTTTGTGAAATGTATTTATGAAAATTTGTTTCATGCCACTCAGAGGGAAAATGATTTTCTGTCTCCTGTATACCCACATGAAGGACTGCCAACATCTTGTTTAACACGGGTGTAATTCCATCATTTTGACATCTAACAAGAAAAAAAATCTAAAATAAATACAGCTGTGAGAATTCAGGCCTGTTTTCTGTAGATCATGGAGGCACAATTTTCAGCCATGTAAGTCAATGGCAGCACAGCCTCCAACTTCACTTGGACCAGGATTTTAGCCAGGATATTTTGTCATATGAGCTTGCATGTGAGAAAGTTTAAAATAACCCACTAAAAAGGAAAAGACCACGGATAATGCAGCCAGGGTGCATCATTCAAATGGAGTTTACAGCTATATTCTACAGACACCTCATAAGCCAGAAGTCCAAAACACAGCACAGTTCTTTGGACAGGGAGCTCCTTGGGACTGAAACTAATTTTTTGGGTTCACGTTTTGGGGCACTGGGATGCTTCTTTCATTAACGGGCTACTTATGGATGGGAATTCAAATTATTCCAGTTAATGGAATTAATGAGACCTTACACTTGAAAAACTCATCTTTTTCCCACTATCTCTCCCCATTTAGCAACCTAGCATTATGGCTTGTGGTGATCAGCTACAGGCTCTAAGACTTACTCCTAAACAGCACATCCCTTTGCTAAGGAAAAGAGATAATTTAAAAGCCATGTACCACCCAAGTGCCTCACTCTTGAGTGTTCTGGTGCTGGAGGGTCTCAAGCCTCCTGGCTGTTCTGTGCACATCTTTCTCAAACTGCCACACTTTCTGTCTGGAGCCTGGTTTTATTTCATACCTTGAAAAAAAAATTTAAGCTTACTCTTTTTTGTTGTTTGTTTGTTTTTGGTTTTTGTTCAGCACCAACAAGTAAATCTGATAATTGGCTCAGACAGCAATAACTTTGGGGATGTTTTTTATTTGATTTTGGTTGGTTTGCACCCAGACTGCTATGGATAACAGCAGTTCAATTTCTCAGCTTTAACAGATGCATCTGACTGCTGCGTTTGCTTCACAGTTTCAACTATGAATAAAATTAATCAAGGCATGTAAAGAAACCTTGAGGTCAAAACAGTTCAGTAAAGGGTCACTAATAATCTAAAACTGTGGTCAGAATGTCTGAATTTTAAAGTCTGAAAGAGCCATGGAAAGGGAAGGCTACTTTTTTCTGCTCTTAAATTCACATGTAGGTATGTGTCCAGTTTAATTTCAGTGACTCTTGTTACTTAGACAGTTTCTGAAAACAAACCAACAAATCCTGAGATGGGTATTTGGGAGGCTGTGTGATTATTATTCCAATCTGATCCAAGATCTAAAAGAATTTCTAATTTATCATATCAAGGTTTCCTGATGAGTAGCCATGAGGGAGATTTCAAAGGTCAGGAGAAATGAAATGCAGATTTAAATTCAAATTAATCAGAGGCAGACTCCAAACTGGCTTACACTTACATGGGTAAACAATCACCATGGACTATATATCACTCCAAAACACAGAAATACAATCTAGAGTTGAATTTCAGAGCACTGAACAAAATGTAAGCCATAAGGAAAAAGCTGTGATTGAAGGTGAAAATCACACAGCAGAGACTGGGGAGCACTAGGGCAGAGAAATGGGTGGATGTGATCTCTGAGTCTACACAGCCAGTTCACGTCACACGCTGGGGTAAGGTGAAAGCTGCTCTGATTGATACCGTTGTTAGCCTCTAGACGGTTTTCCATGGTCTGATCCCTGACTTGCTCCTTTTTTAGGATCTGCCACTCTTTCAGGTGGGGTGGGATCCCTAAGGACCTGTTGCCACAGCTTTAGGTATGGCCATGCTGTGGCACAGAGCCTGTAATGCTGCCCAGGTCTGAGGTTTAGGGATTTTATATGACAGCTGTAGAAAGACTGAAAGTTTTGGTCAAAAGTTTGTCAGGCATATAGAAGCTCTGGTAGATGTGTTTGCTTTATTTAATCCATATATTTGCCCATTAAATAATTCAGAAGATGTTATATTAAACAGACTTCAGAGAAAAGTGATGGAAGTGCATTTGCTGAAGCTTGTATAATGAGACATTCCATAAAAGAAGCCGGACTTTTAAAGTCAGAATGGATTAAGGGCATGAATTCATGTGTCCCATGAGAACTTATTATAAACTCGAAGGACATTCAGAGACCTTCAGAAAGAGGCAGTTCTCACACTTGAGTTTAATTTTAGTACCATTGCAGTTGCAAATAAATTGTTTTTATAGTTGTTTGGGTGTGAGCAAGAATTTTATCTAATCACCCAATTAGCACTATAGGGGTTTTGTAAAGAATGAGGAATGTATTAAGGATTATTTTACACACTACTGAACACAAAAAAAATATATCTATAAAAATTGTGCCTTTCTTTTAAGACTACACAAAGAAAATTTAAATTATACCACATAAAACACTTTGAAAAAAGCCAACATTTTTTTCCCTATCTGTGCCATTGTTATAGCACAATCAGCTTGGACACTGATATCAACATCATCAGACTCATGGCTGATTTCATATTCTCATACAGTAATAATTGTATTATGATCACTCTAACTACTGCTTTGCCAAGGCTGCAGGAAGATAACTTGCCTTAAAGTAATTCATTCAATAGTAGTGTAAAAGAAAGAAACCCAAACTGGAAACTTTCCCATTAGTCCCCAGTTGCAGGTGAGGGTCTTTCTTCCCAAACCTGGCTGTGGACACAGCCAGAGCAGTGAGGATGAGGGAGATGGTGATGCAGGGAGCTCCTGTTGCCAACACCTCATGCTGGTCTGTCCTGTAGAGCCTATTTTGCAAAGCAAGCTTCAGGGTGCCTCCCTTCTGATGCCTCAGGTAACACAGACCCTGTCCTCTCATCCTGCTATATTTCCCTTTTCCCCCTCATTTTCACAGAATTCAGCTTTGGTTTGGCAATCCCAGTTACAGGGAAATCACCCTTCTTAGTGGTGATTAAGCAGTCAGTGACTTAAAAACAAAAGCTCTGCTTTTAGCTTCACTAAGAAGTAAAAAATAAAAAAGGAACATATAAATGATGTATAAATGGTCATTTTACTTTCACTCCTCATTGATTTTTCTGTAGCAGAAAAAATTTGTCTCCCCTATTTATTTTAAAAGTGCTTTTGAACTGTTCAACATTATTCCTGCATTGGACATCAGCTACCACTGTTACAGGTATGTGCAAAATGTGATAGACCAGAAGGTTTCAGTTGGAAGGGACCTACAGTGATCACCTAGTCCACCTATGCTGCCCCTGTATGATGGGCTGCTCAGCTCAGGGGCAGCAGACTTTTAAGTATCACCCACCAAGCATGCCTGCTGTTAGTGAGATACTTTCCTGCAGTTCTTCAGCAAGGTTTGGCTGCTCATATGTAGCAGGTGAAAAACAACGAGTGGTCTGAGGCCTGGATCTCGTTTGGTGATTCTGCTAATGAAGTAGCATGTGGACAGGTAACAGCTTTCACTTGTTGTCCATTTTTTCCCTGCAGTAACTGCTGTGTGTTAGGTTCATAGCCGAAGTTATGCATGATTGTAAGACAGAGTCTGGGAAAGGGAAATCTTAAGCTCTCTCTGGCACCAGGTTGCCCTCTCATCATAAGCTTAGTATTAAATAATGATATAATTAGTTAACATAATGATTTTCATTTTAAAAAAATCTGATCTCATTTGTCAGCTGCAAACTAATTTCACTTTTGCCATCCTATGAATTTAAGATTCATTTAAGACTGATCATGCTGTAAGTGAAGGCAAGTCCTACTTTTACTTAGCAAAAGCAATATTTGCAGTAAGTAGTTCCATTTCTCACTGTAACAAGCCTTTTGCATTTTGGTTGTCAAAAGAAAACATATAAAATTTGCAGTTCTGAGATTTTTAAACTTCTAGTGTTGCACTGGGTTTCTTTTTTTTTTTTTTTTAAATACAACTATTAGCCTAATATTTAAAGTACTGTAATGATGTGATAAAAAAATAAGTCTTCTTAGTTTGTATTCTCTTTGTCTGGCTGCTGGAGATACAGATCTGCCATCTCTTGCCTTGCACAGCATTCTGGAAGGGCAGGGATAATTACCCCAAGATTTAAGTGGAGACTGTTAAAGTATTTTAGCACTATCACAGTAAAGAGCACGAGTGTGTGAAGCTGTTGAAATAACAAGGCTTGGTATCTCCAAAGGCTTAACCCTTCTGTCCAAGGGCAGTGAAGGTAAGAGGCAGTTCAGCATAAAACATTTTTCCTCCATCAGCACACCCCACTCCTGGCTGGGACCATAATTCCAAGCTCATACTGGTGACTAAGTGAGTCATGTCTCCCTATATCTGCTAAATCACTGTCAGGGATGAGGCTGATAACTGGGTTCTCTTTGTGGTGCTGAGATGTGGACACCTGTTAATGAGAAAGTTGACCAAGGACACTGACCCAACTGACACCAACCATTTAGCAGCTGTCAGGCAGTAATGACTCCCAGTCACTCCCTATCTCGCCTGGGTTTGGACCAGTAACCCAGAGACAAAGGGCTTGTATCTCATTACTGACAGTCCCTTGAGCCACCTCACTCTCTCGCAGCAGATGTCTATTGCATCAGTGTCCAAATTATGTATTTAAAGCGTGTCCTGCATTTGAAGAAGTTTGCAAAGATACATCTGCCCCACACCTAAAAGCACCCTCCTGCACCCAAAAAGTTCTGGGGCAGGCTGCTGAGTCACGGGGATGTAGTGTGGGCTCTATCCCCTTTGTGGGCTCCTATGCTCCCACACCCCTTTGTATCCTAGTGTACTTCCAAATGGGAAAGGGGCTAAAAGTCTTATGTGTGGCCTTTAAAAATAACTGTAGGTCAGAGGAAGGGGCACCAAATTATAGACAGGTATAAAATCCGTTCCAGCTAGCTGAACTGCTCCCACTTATCCCAACAGAAGATTCAGCTCACCCAGTGAAACTAAAAAGACTAGGCTTACCTGTCAAACATACCTGATAAGTACAAGGACTGCAAAATAATCTGCTTCTAAGAAAATACATGAAAATATCAGCAGCTAAACGCATGTTGGTTTTGGCTTCAATTTATCAGAGTCTGATCCAGATAGTATTCAGTAGTGAGCACTAGCCAAGCTGTACTTACAAGCTCAAAAACAACATGGTTATGGGATAGAAATGGCAATGAACTGTTACCTGAAGACACTACATTAAAAAATAGCCCTTGCAGCTTCCTTTTTCCCTTCCCCCTGCTTTCAACCTGGCAATGCTGAGCTCTGCCTATGGAAATGAACAGCTCCTGCTCTGGTAGGGATGCTGCTTCCGGCAGGGCTGGTGCTCGATAGTGGGCAGGGTCCCCTCCCAGGCCCCACGGCGGCTTTTCCAGTCTGTCAGGTCAGGTAAGTGAAGTGAAGAACAAAAGCGTGACTGTGTGCAGGAAGGGGAAGGGATGGCAGCGGTGACCTGTGGCTCCCACAGCCCATCTTGCCTCTGCCCCAGCCCCCAGCAGTGAGGAGAGACCTTTGCTCAGGGGTTAAAACTAGGGAAATGCTGCTAATGTTGGTGATGAGGCGTAAAAAGAGGGGTTGGCATGTCTCTGAAATCTTCTGCATATTACTATTGCTTTTACAGTTTGTATGACAGTCACTTCTGTGGTCCCCATTTGTGGAGTCCAGCCCATGCAGGGTAACAGCACTGACTGCAGAAAGGCTTCCTCCCTGATCAGCATGTCTCTCAAGGACATCAGACTTGCATCTAGGAACTATTAGCTTTGGATAATCTGCACAAAAGCAGCAACAGCAGTCCTTCCATATAGAAAACTGTGCAAGATGTCAATGTGCTCAGCAACAGTTCTTTTGCCATCAAAGATCTCACTGAGATGTGGTTCTGGGAGCAGATGGCAGCAGACAGGCCCAAGGGGGTGGTGAGCAAATACCGAGTGGCTGAAGGGACTGTCCCATGTGCAGAAGGATCAGGACAGACTCTGCTCTCCGCTCCCCAGGCACTGGGATGGCTCCTGGAGGATATTTTTCTGCCTCCCTGTGATGGACTCAGGTTTAACTCAGACATCAGTCCTGAATTTCCTACCAAGGGAACTTCCATCTCTTTTTTTTTTTTCTTGATCCCTCTCTCTCTTTTCATTACTTGCACAAGGTTTGCACAGAAATGTGCCTCCCAGTCCAGCATGAAAACTTCCTTTCCCACAGCCTCTCTCCTTCACCATACTCCACAGGTCTCTCAGTTGCAAACAAAACAGAAGTACCACGTAACTACTCTTTTTCTTGACACAGAGAAATTCAGTGCTTGGCACTGTTTCTAATCCAAAGATAGGCTTACTGAACTAAGCAAGGTTAAGGTAAAGCTTGGAAGCTTTATGTGCAAACTGGATCCAATCTTCTGCTGGTGGCAGTGTGTGCTACTCCCTTGTTGCACTACACCATCTGCCACCACTTTGCCGTATTTTCTACTCTTGAGCCTCCAGTTGAAGGCCAGCCCAGTTCAAGAGAAGGCCAGTTACATCAGTCAGAGGCCCTGAACTCCACAGGGCCCAGCTGGAAGCACCAGGAGGGTTGTTCAAGCCACTGCACATTTTAACAGGCAGGTAACCAGGCCAGAGTATCCTCATCAATAGGACTGGTCCTCATGGGTGATGCTGTTGGTGACCCCAGCAATAATGCTGACCTTATTGGTCATAGGGTTAAGCTGCAGGGAGCATATGGGTGTAATAAATTTGCTTTTATCTGATCTGTTCAGCTGGAACTTTCGTTTCCGGAGTTGTCAATTCTGGAAACTTTCCTGAGCATTACATTCACTTCTAATGAAGGCAAAGCAGTGAGTTCAGCAAATAAGCTCAAACGTGCAAGCAGAACTGATCAATTAAGCCTGGTACATCCTGCATGCCAACAAAATCAATGTGCATCATGGCTGAAAGTAGTATCTGCAAAGCAAAATTCGAGTTGTACCCAAAACATAAATCTTTGAGTTGGTCTGCTCTGGAAATGAAGAGACTAAAAATAAGATTATAAGTATGGGGATCTTTGCTGCTCTGGCTGCTCAGTACTAGAATGGTTCCTGTGTCTGACAGATTATCTCCGCACCACTAAAAATGATCAGAGCCCTAAGGCAATTAATTCCCCACTTTCAGAGTTTTACTTCTACAGGAACAACGACTGTCATGGACAATAATGTGGGCCGCTGAGAGGTGGGGGTTTGGAGCGAAGGTAAACAACCCTCATCAGATAATGAGCAGTGAATACAAAGGCACAACAACCTACTTGTGGGAGCCCAATCCAGACCAGTGTTGCTGTGATCCACTGAGCCATGGGGAAGGCTTCATCATACTGGTGATGAGATGCAGGAAATTTAATGACAACCATTGTCATGCTGGGAAAGGGGCATCAATTCACCATGGCAATCTGATCCCCAAACCCCACCTGGGCTTTATATTCAGATGGCATCCCCCTTTGGTAACGATGACCGTGTCTGGCAGTGGTGGCAGATGTGGGCAGAAGGCAGAGAGGCCTTCTGCAGTCACCCAGGCCAGGAAGGGGATGTCAGCCATGCCAACTGCTGTGTTGACTGAGAGGATCACCCGTCAGGAGGTTTAAAATGACACCACCTTCCTGCTTGGTTCATGTGTGCAGAGCACATCACACAGTCCCCAGCCCCACACCGTGGAGGTGGCAAGGTGTCAGCATTCTCAGGGCATCCCTTCCTATCACCCAGCCCGAAATATCAGACCCAGCAGGGGTCACCGATCCAAACTAAGGGGTGGGAAGCATAGAGTAGAAAACACATCTGCAAACTCAAGAGGATTTTTTTAGTTTCAGAGCACAAGAAGAGACAAGCTGGAAGTGTTACATTTATATCTGAATTGCGAGCGTGATTTCCCAGAGGGCTTTCCCTTATTCAATTCAGTGTGATGGTGAAGGCCCTTTGGAAAAGGGCTTGGCTTTGATCCAAAACATCCTCAGAATTCCGGGATCCCTGATGAACCAGCAGCATAAACAGCTAATCTGCAGCCTTTGCTTTCAACTTAATTGTTTTGAAAGGAAGTCGTTATCAGGAACAGAAAGGGATCCATAGCCTGGAGACCTGCGACAGCAACCCCTGGTCTTCTGCAACATCTCTGTGCCAGAATGAGCCCGAGGGGGAGGACACTTTTTATTGTTCCTTTTTCCAATCTGGGCCCAATGTAATTTCATTCCATTTCAAATACCACACAAGGCAAAGGTGAGGGGTAATATGTCCCGTTAAAAGGAAATCCCTGTCTTTAGTGTATCACCCTGCATTTTGTAACACTGTTACAGTTCTTCTTTGGAAAGATTGATGACAGATTTTGTGTAAGAAAGAAATTTGTGGAGTATTAATTTTTGTGCAGAATGTACTAAAACTGGATGTTGTCACTTATGCCACTGTTCCTTTAACTTGCGCTGCTTGACACTATGAATTATTCAGATATCTCTATGATATATAGAAGTGGTGTCAGCATTTTAGGGCATGACTCTCCTCTCTTATCTGCTATAAAATCCCAGTGGTTTCAGTGAGCTATAAAAGGCAAAATTAGGTCCTCATTGTTGTCTTGCAAGCAGAAAATACTCTTTACCATTGAGTAAGGGGTACCAATAGGCCTAGCTTATAGTTCAAAACTGGGTATGTGTAAGTCCCCGGTGTCTCATTACACCTAAAAGGTCATTTATTCATTTGGAAATAAGAAATTAGAGTGTAATGAAGGTGGGGGGATAGTGTAACATCACCTCTTTTCTCTGTTGCAGAATTGCTCAGGTTTCATCAACCTCATGCTGCTTATACCAATGGCCTCATCTGCTTGAATAGCAAGGTGTCTGTACTGTAGCCAGCAGTGCTGAGCCCAAGCACAGAGCCGTGCCAGGGAAAAGGAGGATGTATGTGGAATGGAGCAGCCTAGAATAGCCCGGGGGCTGCTGCATCCTCCAGGGCATAGGCTGTTTGGGGGCAATCTGCCAAGCTCAGAGGCTGATTGGGCTACAACCACTACCCATGAAACAGAACGCTCCCTGAGAACAGTGTTGATAATTCTTCTATCTTCATGTTAATTTTTCTTCTGCTTTTAAAGCAATGATGTCAAAGATAATTCAGGTGAAACTGTTACAGATTCACTGTCAAGCATGGAACAGCACTCACTCTGACTCCCTAAAATATTTGTTAAGGGGTTGCTAGAGCAAGAAAAACAAGAACAGAGATGGTAAGAGTAAAAAAAATTCATGTATTATACTCTTGGCAAAGCCAGTGTTTAAATCACCAATGGTTTAAATCATGCAGGTTTAAATCCTTGGAGTTTCCTGGGCCTTGTGCAGTGGCTGGGTGCTGCATACCCTGGAGAGATGCAACTATAAACCTTATGAACACTGTGACTGTTTTTGTCTTGCAAAATAACCTCCTGCAAGTTCCTTGGTCTGTGGGAAGCAAGTTCTGCCCCCCGATACACAGAGACCCCTCCTGTGAGCTCAGCATATAACCAGGGCAGAATTTGTCCTTGATGATGTACCCTGATGTCAGGGTAACTGAGGGGTGCAGTTTAGTGATGCCAAGACAGATGTAAATTCTTACCTTCCATTTTTCCCATCTATTTGTTAGATCAACTATTTATGAAGGAGTATTTACAAAAGGCAAAAACGTATGAAGTTATCTCTGGCCTTCTTCCCATGTTAGGTAGGATAGTAAATATTTTTGGAAGTGATGTAAACCTTAATGCTTCTGGGAAGAAGCCAAGCGGTACCAGATGGCAGAGAGGAGAAAACTCACCCTATGGGCAGGTTTTTCACAGTATTCTCATAAGCATCTGGTATTTGCCACTGGCAGAGACAATACAGAGGCCAGCACTCTGAACCTGTCTGCCTGTCTCTCTGTTCCTGCTACTGGCTGATTTCTTACCTATTCAGAAGAGATTTTGTCAAATTTTTGTTTCTTGACACACACTTGGATCCAAAGTCCCCGTGTCTCCTCTTTGGGTAGATGATGGTGACTCAGTTCACCAGCACATGGTGTCAGCTCACAGGCCACATGGTGATTCTGACAATTCAAACATTGTAAGAGGAATTTGGAGATTTTTTTAACACTTAAAAAAAATTGCTCTGATATTGTGAGAAGCCTTCTGACTGCACAATGAAGTTGGATCCCCACCACACACTAAATTAGCAGTGAAATTTTTGCTCTAGTTATTATGTACGAGTTTGGAAAATGTCAATCACCTGCAGCTCCCATGTAGGATCAGCACTGTCTATTGCTTCTTAGGATTTAGATTCCAGTCCTTTACGAACATACAGATTAGGGATGAGGGGAAAAAACTCCATTGTATTGCATGAAATGGTTAGGCACTTGCACAAAAGCAAAGTTGTGCTGAGCACTGTAGGTGAGGGAATTTTTATGGGCTTTTTCTTTTTGACTCAAACATGCTGTGTATGCCCACTGTAGCTGCCACTAAGACTTGGTGTTGCTGCATCAGCCCTGTGAGGGTGCCTGTATGGAGCAGATCTGGACCCAACACATGAATGCAAGACTCTTTGAAACGGGACTGGAAAACAGAGTTTAAGGCACATCTTGAGCACAAACACCTCCCATGCCTTCCTTCCTTCAAGGAACAGCTCTTCATCTCCGCTGGTCTCCAGTTTGGACACGGCTCTTCGTAGCAATGTTTAGAGGCTACTGCTTATGCCTTTCGGAGGACCTGTTTTTATGTCAAGGCAAAGAGTTTGCTGGTCACAACCATAATTCTCTGAATATCCTGAAGTCTTTCAAACAAGTTGGTGCATTTCAGAATTTTACTAGCAGTTTCAGGGCACAAAAGAAAAAGGCTTTGTGGACACAAGATGAAATCCTCCACTAAAACATACCATTTTCATAAGAGAGTGAATGAACTGGATGGCCCAGCTATATTGCCAGAAGCCAGCTTTAAGGAGTGCTTCATAATCTTCCAAGAGACTGTGTTTTCCTTATTGCTTGGCCAGATGGACAAACGGAGGCATGAAGGCTTTTCACAGAAGGTTCAACTGATCAGGGAAAAGAAGGAAGAATGACACATGACAGTTCTTCAGGTAGCTGCTACCTGGAAAAGTGTTCTGGCTGAAAATACTGCTCAATCAGGCTGGAAGCGAGGTGCCGATCTTGAATCCAGAGATTTGGAGCATTGCACATTTTTTGTTATTGCACAGCTTTGTCTCACAAAGGAGAGCTCCCACTGTTGCAATCTGGATGCTGTATTTCAAAACATTAATCAAGGACTAGTCCTTGGTTCTGATTTATGAGAAAGCACCAATGCCACAGAGGATTTATAACCCATGTAAATGATTCATGGAGTATGTGTTCTACGAGATGGGTCCCCAGTGCATCTGAACTGGAGCGTGGTCTTGATCCACAAGCAGTGGTGTGTGTTTCCTAGGCTGCCTTGGAAAACCAAGGACCTGGGAGAGTCTCATGGGGACTAATCCTGCCCCTCCGCCCACTCCCACACCTGATGAGTGGGCTTTGGGAGAGCCACCCCTCTCCGGGGAAGTGGGGGAAGCGGCAGCACAGCCCTGAGCTGTAGTGGTGTCTTCTGTAATACTGGTGTATCCCTGTAGAGGGAATGCTTCGGTAAGACTTCAATGAGGCTGTGTATCACTGTGTTCTATCAGGGACCAAATTAATTTTTTTGCATCACCTGCTGAGTTCAGGAGTTAACATTAAGAACATTTTACCCAGTAGGTTGTTGTGCTATTTTTCTAAAATTCTTATCTTGTTATAATTTGCTTTAAAATTTCATCCCTGACTGAAGAGGGTGGAAATGTCCATCTGATTCAATGCAAGGGATAGGCTTTGATGCTGTCTTACATGAGCATCAAAAGCTTAAGATAACATGAATATTAAAAGTGTTTTTCACTGGAAGCTTGCAGAAGGCCCCATGGCCGCATGTAACAAGAGGGAATCCATAGCATGTTGTTTACCAACTGCTCCTACACTTAAGCTAAATTGGCAGAAGGAAATCATAATGCCTTCTGAACAACTCTGGGAAATGGGGTTTGTTCACTAAAACTAAAACCACAAACCCATCAAAAATACCCCAACGTTAAGTATTATTTGTGCTGATTAAAAATCTGCTTTGCAACACTGGGTTAGTTATACTGATCATAAAACCTGCACTGACCTAGTCCTTTCCCTCCAAGCTAGCATTAAACACCTATCTCAACCCAGCCCCCAGTTCCACTGTGCCCATTGATCTCCTGGGTCACAAACCCTTTCTGATACCTCTGCTTTAGCACTGCTGCCTTGGTTTTCCAAGATGAAGGGATTTTCCTCTACGGCAGTGTAAGGTCCACCTTGAAGGGAAGATGAAGGAGCAGTACAGGTGATGATGCATAGTATCCATGTGACTCAGGTCACACTCACTCAGACTCACAGACCCCATCCTGCTCTCTTCATTGCTAATAGGGGAGCCTTTCATGGGGTACTCATCAGGACCAGGCACCATCTGGACACCTGGCAGCTTGAATGCCACCTCCTGAGCATACAGGCCTCTGGATGCCCAAACACAGCAGGTCACCATGCTTCAACAGCCACCTGGGCACCAGAATGACAACAAACTCCTTGTGGATGGCATCAGGGTGGATCTGTGGTGTTAACATTTCCGAAAACACAGACATACCCACTGAATACTGAAAATAAGTCTTAATCATCACAGGGACTTCCTCTGTGGATATTAATAATCTCCTTGCTTCCTCTGAGGAGCCCCCCTGTCTGCTGGGCTCAGTCTCTGCAGAAGCATCAATAATGCTCAAACTTTGAAAGATTTCATCTAGGAAAGACAGCTTTTCTTGGGAAATTGATGAAGCAGGCAGGCCCAGCAATACACTGCCCAGGCTGGGCACAGCGACGGTGTAGCATCACCTATGTCTGTGATGCAGAGGCTGGAGGTTTCTCTCCCTTTTTGATTTCAGTCAGTGATGAACAATTGCTCTGTAGTATCCCCCTGCTCTGCTCCTCCTTCTGCCGGCCACCAGCCAGGGATCTGGTAGTCAGATCAGTGCTTGGGAGGGTCTGGGAGAAGCACTTTCCACTTCCTGTGCGGAAGGATGTGATTAAAACCTTGTAAATAACAGGGTTGGCTCAAAAAATGCCTAGGTGCCTTGTAGACACAATGTAGCCATGAGCTGTGACTCCGGGTGGTGAGAAGCAGGAGATGGGACACAGCCTGATCTCAAGCCATGCTGGCCATGGCCTGCCTGGGACCTGTCAGAGAGGTCCCAGACCCCAGAAGCAGTGATCTCTCAGCATGGACACCTGTTCCATGTCCTAAGGGCTGACTCTGCTGCTGAGATGGCAGCCTCAGGAGAGCCTGACCAGCCATGGCCAGGACTGAAGCTTCTGCAGAGCTGTCACTAAGGAACCCAGGTCAGAGCGCAGCTCTGGTCCTGGATGGTCCCTGCTTTATCTGCTCAGAGTGATTCCCCCTGAAAGAAGCAAGCAGGCCTCACCACTGGCTATACAATGTGATTCCCTCCTTTCTAGGGAATTATCCCAGTGTGTGTTTGTGCTAGGGGAGGACTGTCTTCTTCACACCTTTATGTCTGTGAAGTGTGTTACCAGGAATCCACCACCTGCAAATTCCACGTGAAGTGAACTAGTCTTCATGCTCTGTCCTAAGCTCTTCTTACCCTTCTGATAATAATGGGATAATAGCTCCTTCAGGATAAAAGGGACTACAGTGCCTACAGAGGGCATGAACTGCCCCAGGAGTAGAGAAGCTCTGCTGTTTTGCTTCAGTAGGGAACAAGCAGTTGTCTTCATTTGCCCAGGGTATATCTGTGCTCAGAAATTCAGGAACACAGCCTTGTGCAGAAAAACACGAAGAAACTGTAGCTTTACCTACTGAGACTGAGGAAGACAACAATCCTCCGTCCCTCTCTGTTCCAATGTTCCCTCCACGCACAGGCCATATGCTCTGCATCCCACGCTCTGGCATCGGATTTGATGTTTCTTTATAGCTAGAGGGTGTCTTGACCAGCTTTCCAGCAGTCAGAAACCTGAGGTTGCACTGGATTAACCCTGGAGTAAAACCATTTACTCAGGTTCCTCAGGAATACAAAGCTGGCAATTCCCTGGGGCTTTTTAAGGACTCATGCTGTGTCCTGGTATATCTTTAATTTTTACAATGTGATACTGGCCAAAAAGCAGCCCACAGAGAGATAGCATAGCCCAAGGAAAAGTGCATTAGACTGAAACTCATGGGATGTGATAAAAAGATATAGGAAATCTGCCCACATGTTGCCTAGGAAATTCACTTTATGAACTTTTCATACCCTTTACTAGGTTCTGTCTGATGTGTGCAGGAGGGATGCTGGCACGCCGGCTTCCTGGCAGAAGAACCACCAGAATCTGGGCAGATTTTACCGAGGAATAAGCATTATCTGCATCTTAGGGCAGTTTCCTCCCGCACTACTGAGGTCCAAGGAATATGCCGCTCCCGGGAGCAGAGAGGCGGCAGGGATGCTGGAGCCGACTCCTTCAACCTGCCGATGCAGGAAGGACCCGAGGACAAAGGCGGCTGCCCTGGGGGGCGGTCGGGCAGCCGGGCAGGGAGGAGCGGGGCCGAGGCCCGGTGACAAAGCCCTGGGCGGGAGGCGGCGGCAGTGGAGATGCTCCGGGAGATCCCGCTCCGCTCCCGCGGCTCCTGGTCCCTCCCCGCGTCTGGAAAGAGCGGGACCGGGGCCGCTTCGGCGCCGCTTCCCCGGGCCGCCCGGCAGGCGCGTTTTCCTGCCCGTCCAGCCCCACCCTTTCCCGGGATGGGGTTCTCTCCGGTAGCTTTCGTTTAAAAAAAAAACAAAAAACGGGGAAAACCAACAAACCCAACCAAACAAAAAAAGGCAAAAAGCAGGGTGGA
>VZRE01003297.1:110870-142791 GCA_013396775.1 Cephalopterus ornatus | reverse complement strand
AAGCCAACCACATTGGGTGATATTAACATGACCTGGGGGAAGAAAAAAGCCCTCAGGTACCACAGGATATGTCTCTGGACTGTGAGGTATGTGGGAACATTGGGAGGAGTGAGTCAAAGCTCCCTGAGGCCAGGGCAAGGGCTTCCACTGGTTTTAGCCTTATCTGACTGGGACAACTGTTTATCCATCTGCAAGCCTGGAGGCATACAGACTGGCTAACTAGTGATGTGCCTGGGACAAAATCCTGTGCATGCAGGCAAAACTTTCAGGCTTTTTATTTTTTATATTTCAACTGAATTTTGTCATTAGATCTTCTGAAACTCTTTGCTCTGGCTTCCCAAAATAGAGTGGGTGGTTTTCAGTGTGTCTGACTCTATTCCAGTAGGATGAAATGTTAATGCTCTTTTTTTAATCAGCTTCTCTGTTCATTGTTTTGTTTTGTTTTTATAAATTATTAAAAATATCAACACTTAAAAAGTAGTCAGAGAAGCCTGGAAGGAATCTGTGGGTACTAGCAGAGAGCCTGTAGTAGTAGAGACATTAATCTATGGCCTCTTGCTGCTGTCTTCTCCAGTGAAAGAAGAACTGTCTCTCTGGGTGAGGGGGTGGGAAGATCTCTATTTCTATTGATTACCACTTGTAAATGTCCACATATTTACCTAGAGGGTACAATATATTGCGGTTAAAATGGTGACAAAGAGAAATGGCTGTTCCCCCTGTGGGTTGGTATTGATTGGTCATGCAGCTACCCTGTACTTATTTCTCCTCTTCTTCTCACACCATTTTGGCCAAAACACTTTGTTTTTATTAGTGTATTAAGAATCAATATACATATTATTTACTGTGATGTATTAATGAGGCCTTTGAGATGAGAAGATGCAAGGGTAGAAGCAAAGGGTGAGATATCTCCAATATAGATCTTAACATCTGTATTCCCTTGGGCTTTCTTTATCGGCCATGTGGAGAAAGGCACTTTGGTGTCATGATTTATGTCAACTGTGTCTGCTTGAAAGAGAGAAAAATGGCATGCTAGTTGGGCTCTTTCTCTGATGCTGAGAAGGAAGCCTGGCCAGCTTGTTCATATGCAACCATCAGATGAGATTAGTCCTGTTACAGGTGTTATGGTGACCATTGCTCTCTCTTCCAGTACTGCTGTGCTAGCTCTGGGGAAGGAGAGGAAAGCACCTTTCTCAGCAGCATTCAGATGTCATGCTCTTACATTGAGATGTCACCTCCTCACACTGTGTGGGCACAGCAGCCCGCGTCAGAGAAAGTCCTGTTCTCTGTCAGGAGGCCTCGCAGAGCTCAGTGGCTGCTGCCAAACTGAAGCAGATGTTTGTCTACTTGACCAGTTATTATCTTTCTTATATCAAGAACACTCTGAACATCGCTTTAGTTTCTTTTTTTAATACTGCAGTATTTAACCTGTTGTTATTTTTGGTGCTCTAGGCTGCTACATACAGGTTCCTTGCGATTAAGCCAGGAAATCTGCTCTGGGATGGTACACTGGATAGATGTAAGACCTCTGTAGAAACACCTGTTTCCATCTCTGCTGTAAGTTCAATGATTTCTGCGAATCGACTTGTCAATGGTGAGGTCTCAAACATGAAGGGTACAGCTTGAGTTTCATGTAGTCAGTGGTCACTGGCCACTCATTCAAAGGGCTTCTGTAGAGAGCTTCATATGGGGCAACTTCGTCATTGCCTGCTCCAGCCTTCTTGTTAGGGCGCTGCCTGTGTGCCAGCCTGCTTGGCTCTCAAACTTCGCTGTAACTGGTGTCCTTGAAAACAAGGCTCGGGATGCTTAAACTAAAATTGGGCAATATCTGGAAATATGTTCTCTGTGGTTGTGTATTCTAATTTTGTTTTCCTCTTTCAATTTTCTATAGAGATGTCTTGTTCTCAGCTCTCCTGTTGAAGGAAAAATCTTGTATTGATTAAAAGACAATTTTCTATGGGCTTGAGATAGAATTATCCATTTACTCCTGTCAAGAGCAATCGAAATAAGAGAAGTAAACTGTGTTGGTTACATGTAAATGATTTGGTCCTCTGGAGGCATTTCATCAAATAAAGCTGAGGATCGAATTAAATGGTGATCTAATTAAGTGGCAGGCATGGCAACCCAAAATGCAGCCCTGGCAGGTGTTACACTTGAGGTACCTGCAGAGATGAGGGCCACGAATACCAACACTAACAGAAGCATTGCCTCTGAAAGCTGAAGGGTTAATGGTTTGGTGGAGACAAGGCTGACCACATTCATGCAACCTGGGTGATACTGGAGGCCCACCCTGGGAGGCACTGGACTTTTTAACTGCTCCAGTATGGCTGTGGACTTGCTTGCATCTGACACAGACATATCCATGGCAAGATCTGCTGATGTTCCCTCAGGCTGCCCTTGTGGCATCCTTCTGTACATCTCCCTTTGGAGATGCTCTGGGAGCAGCAGGATGGACAGTGGCTGATCTCACTGGTAGGTGAGATGGAGGTGAGGTGCTTGAACTGGCAAAAATTTCTGGTATGTATCAGGTGAGGCAAATGAAAGTATCTAAGCTAATTTAAAATTCAGTTGAAATACTTGATCTCAGGAGGCTGAAGTTCTTTCCATGCTCACACCTAGGTCTTAATGCATCCCACTGCAAAACACACGATGTTGCTCGCCTGGAACAGGGAAGGTTTGAGGACTGCCCCTCCAGTTTTCCTGCGAATTAGCTGCAACTGGCTGGGTTTGCTTCTGCATTCTGTATTTTTAACCTGACTTTTTGTCTGCCAGCCAGAATTCATCCTGCCCTGTCGCCAAATGTCATCATCCCCTTGTGGTTAACTTGCTGCAATTCATGAAACACTTGGCTGCCATAAATAGTTATGTGCAGAGGTTCCTCCGCACGCGGAGCGGGCAGAAATGCGCAGGCAGCGCTGCTAGGCACTCGCACACGAACATGTCCACCAAGAGAAAGTTGACCCACTTCTGCAAATAGATAACTCCTGGCAGAAAAAGTAACACTGTCTCAGAGAATATATCTTCCCCTTGCCTACTGAATTGTGAAGCAAAAAGCAAGCCAGCTCCATCTTCTGAATTAGCAGTGATGTGAGCACAGTACTCCCCATTGAAACCAGAGTGTGTAAATCAGCCCTTGATCTGAGGAGGGCTTAAAATGGCCACAATTCGTTTGTGATTTTTTTTTTTTTCTCAATATAATGAGTGCTTTTGTTAGTGAATGAGGTGCGTGGAGTTCAGGACTCAGCTGCTCTTAGGCATTAGGAAACATTTATCACCATGGCAATTGAGGGCTGCTGTACAGGTTATTTTGAACACTTTTCTTGTGACTCATGTCTGGGCTGAGACCATTAATGCCAGGTTACCTTAGCCCCTGTGCATGCACATATATATACTCTTCCTTCCCTTAAATTTGCTTCTTGCCTTGCTATTTGCCTCTCTCAGGAAGCTCATTGCTTGTACTGACTTATGTCTCCAAGCAGTGGTGGTGGTGCCAAGTGTTCACCTTGCTCGGAGACTCTCCTGTAAAGGGTCTTTGTGACAGATAGTCCTTGTGAAGTACATTACACGTTAGTTTGGATTGGATTTGAGACTTCATGGGTCTTGCAGTGAGATTGAAGCAACCCTAAATCTCATGTGAGTTATCATCTGCTTGGGATCTCCTACAGGCTTGTAGGATGGGATGTCTCCTGTTTGCCTGAGGTGGCTGCGATGGGAGGGCTGTCTGTAGTAGAGGGAGCACCGTCGGTGAGTGTCAGGCTTCTGGCATCAGGGCTTTGGCCAGCTGTGAACTGGAGTCACAGGGGTGACACGCTAGCTGTCTTCTGTGGTTGTGTCAACCCCGGCTCTCTGGCAGAATTAGTTCAGTCAAAGCTGGAGTGCTCTGAAAAGCCCTTCAGACTTTGCTCCATCCCCCAGCTCTATGCAGTGACACTCAGGACTGCATGCTGCTGCCTTTCCCACCATTTCATCCCCAAACTCCTCTGCTGCTGGGGTTTCACTCATGTACAAGAAGGTCAGTGGCATTTGAATGCCTGTGGGAGATGGAAGATGAAGTGTGTGGAGCAAATGGGTGGAGCAGGGCTCAGTCTAGGAAGCAAGAGGAGATACTTTGCTGCTGTTTCAAACCATCTCCAGGGCAGTAAGAGGCTCCAGGGCTGCCTATGCCTGGGGGTTTGGCAGCCGTGTCTGAGCTGCCCCTGCCTTCCCAGGGCACTGGCACAAGACCCTGTGGTGCTGGGGGCCCCGCTCTGGTGTGGCAGGGAGAGCTGCAGAGCAGGTGCCTCTCTGTCCCTGTGCTGCAGAAGACCCGTGGAGAGGAAAGTAGAGCAATAAAACCAAACCATTGTTTTAGAAAAGAAGAAAAAGTAAGCCTTACAGCATTTCCAGTCCCCAAAGCTTAATATTTCTATGGAAACCAATGCAGGAGGAGGCTTACTGTCAGTCTCTGATCTAGTGGGGTTGACTAGATTTAAGAAATGTTTGTTCTTCCCCACATCTTCCATCCTGGATCGTCTTATAACAGGTTGCTGCATATCACAAATGCAAGATTCCTGGTTTCTGACTCTTGGTTAAGCGCTAAGCAATCTCTGGAGGGTGGCATCCATCTTTCATCTGCAGGTTTTTCCTTGCTAAGGTGCATTTTGTTCACTCTATGACACTTATTGATAATGCCTTGTCCTATAAATGCCAATCCTGTGACCCTGTGCTCCTTGAGGGATGGCTGTGACTTTGTATCAGCCTGTGGACTGTTCAGTGGTATGGTACATCTCAGTGCCCAATGAAGTTACTGTGGGACACTGTTGGACTTGAATGAGATTAAGACTTGGACTCTTTACACTTGCTTTGGTATTTTTTTCAAAGGAGGTCCATGGTGTCTTTAATATCCAACAATGGACATAATCTAGCCTGTTTCAGTAATAGCCAGCTTGATTTTTCTGTTGCCAGAGGACTACCACTGGTTATATACATGCAGCAATTTACCCCCCACCCTGTTTTTCTTTTTAGTAGGATCTAATAGAAAAGGTTCCCGGACATCCTACATAAAAGTCCGCTGTTTTATGCCAGAGTAACGTTGTCAGACATTAGCAGAGTATAAGTACTAAAAAGTAACTAATTTCAGTTGATGCTGAATCTTTTCCAGTTCCTAACAAAGGTGTTAAGAAAATCTTATTTTTATGTAGAGTCTTAACCATTGTGATACACAATATTCTTTTGTCTTCCTGGTTTTCTTTTCTTATCTCCCTTATTGGGATTTGCAGTCTCATATTTATCTGTTTCCCAGCAGCTGAATATAACTTTGATCTATGCTTTGTATCTGTGGAGCTTTTAATCCCTTTCCACTGAGTTAAAAGCTTGTTTGCTGTTGAATGTGATACTTAGTTATAGGTTATATGATCTTCACCAGCGGCTCATGCATTGCTCAGGGATGGCATATTGTGAAAAACTCTGATAAAAAGTTCCCTTGTTTGTTTTCCTGATTGGAGCCGAAACCCAGCATGGGAGTGAGTCACTTGTTGAGTCCTGGTCAGGCTGCTGATACAGCTGTCCCTTGCTGTTACGAGTATCTGTGTACTCGCTTGCTTTATTTCAATTATTCGTTAATTTCTTTTTGATGTTCATTTTTGAGGCTACAAACCAGTTGGGTATTTCAGTCAGTGCAGCAGCCTTTCTGTCTTCCAGTTCTGATAGCATTTAGGGTGTTTTTGTTTTTCATCCCCTTAGAACCTTTTAAAATACGGGCATCAGTTTTTAAAACCTATGTGTTTATTCCTCCTTGGTGTCCTGAAACACGATAATATATGCCTTATTTGTGAAGATCTCGTCTTCTGGAGTGGCTGCAGTTTCCACCTCAGGAACAATAATGATATCTGCAGCTCAGTCCTCCAGGCCATGTGGGTGTAGCAGCACGTGTGTGAATGTATTCAGCTGTCTTCTGAAAGTCGTTCTTTTCGAGTTTTTGGTGTAGCTGTTTGCCTCTGCATTCTGAGCAGTTTATTTGGAAGTCTCCCATCCTTGTCTCCTGGCCTCTTGTAACAAAATGCAGTCCTCTTTTTATTACGTCAGTTAAGGCTATATTGTTTTAGGTGTAATCTTTAAAATAACAAAAGGATGGATGGTTCTGCAGGTTAGAGCACTGAGCTGGAACTCAGATTCGGAGTGCTTGTTCATTGTTACATGGATTTCTGATCTAATCTTAGCTAAATTATGTGACCTGTGGTTGTCTTTTTATACAACCAGGATAATATATTTCCTTTGTCTTCTCCAGGTTTCTTATGGTTGATTGGGTCATTTATAACATGCTCATACAACACTCAAGAGAATTAGACCCTTTCCTCAAATGAGGTCTCTAACCATTGCTATGATACCAGTGATAACAAGCAACACAGGTTTTGAGTTATACTGAACTATCAAGGAAAGAGAAGCCTTTATAATAACTCCACACATTTCTAATTCCCAGTTTTGGAGTTGCTTCAAATCTTGTTTCAGCTTTACTGAGATAAAGGCACTTTACATGTTGGTTTGCTTCTCCCTGTATTGTATATTCTTCTTGGGACCTTGGGGTGATGAAGTAAGAACTGTCTCCAGCCAACTGTAAAAAACAGAAACTTGTCAAATAATAATTCCCCCAAATGAGAAGACAAAGAGCAAAATTAGATAAAGAGCAGTGTTTGCCTCTCTACAAACACAGACAAGTGCAGAAAGATGCTGCTGTCACAGCAACAGGTTACCTCGATATCTTTCAGAGATTGGGCACAGCATTTATTGTTATTTCAGCTCATCCCATCTATGTTGCCCAGTTGAATATCATATTATATATGTGTGTTTAAAATGCTGTTTCTCTGTCAGCCTAGTGCAGTTTTGGCTGATGTGAAGAATTGCAGCTGTGAAGCTGAGGAGTCCTTCTTGTCACGTTGCTCCCCATGTCACTGCAAAGCAGTGGTGTCTTTGCCATAATTACTGAAGATACCCTTCCCCTTTCCAATTAAATTCTTGCCTGATCCCTTGATTGCTCTATTTCTGATGCTGATAATTTGGTAACTCCTAACAAACGCTGACTGAAAAGTCATCGGAGTCACTCTTGGGTGTGAACCCTGAGTTTCTTAACCACAGGGGCTTTTATTTCTATTTGTGTGGTGGAACTGGTAGGGAGGATCTTTTGTCAGTGTATTACTAACGCTTTAGGAGGGTGACAAGACTGCAGTAACTCTTCCTTGGCAATTATGTATGAAAGGTTGTCAGTATGAGTAGTATGGGAAGTTAAAAGCCTTAATTTTCATTTGAAATTGAAGCCCTAATGACTTTCCACTCCCACAGCTCATAAAGACCTTGTTTCAGCCTCAAGTTGACCAAGAAAAAAAATGGAGGGGGGCTTTTTTATTGCATACTTTTTTGTGCAGGATTTTAATGAAAAAGCAGATTTATGAGTCACTGTTCTTTGTCTAAAAGATAATTACTGGAGTAAGAACCTCAGAAAAGTGACATTTTATGACTTCGCCACTAGCCACACAGTGTGAGCTTTTGCTTTCTCTCTCTTCAATTAGTTAAGTTAAACAACATCTCAGTTTGAAAGGACTAATTATATTCTTGTTTGTTATTTGCCTTATACACTAAATATTTCTTCTGTGTAAAGCTAAACAGCAGAGAGGGGAGGAGAAAGGATCACCCCAATTGAGTGCTACCCAATTATTTAAAATGATGAGTGTAGATCCTATGGGGTTAAGTGGATTGTTGTATGCAGTCACATCCATCACTCGCAGCATAGTAAGGAAGAGAAACTGGATCACACAAATCCTTTCTTTAACCCTAGGAACATAACTAAGTTCCTCTGGAAATTTGTTCTTTTAAAAACACAGTCCTCTAAGCATCGGTGTTGTTTAATCTGTGCTTAAATGTAACACTATGTGTTTATCCACTTCTGTATGCTTTGTTTTTGTTTGTTTTTTTTTTTTTCCCCTAGAAGTAAAGTAGCATTTTGTAACTCAATAGCATCTTCTCCCTAATGCAAATGAGAGCTGAGGGCAGAAGTGTGGGTAGAGGCGGCGCAAACAGGTCGCAGTCCGGCTTTGGCTCTGTAGCAGCAGATCAAGAACTTGCACAAGGGCAAGTGGTCCAGAGCATCTTCGTCTTTGGGGATCCACCTGGGATACCTGAAGGGCATCTACTGTTCGAAGGACAGGTGCTCAGCATTTTCAGAGTATTAAGTATTCTGAGAGTGATTCAGACTGCTCTTGGAACTGGCTGAGGTGACTAACTAATTTTCTTGGCCATGGGGCTGTGTTCTTGAGGTGTCACTCCAGAGCTACAAGTGGCCTCTGTCTGTAACAGCATAGGTCCAACGAGTTTTCTCAGAGGCTTGCAAGATGAGGAATGGATCATGTAAACAGCAATTGATGCAGTTGCTGGATAGGCCTCTATTTTTCCTTTCAGCCTGCTACAGCATCTTGGCCAGGCTGGACAGAGTAGGTTTCTGATGGAACATCTGCTGTCCTGTCCTTCATTCTGCCTTATTTGGATAAAAATTACAGGACTCTTTTTTTTTTTTTTTATTTTATTTGGCAGTTCAAAGTGAAACAAGCACAATATTTTTGAGAAAGGCTTGGAACTGCCCCTGTAAAAAAAAAGTTGTCTAAATAGTGAAACTCCCTGACTGTGTCATGTTCAAGGATGGTGATATATGAAATGGACCTTTTCTTAAAGGTGAGATTTCATATCTGGATTTAAACCAAAACTGTGTCAAATAAAAAGGTACAGGGTTCTTCTGCTGAAAACAACATCTATAGAGCTGGAGGGAAGGGCTGGGCAGCATGGAGTGTGACCTGCCATGGGGAGCCATGGAGGTGCTTGCGTCCTGGGGCTGCTGCAGGAGGGTAGAGAGCGAGAGTGTAGTTGGGCAGAGAACTTCTGTCAAGCTGAGAGGAAGCTCCCATGCAGCCCTTGTGCTGAGCTGGGGGGGGAAGATGTTCTCATAGTGCATGAGGAGTGGGCAGCAAGAGATGCCTGCCTAGCTCAAGATGAAGTTGGAGACCACTGCAAAGGGATATGGCAGCAGCCTGAAGGAGGAGATGGAGTAAATCAGTCCAGAGATGCGGTTTGAGAACTAGCTGTTATTTTTAACAGCCGATTTCGTTGAACTGGGTTGAACTCCCTCCAGCTCAGCATTGATGATGGTGCCTGGAGCTATAAAGATTGTATTTTGATCAGCAAGTCAAAAGCAAGTCTACCACTAGTTATGAATACATTTTCAGAATTACAAGTGAAGGAGATCTCAGAATAATAATGGGCAGAAAAAGTTGCCTGAAGGAACCAGTTTCCTCGATAAATGCTGGAAGAGGTGTAGACCTGAACTTTGTACTCCTTCCCATATCAGCTTTTTAAAAATGTGCAAACAGATCTAGAATCTGAGTTTTGAACCTGCTAAAATCCTGAGTAGACATAATGCAATATGGCAGGAAAACCAATAATGGTAGAGTTCAGTTGTAGATGTGTGAGATATATGAGGGGAAAAAAAGGGCACGTGTGTCCTGTGCTGTCTTATCGTTGACCCAGTTGGTTATTCAATGATGAATTCTGATCTGTGTGTTTCGAGTGACAGATCTGGGTTCTGAAGTGCTTATGATTAGATTAAGACAGTGTAGTAAACCTTAATGGTGCATGAAAAGCTACCGCTGGATTTGCAGTAATACGTACTTTTCTGCCTTAGAACAGCATGAATAATACTTTATAGTTGTATAACTCCTTCCAGACAAGGAGTCTAGGAGTGCTTTGTAAACGCTAATGAGTTTGGCCTCATAGCATATTTAGAAGTCTGAGAAGTAGCATTATTCCCCTTTTTTATAGTTTGGATGTTGACTAGCCTAAGTGTGCAAAGAGCAGACCCTCAGTCCTGGGCCTTATCTGCAGGACTTGGTAGGCTTCCTGAGTGTGTCTGAGCCATGCTCAGAAATTTACTGCAGATTCATTCCAGCAAAAGGGTTGTTTTTTTCTGCAGACCTCTGGGTGTCCTTTGTAAATTGTAAAGCATTGTAATTATTTGATGATAATTTCTTGCTTGCCTTTTAGTTCTACAGCAACAGAGATCGAAACTAATCCTCTGCTGGAATGAAATCAGTTTGGGCATTATGAATATCATTTCCTTGCTCACAACAAAGAGACTTAGCTGAAGTGAATGCAAACTTCTGTTATCTTTACATGGGAGTTGCAGGTGGGTAAGGAATGTGAGGTCAGTTGGATAGGGAGCAGATAATTGCCCATGTCAAAGGGCAGTGAGAGTGATGCCTGTGAAAAACGCCTTGCAAAGTAGGTGGGATTAGGCACTGCAATGGCCATACACAGATTTTTCCCTAGCAGCTTCTTCAGATATTCATCCCAGAATGTCGGCATTATTTGTAGAGATTCATGTATTAGGATGTTCTGCAACGTGAGCATCGTGTGGATTGTAAATAAATTTTGTAAATATTTTGTGTGTGAATTCAGTGTTTGGTGGCAACTGCTGAAAGGACAGTTCTAGAGGGAGAAGTCCCTGTTTAGCTGTAGGACAAGCATACACAAGCAGACATTTCACACACTGCTTTCACATTCCTGACCTGAAAAACTGCTTCCAAATCTCAGTGCTTTTTCAAGGACTGAAAGACCACTGAGGATCCCAACAAAGAGTGTAAAGCTCTAGATGTGGAGCTGGTGATCTTCATGATGTGGTTGTTAGAATTAGCAGCATTTCTGGTCTCAGATCTTAGAATCATAGAATAGCCTGGGTTGGAAGGGACCTTTAGAGGTCATCTAGTCCAACCCCCCTGCAATGAGCTTCAACAGATCAGGTTGCTCAAAGCTCCATCCAAGCTGACCTTGAATGTTTCCAGGAGTGGGGCATCCACCACCTCTCTGGGCAACCTGTGACAATGTTTCACCCCTTCATTGTAAAAAATGTCCTCCTTAGGTCTAATCTAAATCTGGCCTCTTTTAGTTTAAAACCATTATCATCATCCCTTGTTGTATCAGAACAGGAGCTACTAAAAATTTTGTCTCCATCTGTCATATAAGCCCTCTTTAAGTACTGAAAGGCTGCAATAAGGTCTCCCAGCAGCCTTCTCTTCTTCCGGCTGAACAACCCTAACTGTCTCAGCCTTACCTCTTGGAAAGGTGTTCCAGCCCACTGATCATTTTTGTGTCTCTCCTCTGGACCTGCTCCAGTGGGTCCGTGTCTTCCCTTTGTGAAATTGTGTTCAGTGTGTTGCTGCACTTCAGACCTTTGTCTCACTGAATTAAATGCCATTAAAGCAGTTGCCTGTTCCATGTGACTGGGCTGTGTTTTAAGTCTGATTCTGGTGTATTAAATGCTATATTGGCATGTGACCTTTTTCCTTATCTGGCTACTTCTGGAACACAGCTTAGCCTTAGCTCTTCAGCACAAGAACAAAAGCTTTTCTGAAATGCTGTTTGCTCATGGCTACAAATAGCAAACTTCAGGTGATTAGCAAGAGGTTTTGGCAAGTCATGCAGATACACGGGATATTTCAGTGTGTGACGTGGCATCCTTTCAGAGCGGGGGGCAGGAGCATCCTATAGAGAGGCTCTTAGTTGACTATGCAGAGCTTAATCTTTCTAATACACCCTATAATGTGTAGTGGAAGATCTAGATAATGCAAGAAAACAGTTATTTATCTGGGATTAACCTACATAAAACACTTACATTGAGCAGAAACTAGGCCAGAATACCATTCAATCTGATGAGGACCAGCTGAGGGACCTGGGGTTTTTTAGCCTGGAGAAAAGGAGCCTGAGGCGGATTATTATAGCTCTCTACCACAACCTGAAAGGAGGTTGGAGTAAGGTGGAGTTTGATCTCTTCTCCTAAGTAACGAGCAATAGGACCAGAATAAATATCCTCAAGTTGCACCAGGAGAGGTTTAGATTTGATATTAGGAAAAATTTCTTCACCAAAAGGGTTGTCAGGTACTGGAAAGGCACTGGAACAGGCTGCCCAGGGAAGTGGTTGAGTTACCATCCCTGGAGGTATTTAAAAGACTGGTAGATGTGGCACTTAGGGACATGGTTTAGTGGTGGATTTGGCAGTGCTGGGTTAGGGATTGGACTTGATGGTCTTCAAGGGTCTTTTCCAATGCAAATGATTCAATAATTCTGACCCTATGAATTGCAATGTGATACGGCTTATGAAGTCAAAGGAATCTTCGTAGTTCCTTCAATGAGTGGACTTTGGGCTCTGGATTTTGGCTTAGTGAATCCTTTGTACCCCTTGACTTTGCCTTAGTACTATGGTCTGTGTGTATTGGTCTTGTCTTAGTTTAAAAAAGAGAAAAAAAATCAACTTCAGGCCTCCAAGCACACAAACAAACAGACCAAACAAGCAGAGTGCAATTAATAACACATTTGTAACAAACTCTCACGTTGGCTGTTTATCAGTACTTCCCTATGAAGCCTGCCTGCTTTTCTGAATCCTTGCTCTACCAGTGGTGCGCAAGGCATTTTCCTGGTAATTTATTATGGTAGAAGCTACAGAATAATCCTTGGTAAATAGATTTATACATGTGACATTCCACTGAATGGGAGATTTATACTTGGCTATTCCATTGCTGCTCATTACCATATGATGTTTCATTGAATGCAATTATATGTATGCCTCTATTCTTTAAAGTCCAGACAGGTTTCGAAGTATTACTATCCTCTTCTGCTCAGCAGAGCCTCACAAAGAGGCCCTTTCCCATGTGACAGATGTGGGTTTGTGGGTGGCTTTGTCCCTGGTAGGACTGGATGTGTGAGGATGGTGGGTTTTGGCTGTTAGCAAGACTCATGTGTTGTGCTGAAGGTGTTTCAGAAGTTTTGCTTAACTTTGCCTGAGCTCTCAGACATTTGCACTGCAGAAGTGACCTGGTCTTATATGCTGTTAGTTGGGAAGACCATTGTAATTCCTGCAGGTCTTAGAGGACAGGTGGGTCTTTCCTCTTCATGAATTTAGTGTAGCATATTCATTACACCATCTGAAGATCAGAATATTCTCTGACATTAGAAGGATAGTTTAGAGTTTTATTAGCTGATATATTTCACCTAGTTTCTTTGGCACATATTTTACTGTTTGCTGCCATTATCTGCTATATTTTTATTCAGAAAACATTCTCATTAAATCAAAATAATTTCCCCCTTTGGAAATCAATTCAATGTAAACTCTTTTCCAAAATGTGGCTCATAGCCATGGGATCTGCTATGTATTTTATTTAGCACAGAAATTTTGGGAGACACCCTGACTTCACTGGAGTCTGTGGCAAAACTTCCCTTTGCTTTGAAGGGACTAGGATTTCACATCTTTTTTTTCTGTTTGCCCATAACTTTTCGTTCCTGGCTAGTGCACATTACATCTTTAATGATTTCACTTCGACGTGGCTTTTAGAAACCACGACCTTTTTTGTCCACGGTCAAGCCCCGTGTTGCCGCACCCTTGTGCTCTGAGACCTCATTCATAAACATCTCTCCAAACGCGACTCTTTATCCCGTGTCCGGGGATGCGAGAGAATCCCAAACAATAGCGAGGCTGAGACAAAAGCGGGCATTGTGGAGGGGGCGCCAGGGCGGGAGTGCCGAGGGGCCCGGGAGCCTCTCCGGGCTGGGACTATTGTGCCCGTAATTGGATTTCTGCTGGTGGTGGCCGGTCGGTGGGAGCGGGACCCACCGGGGCAGGCATGCCCGCTGCAACAAACCTGGCAGTGACTGGAGGAGGCAGATGACCTCTAAAGTCCGTGTTGTTGAGCGAGACCTAATACGGCACAAATGCACCAGGTTGCAACTTTATTAGTGATTAGACACAGAGATAAGCCTCAGCACATTGCCTAATCTGCAGAGTCTAATTCCAGGCATTGAAGCCAGGGATGCTGATGCAGAGCGAGTGCCTGTTCAGACCGAGTGAGCTGGGGTGACTGCAGGCAGTGTGATGGGGAGTTTCTGGATGAGCTGGGTCTGGGGCAGGTTCTGATCAGCCCCTGCTGTGGGGATGCTGGGGCAGGGAGACAGGCACTGAAAGTGTGGAACTGCAGACAGTCATACAATTGGTGACTTTCAAACCCAGCTTAACTTCTGCAGTGATCAGAAGAGTATTTGCATTGAGCAAGGATTGTTCATTTCTGATAAAAATAAAGGTGCAAGCTAGTGCCCAAAGTGACTTGGAGTATTTAAGGGGGAAGCAAACTTCCATATTTCAGATTTTCCATCTGAGGCTGTTCCTGGGTGCTCTGGAGCTATTCTGAGTTTTTTTTCATCTTCTTTTATACTGGATTTCCTTTCCTGTGACCCAGGGTTGGATCCAGATGGGTTTGCCTGTGGTGATTGATCCATGCTGGATGTATTAGGCTGTGGCTGAATCCTAGTTATGTGTCTGCATGAATGGTGGTGGAAAATGTTAGAGATTGCAAGCAAAGATAATTCACCACTGGCCAAAGGCAAAGATAGCACTGCACGTATGATGCTGTGGTATGCTCTGTTATTTCATTTCCTCCAAGGACTGCTTTTTGAGGAGCTTTGGCCTCATGGCATGCTGCAGAGACCTGCTGCTTGGTGCCATCCCTTAAACACAATGTGGGAGCCTCCAGTTGGATTGTATACAGACCTTGGGCTGTGCTACAAATATATGCATGGAACTGTTTGGCAGATTCACTCTGCAAATCCAGACAAGCCCATGCAACCCTAACTTGTAAATCCATGGCTTGGAAATCTGCCTCTGAGAGCCACTGCAAACTCCCTTGTCCTGGACACTCTTAGGTGGCATCTGCCTTGTATTCAGACCTAGCTAGATGAGTATACAAATATGATTTAAGAAACCAGCTTGCTAATAGCCATACCCTCTAAACTTTGTTGTTCAGAGGAGCTGTTTTGGACCTTTATTTGGGCAAACTGGTATTAAACTAATCCCACCCAATCTCTGCAGTGACAGTGACCTATTTCTTTTTAATCTTGTAAAATTATGTTGTTAAAGTTACTGCATCTCACTGCTTTTGACCCTTGCCTCCAGGCAAAACCCGTTTGGGATTCCTGCTTCTCTAGTTTTTCTCTTAGCCCTTCATGACTGTGTTTTGACTTGTATTTTGGAACACCTGGCTCTGTATTTGGGGCTGAAAAGGGGTGAGAAGCTTCACTTGGTGTAAGGGAAGTCCCACTGGGCTAACATTTACCCCCAAGAGGTGTCAGGCCACACAAATTGTCTAGGAGAAAACAAAACCTTGTCTTTGTGATGTTAACTTCATCAGTTTTTTATGGGGGAATTTGAAGATGTTAGGACATGGTTTGGCCAGTTCAGAACTGGGAAGTGACCTGGCCAAGGCCGAGCTGTAGGTTAGACCTTGGTAGGTCCCAGGTCAGGGCCCTGTCCCTGGAAGAGCAGTTTGTTGGGCTGTTGTGTCAACTTCCCTGTGGTTTTGTATTGTTTTCCCTTTTATCACCCAGCCAGGGCTTGTTGTTGGTCTTTTGCCTCCAGAGTTTTGGAGAAGAGCCGTTGACTTCCCTTTCTGTTCAAGGCAACTCTGCATTAACTAGTCCTCTCCTCTGGCTAAAAAGGTGTCAGGCAGGAGAGGAAGTTTATGTTGCTTTGAGCAAATGGGGGACTGGACCTGATTTTGTGAAGTTAAAATCTGTGAACAGCAAATGATACAAAGTGCATGTCTGGTGCCAGCTGGCGTGTCCAGGACATTTGGACATCTTCTCTGCAGGTGAAAAAGGGGGTATTGTTCCACCAACCTGGTGTTTCATGCATCGCCTTCCCTCAGGACAGGATTAAACTTTATCCTGGGGGTGCTTGAAGAAGATGAAGCATGAGCTGAAGTGGGGAGGGGTTGCTCAGCCCACACCTTCATAGCTTTTCTGTGTGGATGGTATGTCTGAAGGTTTCCTGGACTGATGAAAATTTTGGCTTTGCATATCTGGTTTGTTTTCTGCTTGCACCTGATATAGCTGGAGCACGCTTTGCTCCAGAGCAATGTTATTGCTGCCATAGACACCTCCTGTGCCATGGCTTCTGCTGGAGCTGATTAGAGCAGGATTGCACCTAAAGCCTTAAGAGAAGCCTAAAGCCTTCTGCATCAGAAGAGAGGAACTTCTTGTTTGTTCTATTGTCTTAGAAGGTGGTGTTGTGGCTTTTTCCCACCCACTTCCTTGGCGGTAAGGACAGCACAAGCAAAAGATGTTTGAGATAACTTGTATTTGCCTTGTGAGAGAGCATTTGTGTCTGGGGAGGAGGCTCACTGGGCAGTGGGCTCTTCACCACCTGCCAGCACCTCCTTTCTCCGAGCCGGTGGTGCTGCCTCTGCTGCGCAGCCCTTACCCACCCGCGGCGCTGGGGGCTCCGGGGCACCGTGGAGATGGGGGAATACTTTGTTCGCTAATCTCCAGACAGTGTGGCCTTAGTTAAATAAATCCATGCCCATAGGCAGCTTTCTGGGGCTCATTATAGTACTAATTCAGTTGAATTCCTAATTAGAGACCAGTGGTTTTGTGTGGGTATTGGAAGATGATATAACTTTCTTAGGGTGCAGGAATCATCCACTGAAAGCTTCTTTGGGGCCAGATGCTGAAACAAGATCGGAATCAAAAAAAATGTGTCTATAGAATAAAACATCTTTTATATGTGTGTTAGTGCTGGTGTATTACTTCAGATCAGCCAGGGTTTAGAATTATTTTTTTAGTGGACTTCTTTTGTGTGTAAGGATGTCATTAGATGAAGACATACCTCTGCCCTGAAATAGTAGGGTGGACAATTTTCAAGTCCAAGTCCAGTGTTAGTTCTTTGTGTTAGGTGAGAGGACTGCTTCAGATAATTTGAATTAAGATTAAATGAAAACATGTTTCAAGAGACAGAGAGAATCCAAATCCAGCCTTGCCTGACCCCTCAATATCTGTGAGGAAATTCAAGCAATATCCATCTTTGACTACTCAGGGTTAGATATGTCCAGAACAATCAGAATGATGATTAATTATAGCCCATGTATTTTATTTTTGTAAATTGGAAGAGGTAATCTGTCCTCACTGCATCATGTCCTGGTTAGGCTGATGATCTCTTCCATTTTTATAGGCTCTTCTGTTTGAAAGGGCTGCGTTGCAAGGGTTTAATTCAGGGAGCGTTTGTGCATGTGTTTTTTTGTTGGTGTTGCACTCTATCATTGCTCTAATGGATCTCTGGAGGGATGTGATACGATAGTTAATGCCAGCTATGCTGTTAAGTAATAGCTCTTTCAGGAAGGAAGTGAAGAATAATTTATGTGCAGGAAAACAGGGCAGGTACACAGAGAACAATAAAAATAGATAAGCTGTGATTTCATTAGAACAGTTGAGCCAAAAGTGGCTTGGGCTCTATGATGCCTGCTGATGCCCTCCTGCATGCTGCCACAAGTGACAGCTCCATGAGCATAGATGGCTGATGGTCGGGGCTCCGAGGGACTTGAACACTCAGGACACAGCTGGGAGTGGGCCAAAGCCCTGAGTTTGTTTAGCCACTGATGCACAAACTCATGCATCTGGCAGGCCAAATGCAGTGTCCCTGTCCCAGAAGATGGACTACCAAAATCCTGTACTGGCCAAGATTTCATGAGGGAGAAGGTGTTACCCCTGAGTACAATTTCGTTGTGAGGGGCACTGATGGAGCTTGTTTATACAGAGAATGGATTATAAACTGTGACCTGCCTTTTGACTGTACCAATAAGCTCGGTCTTATCTAAATAGATTTGTGCATTAGCGTACTTAATTATCTGCTGGACACTCTCAACTTTTGTTTGGATAGCCTTCCTTTTGTATTTAAAGGTAAATAAATACTGATCGAGTAGATTGGGCTCCATCTGGGCTATGGGGCTGAACAGGAGTCTGTGCTGTGGCTGTGCTCCAGTGAGCTCCTCAAATAAACAGAGACCATCTCAAGGGCTACCGGGAGAACTCCCCCACCACTAATTTTAAAAGTAACCTATAAATCAAAGTATATCACTCTCTTTCCTCCCTTTAGCATTTCACTTTTGGGGGAGGTTTACTTTTGCAGTGCACAGCTGAAACGGCAGCTTTGGATTACTCCTCGTCTTTAGTCACAGAGATGTACTATTTAAGTGTAAATACATTCACATGTGAAGTGGTGTCCTGTGTCTAAGCTTCTAGGAAGTGATCACTCTTTATCTTGTCAAAGAAAGTTCTTACCCTTTCTGCAGGCTTTGCCTGAACATCCCCTTTCTCTCCCCCGGGACCTACTCCCTCTCTCCCTTTTTCACATGTGTGGTGGGACTCTTCCCAAAGCCTCTCAAGCAGAGAAGACATGAAAGCGAAGAAATCCCGGTCGCATTCTTCTAAAGAAACAGACCACCTATGTGATGGGGCACCTGGGCACGCATGTCAGCAGTATATTTTGAGAATGTGGATTACCTGTGGTGGGGCTGCAGTTTGCGTTCCCATATGACAGGGGATGGGGTAATACTATCCGATACCTTTGGCTATGACACCGCTATCGCTTTTCTACTGAAGTTCAGATGGTAATTTTAAACCATGGGAAAATGTTTTTTCTCTTTGAAGAGCATTGTTAGTCACTTGAAGTCTCCTCCCTTGTTCCTTCACCGAGTGCATCAGCCCTTGATTAGATTGCGGGGAGCCTACAATTCTGCAGGTGGTATGGGAGGGGGCTGCCCACTGCTGGGGTGAAGGCAGGGGGGCAGAGGGAACTGGCATCGTTTTTCTTCGGGGTCTGATTCATGTGGGTGTGTTGGCCTGTGTTTTTGAGGTCAGGAATGCAACAGACACTTTTGAGTTATTGTTGAATCAAATTAGCCAGCATTTCAGAAGAGGGCTTTTACAAATTCACAAATTACAGTTAAGTCAGGGAAATACTAATTGCCTGCAATTTTCCTGCTACCCCTTCTCACCTCCCAGTGTTATCTGTGTTCCCTCACTGAATAATATTCCACCTCTCTGGAAATGTAGTCCAGATGTCTGCATGGATTTCAAGGAAAGTGTCATTGCAGTAACAATGCTTAGTGTCTTACGTACTGCCAGGTGTTATTAGCACAGGGGGAAAATCTGCACTTTAACAGTTCTTTGGCTTAATAAAGAAGTGAAAATGATGCCTGGTATCTTAAGGTTGGTTGTTTTTTTTTTTAAATGAAAAAAGCTATCCCTGTTCTCTTGGGAAAAACATTCACTCTAAAGTACTTGCGTTTCAATAGGACTGTCTTTTTTTTTCTCAGTGCTGAGGTGAGGGAGATCTGATAATGCAATCCAGGTTGGAAAACCTTGAAAACTTGAGCTGTCAATATATAACACAACATACTGTGTTGCATTAAAAGATAAGGCTACAAAGGTGTGGTGTGCTTTTTTTGTGGGTTTTTCTTTTCTAGAGGCAAGAGGTGGTTTGACAAAGTCGGAGGGGGGAAGGGGGAGGGGTTGTGGAGGGAGGGGGTCTGGAAGGGGCAGATTTGTTGCTGGTGGAATTGCACCATGATGAGTGCACGCACGCTACCAGGCCATAGATCCATTATTAGATGTTAGGAATATAAGGTCTGTCCTAGAAGCTGATGAGGGATCATAGGAGGCAACTCTTGAGATTAATGTAATATCCTTTTGAAGCTTTCTGCCCTTTTTTTTTTGTCTGAGCTCCTGGGAACTGTTTCCACCGAACACCTCTCCAGTCCCAGGGTGGGTAAGGAAATCCCCGCCTGCAGCCTGGTGCGTGCCAGGCATGGTGCTTGCCCTTATGGTAAAAACAAACCTCCAAAACCCCAACAAAACTAGAGCTTGTGCCACTTCAAAGGAAAGGCAGGGCTGCAGAGAAGGGTATGCCAAGAATCTGACCCTGGGAGCGCAAAGCCAAAAGGGCAGCAGCGGCGGCAGGAGTGGGTTACGTCCTGGTGTGGCAGCACTTAAAGCTGTTTGTTCAGTTGCTGTTTAATTAAAAGCTGGGGTGATTGCTACCACATTGTTTTTATTTGTTTGTGCTGGTAGAAGCTCTTTTATTTAGGAAAGCTTATGTTTCTGGAAGGGATGTGGCCTGAGTGTTGAAGAAGGGTGGTTGCCTTCCTGAAGAATAACTTGTGGCATTGCCTGCTCTACAAGGGCCTCGGTCCCATTTTCTTTGGTCCCATCTTTCTTGCTCCAGTAATAACCCCACAGCTGCAAAACCAACAGTAATCTTGTTAAACTAGAATTAATTATTGTAGTACCATGGAATCATTTACGTTGGAAAAGAACCTTAAGATCATCAAGACTAACCCTTAATCCAGCACTGCCAAGTCCACCACTAAATCATGTCCTAAGTCTACACCTCATTAAATACCTCCAGGGATGCTGACTCAACCACTTCATTGGGCAGCCTGTTCCAGTGCTTGACAACCCTTTTGGTGAAGAAATTTTTCCTAAAAACCAATCTAAACCTCCCCTGGAGCAACTTGAGACCATTTCCTCTTTTCCTGATTAAGAACATCTCCTAATGAAATGCTGCATCTTCTAATGGAAAATAAGACACCCAGAAAATGCCCTTGCCTGGTAAGGGAATATCGGTTGATTCAGTTTTCCTTCCGTGGTGCAAATGCCAGGTTAAACCTCACCCTCTGCCATTTGTGTCCCAGCCTTATTACTGCTGTTTCTACTCCAGATAGGTGAAAGGACCACTCCAGATATCTGTGTGATCCAGTTAGATCTGGGCATGACCAAACATTCCCAAAAATGTGATAAGCAGATAGATTTTTTTTCAAAGGGATAGAGTGCTGTCAGTCCATTTAATACCAGAGGTTTTTTAGCTATATTTTTGCTGTGTGCACCAAAAGACCTGTGATCTTGATGACATCCATGCCTTGACTTTTTCATGAGGTTTCCAGTGAGAATGTTGCATTAAAATTCAGTGGCATTCTGCTGTCTTTAATGATACTCATGTGGAAAGTACAGGTAGGTAATTACACATAATTTTCATTTTTTTTTTCTGAAATAGACAACAATCTTCATATATACTATGATGAATGGCACAGAACAATCTTGCATCGAGTGTGCCTTAATTAATACAAATGTTAACTACTCTTACAAATAAGTCACATTTAAATGTCAAACACTTGTTATTCACTGCCTATGAGTAATTTTTCTTGCTTGCGTGTGTGTGAATTAAGCATATGTTTTGAAGTCATTAAGTAACCGAGGTCATAACTAAAAATAGTGAGTGTACATTGTTTGTTTGCCATCAAGAGCTAGAAGAAATTCTTGATTGCAGACACTTTCTTGCTGAGTGGTGTTCAAAGGAGAGAAAAGAAGTGCTCTGGAGTGTTCATGTGGTGCGATGGGACCTTCCTGAATGCTGGGGTTTTTAGGTTAGGGCAGGCTTTTTTACTTTTTATTACAAATTGCTTTGTTTGTACAATCTGCAGCAGAACCATCACTGAATGGGTGCCATTCCCAGTTGCAGAGCTGTGAATCCAGATATGCCACTTAAAAAGGGTGGATGACAAAGCAGAGTCCTTCTGTTTGCTTCCCCTCTGTATTCACCAGTGTATTTATCCTATTGCAGAATGATCAGCAGAGAGGTAGTTACAAGCCTTTGCATTTAAGTTGTCTTATATGGAAGTAAGTGGCAGCAGCTTGAACCTTGTGAGGGCTGTGTTGGCTTGAACTCTTGTTTCCTGGAAGCGTTGCTCCTTGTAGGCAGCACCAGTGTTACTGAGGCCAGAGGAGTGTGCCCTGCTGCAGGCTGACGTGGGCCTTCAGCTGCTGGGTTCTTGGATCTTATGAAGGGCAGGGCAGGCAGGGCAGGCTGCTCGGTGGCTCAGACTTCTTCAGCCCATCACTGCTGGTGGGGACACTTGGAAGGGTCCTTGATCAGGATGTTTGGAAGAGTCTTTGTTGGGGGTGCTTGGAAAAGTCCTTGCTGCAGATCCTCAGAGAAGTCCTCAGTAAAGGGTGCTTGGAAAAGTCCCGGAGTAACCAATCCTTGAAGCTATTTATCTGGAATGAGCGTTGGTTTTTCTTCCTTCAGGAATCCCTCATTTGCAGCTTTTGCTATTCTAAGAGGTGGAGAGTGAGGTTTTCCTGTGGTGAAGGAGGTGGAAAGGGGAGCTTTTCTAGGAAGCCACAAGGCAAGTGCCAAGATGCTGCTTTCCAGTTGTGCTTTAAGGCTGAATGCAGCTGCTGCCAATGAGACGACTGGTTCATGAAAATGCTCCTGGAGCTATGATTCTCTCAGAGCAGCCATCTCATAAGCTTGCTCATGGGACTGTAAAACCACCCGAAGGAAAACCAAGCTTGCTGTGCTTCAGAGTCCATCCAACACAGAAATTTTGATTTGTAGAGCAAGCCAGGGAGTTGAATCTGCAGCATTTGGACCTACAAAACCTCTCATTCCTGCCAGCTGAGCTGAGCTGGCTCTCGCCTAAGCTGGCTTTCCATGTCCTCTGGGGCCTGGCCATTGAAGCTGTGTTGGATGAGACAGAGGTACAGGAACTGAATTAGTGTCAGAGTTGGAAGCTAGAAATGATGCTCTACACCCAGGAATGCTACAGGGGAAAAGTACCCAAATTTTGGCCTCTCCTGCAAAACTTTTCCTATCCATTTATACTTCTTCACCAAAGCACTGCACATTCTGATTTTATTTTCTTTGTGGAAGAGGCTGGGACAGGGGGAGGCAGATCAGGCAAGGAATGGCAGGCTTTGGAGGAGTGTCTGGAGTTTAAAGGATGCCCAACTCATACACTATTCAGTGAGCAAAACTGAGAACCCTGTTTGTGGCATGGAGCAAGGCTGCCAGAAACAAGGGGACTGGGGCAGTTGTTCTGGAGCAGAACTGCTCCCCTAAACAGCCTGGTTCTGATGGGAGACTGACTTAGCTAGCCTCCTTCCTGCCACCTGACCCTCTGCCTCCTCTGATGCTTGGCGCTGGGACCTGGGACAAGGCTTCTGATTATTTTATTGCTGAGTTTAGGGCTGCTTCTGGAGCTGTCTTGAGTACGATTCCTTTGAAGCGGGTTAGCCTGTGCTTTGATTAGGCAATCTCTGCTTTGAGCAGTAAAGAGCCTTAATTCTGCTGCACTGAGGGTCTTGCAAGGCAGACATCAGGGCTGGAAAAACAGATCTTTGAGTCAAAGGATCCATCCTGGGATCAATTTTTTGGCGCTATGTAGGAAAGAAGAATTTTAAACAGTGGTTCTAATCCTTTCCTGTATTATGGGCTTGGGTGACAACAGAAGAAAAAATATCCAAGACTTTTTCCCCTGTAATGAAGGGAATTAAGAGTGAGCCCTCGGACTGTTCATAACCTCCCAGCTCGTCAGGGAAGCTCTGGCAACCTGGGTCTCTGCTTTGAAACGCATCTGCTTTATCTAATCTCCGCTAAAGCATCCTGAATGATAAGGGATGTTTTTATTTTCTCCATTCCTCCTCATGCTTTCTGGCTGTAAGTATTTCATAAAAGCACAAAGCCGCTGTTTTAGGCAGCAGTACACTTGTTGGCTACTTGAGTCAGGTACCCTGCCTTCCTCCAGGTTCTGTGCAGGACTGGCAGCAATAAATAACAGCGATTCAGTCTTGTGTGGATGGAGGCATTTAAATGGTCCTTGCTTGGAGGTGGTGAGCCAGCCCTGGGGGTCACGCATAGTTGGGTTTCCAATGGCTGCATTGAAGTTTTTAGTGACATGGTCCTTTCTGCATTCCACAGAGCTTGGTGTATATCAGGGGTGGCTGTCAAGCTCTGAATTTCCATCCCTTGAGCTGGAATTGCAAGCTGATCACTCTGCAGAGCTGCCAGAATGTGCCCATGACCTGCTCTGGGATGGACTTTAGCACCTGCCAGGCTCTGAAGTTGTACTTGCGGAGCCAAACTGGAACTGCTCCCTCAGCCTGAGCCTTCCCCCGAAGCCAAGCCGGCAAAACGGGTTCAAACAGGCTGCTGGTGCTAATCTCCTTAATGTCTCGACACGTAATAGGGCATTGTCTGCTGCTGCTGGTGGGAAACGGGGTTGTTATCAGCGGTGGTTTCAAGTGCCCGGTCACACTGCTGAAACAGATACAATTCAAGTCACAGAGGTGATCTGGTTCATTAAAAACTGGGCACATTTATTTATTATTTATTTATTTATATATTTATTTAAAAAGAAGGCATCATCTCCTCAAAGGAATCGAACCAATAAAAGCCCTCCCAGCCAGTCGTCGCCCTTTGGCTGTGGCTCACTTGATGTCTTTGAGTCTCTTCCTATGGTGTGTCTCTCTGGTTCCCCTCTGATAGGAGGGCTGGGAGCGAGTGCACTGCTGGGAAGGAGGAAGAGCACGTGGTGCCAGAACTGCTCTGTTCTCACATGCTTCCAGGACTGGGAGGCGGAGGAATGGGAGCCTCCCAAGGTGTGTCGTACTGCAGTACATACCCAGTGGGTTTGGTGCCTTCCTCTGGTGTTTGTTTGCTCTCACCTGTGTAGCTGCTTCTGTCTGAGGCGTAGCTTTGGCTGCAGGAACATGCTGTGCATCACTGTCCTGAGTGGAAAGAGCGTGGTGGGGAACACACGTGTATGCTGGTGTGATGGCATCAGAGCAAAGGGCGAGGGAGCTGTTTCTTCCTTAGCTGCACTGACATTGTTGCAGTGATGTGACTTACGTGTGTTCAGACAAGGCTTTGGGCTCAAAAGTGGCATTTTTGGAGATGGATGGCCTGGTGGAAGAAGTTGCTGTTCTCTGCAGAGTGGGAGCAGCTGATTAGTGGCTCCACTGATCTGCCAATGGAGCACAGATTGTCTGGAAACTCTTTACCTTCCGTGGCCTGAGCCAAGCAACCAAACTGCTCAAGCAAGAGTCTGTATTTTTGATATAAAGGGAGGAATGGGTATTTGTGATTTTGCTTGTTTGAATACGTATACTTGAAGAGAAAGTAAAACATAAAACAGAAGCAAAAGAAAGCAGAGAAGCAGCAAGCAGTGAAGATGTGGAAGAGGAAGAACATCAGCAAATGAGGCTAGAAGAGAGGAAAATGTAGACAGGATCAAAGAAAATAAATGCAAGGCAAAGGCACGGTCAGACATCATTTTCCTTGAGCACAGGGTGTGCAGACCCCCTCTCACAGGCAGCTGTGGCAGCCCTGCTGTGGGTGCACTGCAGGATCCGTCTGTCTTGGAGGGAGTGGATGATCTCCCAGGTCAGAGTCCAGCCTCCTAACTCCCCTTGCATCAGCAGGGATGTTGTCTGAGAAAGGACCGCTTGCTGAGTCCTAGAAGAGAGAGCAGCTGCTATCTCTCCAGTGAAAGAGTAGAGATTTCAGTGGATCTTTTCTTCTGCTTACACTTGGAAAAAATGGTGATGAGAAGCCTTTTCTGAAGCTTCTTGGTCTTTTCAAAGCCTACAGAAGATGTATTTTCACATGTTCCACCTATTTGAAAAGATGTGGGAAGGTAGGGAGTGATCCACAGCACTCATCAGTGTGTACGTGAGCTCCTTATATGAGATTGCCATCAAAATGTAGTCAGTGCTTTATATGAGGGTGGCTGCTAGCATTGGGCTTATGAACTGCTCTGGGATTTGAATAAAAGTTTATATTTTTTTAGGAAATGACTCTCCAAGCCTTAATAAACAAGCATCTCATTGTCAGAACTGAAGAATGTCTATCTCCCTCATCTGAGGGCTGTGTTTCAGCATATCACATCCTTATTTGTCTATGACGTTCTGCTTCACTGCCACTGTCCTGCCATGGGGTGAAAAGCTCCAGTAAAAAAGCCCCAGAGCCTTAAAAAGGAAATCACTTGTCATAAAACTATACTGCTTTCACACAAATATGGAACCTAAAGCAAACTCTTCCTTAACTGCCATTTAGAACAAGTTTTAAATTGATCTGGGAATCACTTTCCTTTTTTACTTTTTATTTCTTTAAGACATGCAGAAACCAGCCTCACTTCTTCAGTTGTGCGGGATGAGTTGCCATCTGCTGTTCTCAGGCTGAGTTAAAGGTTTTCTGGGAGCTACCTGAGGCTTTGGTGACCACCCTGTGTGCAATCCTACCTGTCTCTGAGGTTGAGAACTGACCTTGGGCTCTTTGCTTTTATGGTGCTTTTATGGTAATGGGGCTGTAAAACCTTTAGGAGTCTTTAAGCACTTCCACAGGAGAAGTGACAATTAGGTGTTATGCACACATAGAGGAGAAGGTGGCAGATCCCTGGTAGGTGTGTGGGGAAGGTGGGATGGTTTATCACAGCCTCGGATGGGGCTGCTCTACCACAGTGGGTGCCAGTGCACATCTCATGCACTTGATGCAATTAATCTCTGAGCAGAAACAGAGAGGCAGTCCTTGCAAGGCTCCCACAGTTCCTTGTGTGTCCCTGTTTTATCTGTGATATCTCCAGTCACTTAGGGATGGAAAACTTGACTTTATTTTCTGTCTGAAGGCTCAGACAAGGCCTGTTGTCTGTGGCTGGGCTTATAATGCAAATAACAACTACATAATAATATTTAAGGAAAAGATTTCTAGCAGGATTAGGATTGCAGGCTGGATTTGGGGTTTTTTTCAGTATTTCCTGTGGTTTTGTTGTTAATTAAATGCTTGTCATCTCTGTCTGACTGCTTGTCATGCAGCATTTACAGAAGGGGTGGTCTTGTGCATTAGTAATACCCTTTATAGAGTTCATGATATGAAATCGTATAGCTGTTTCACGTCAGAAATGCTCTGTTCAGTACTTCTGGAGTTTTATTTCCCACCATTGTTCTCTCCCTGACTGGCATTGAGTGTGAATTGGAGCTTCAAAACAGGCCTGAAGCTGCCCCTTGCTTGTGACCATACAAGTAATTTCCTACACTTTAGGGTGGAAAGAGGGATTTTTAACCTTTTAAATTCATCAGATCTATTTATTTATTTTGCCGAAGTCAGGCTACCTGCCTCCCTCCAGAAGTAGAGTGCCAGATCTGGAACTGGATTTGGGGAGGGGCGCTAGGAGGAAGCCTAAGGACAAGGAGGCATTCCCAGCCCCTGGCCATGTTCCTTCAGCTGTGGGACAAATCTTTTTTCTCTCATCCACTTCTTTTGCTGAAGAGGCGGCTAAGGGAAGATGGTGCTAAAAATTGTCCAGGCCAGGCAAAGATGAGCTTCTCCCACTTGGGGAGAGGAGTGGCCGGTGGCTTGTCTTGATTTGGTTTTAGTCCCATTGAGAGATGGGGAAAAGCAGCAGTTGCCAGACTCTGGTTGTGCCCCTGCTTTAGCTGAAATGTCCCCTTGCCCTGCTGCTTTCTGGTGTTTTCTTACCATCCCTTGTGCAAATATGGAAGTGACCTGATTTTGGGAGAGCTGGTGTGTAGCCCAAATTCTCAGGGATGTTTAAGTGCCTCATATCCATGGAAGGAAAACTGAGTACTTAAATGCTCTTTGATGATGCCCATTGGCTTTGGTGTTTTGGTGACTTATTTGCTATAGCAGTTGGGTAATGTTCAGAGTCGCAGACACAGAGCAGGGACTGACCATTGTGGCAGCAAAACCATTGTCCCTGCTCTGGAGCATTTCCTTTTAGAGACTGGAGACAATCGGCACCTCCTGGGACCTATTGTCACTGCGCTTTGTATCGCCCAGCCCTTACCAGTGCTTCTGTAATTCCACCTTGGGGAGTGCAACCAGTAATTCTGCACTTGCATTGTGGGTTTTGTGATCAGTTTTTCCCTAGCAATTATCTGAAGTAAGGGATGCAGGAAATTGCAGATCTGGCAATCCCAATCTTGAGTCCTCTTGACCCTCTCAAAAATGGAACAAACATTGTCTGACACTTTAAAACCTTCTCCCCGCAGGGCACCATGGATGGGAAGCTGAGCATGTTTAGTTCTTGCAGAGCTGAGCTTTTAAATTGATACTGCCTGTAGTTACTTGTTACTCTTGTAAAGGAAAATAAGAGAAACATCTTAAATCTTTAAACCTCTCAAGGCCATCTTTTCCCTGCCATGCTGTGAGACTGTGTAACTCTGTATCAGAAGAAATCCTACATAAATTTAGCCATGCCAAGATGTGCTTACAGATAGGAGCCCTCCTGTACTGGGCATGAATCAGTGCCTGCCATGCTTGGAAGATGAATCATGGTGGTCTTTCACGGCTGCTGAGGGCTATTGGTAGTGTAACCTGGCTTTTGAAAGCATTGCACGTTTCAGAAAGCCACAGAGTGATGTTGTAGTTGCTCCATTCACACCATGTGTATCTTGAGGATTGCTAGTTTCTATGCTGAAATATTTTTTCTAAAGTAGCAGGGATGGCACATACGTCTGACCAGATCTGTTTTGAGCTAAGGGATGAATGTGTGTTGTACTTTCACTTTATTCATATTTGGTGTAGCTAATGGGAAGCGCAAGTAAATGTTGTTTGTTGCCTAGAGGGAGATCTTGAATGTGGATCATTAAGAAACGGGGTCAGATAAAGAAGAGAAAATATCACTGTCCCCAAACTGGAACTTGCAAACCCAGGCACTGTGCAACGGCCCACAGAGCTGGAAATCTTCTGTCAATGCTCATATGACTGTGATGGTCTGCAGTGGTGATAGCAGTGCCTGGCTCCAGGGTCTGTGCTATCCCTACTTGTCACAATCACTGTGTTTCAGAAGGCTAGATTGCATGTCCTCCTGGAGAGTTTGTCTGATTGATTGCTCACAGCAATAACAATTTGAAAACGAGTTTGTTTTTAGTAATAAACCTTTATGGCTCTTGCTAAGTGGGTTTTTCCAGACTGTTTGGAGCAGAGGAACAGCTCCAGCTGACCTCTAGTTTGGGAACAATGCCAGCCCACGGGAAAGTAAGATGAGATTTTCAGAAAAAGGGGAAATAAAAGGTTTTTCTTACACTTATTCTGAAAACTCACAGCTTGGCAAAATATATGTTTCTCTGAAATTCTGAAAAAAATATTGAATTAATGTAGCTGTAAGTTATGTGAAATGAAATCTAAAGGAGTTAATTAGAATTCCAAACCATATGGTCATGTGAATCTGGAGACCCACACAACTGCATTTTCATATCTGATGTTGACACATTAAAATTCATCAGTTTTCAGGCAGAGTTGTCTTAGTTAATTTAACTAATACCATAACATTCCTGAGATGCATCATTACACCTCATAATGTAAACATAAACCAGGATGATTAGGGGAGAACCACTCGCTTCAAAGAATTAATATAGCTGAAAAACTGCTTACAATTTAGAAGGATTAAAGTGAGATGCTAAGTATGTCTCCTTATGCCCTTTGCTAAAGCCAAACCTTTATCAGTTTATACAGTACCTGATTTCTGATGGTGTACATCAGCCAATGGCTTATTTACATTTGTTTCCATACAATTGAGATGGCCCTGTGTTTGGAGCTGCCATGCATGTTCTGAATGGGAACTTTAGGGAGAAGGTTGTTCAGCTTGTTGGGCTGAATTGGCCCCTTGGCTCCAGAAATGTGTGTTCTCCAATGCAAGCTGGCCATAGCCATGTCTTGGAAGGAAGAAATTATGCCCTGAGGGAGAGGGAGCCGGAAGGGAAGCCAGTTCAGCTGAAATGCTGACCAGTGGCTTGGCTGTGCTGTGACAGCAAGCGAAGCCTGGCCCACCTTTGTTGTCTTTAACCGGAATCCTGGTTGGACCTTCTGTTTTGGTGTCTGGTTTTTGGCATGGGGAGGTGGAAGAGGCTTGAGTCTCCTCTCATACATAGGTTTAACTGGAGACTTTCTGCTCTGAGGTGAAACTAACGCAGATGCATGTCACAGGAGAGTTGGGTTCAGAAGGTTAATACCTTCTTAGACACTGTTTCCCTCCCCACCCCCGATGGTTACCTGTCATGTTTTATGTGTTATGTATCTGTGTGGTGTATGCATGTACAAGAAGACAGAATACACCCCTCATGATTAGAGAAGTCAGCTTGCAAACTTTGGGGGCTGCCAACTGAAGTGTTCATGGAGATTTGAAAATTGTTTTCAAAGAATCTCCATTTGTGTGGACAGGTTGGGGCTGCGTTGGTGACAGGCTGACGAAGGGATACGAGATCAGAAGAGCAATGGCTGTGCTCCAGAGTTTTGTGCCATTCTCTCAGCTCTGCCATCATTTGGAAATCTTGTCCTTGTGAGCAAGAGCAGTTGCTCTGGACCTCCTCCACTTCATGGAAAACAATGTTCAAAGCACATATGCTCCGGTGGTTGCCTGTTTCATTGGTAGGAATCTGGAACCAGCCTCCTACAGAGCAGTAGTCCTGGGAGGACTGGGCTTATCATGAAATTGTAGACGTCAATAACAGGCCTCAAAGGAACCAATTGATCTGAAAATTGTGATATTGACTTGTGAACCACTGTTACTAATTGAGTAAGCAGCACGAGGATGTGAGTCTTCCAGGGATCATCTAGCCCATCTCTCTGCTGTAAGGCAGGACCAGCTCATATCTAAATAGTTATTTCTATAGCCGGAAATTCAAAACCTCCGCAGATGGCAATTCCATAACCTCAGCAGGCAATGACTTCCAATATGGCACTCTCATTCCCAACTGGAAGGCTTTTTTTAACCTCTAACCTGAATCTTCATCACTGCAATTTAGGTCTAATTTTGCCATGTCCAGTCTGCTGTGGGAAAGGAGAACAGGTTATTTTTTCCACCTAGTTGTCAGGTATTTCAGATATAGTTATCATGTCTATCCTCAGTCTTCGCTAGACTAAACAACCTAGTTCCTTCAGTCATCCTTTGTAGGTCATGTTTTCTAGGCTGCAGAGAAGTCTTGTTCCCCAGTGGACTGTCAAATCGATCTATTTCCCTTTTTGAAGCGTTATGCCCCAAACCAGCTGGCTGTGTGAGGGCGATGCTAAGCACAGAGGGAGGAGCTGATACGGGTCGTCTGCTGGTCACCAGGAGCTCAGTGTGTCCACCTCTGTAAGGAATAATAAACTCCTTGAGAAAGGCATCATAACCAGCACACATGCTTCATGGCCTGGCCTCAGAACTGCCTTGCCACAATGGCTGGTAACTTTGAGGTTCCCACATTCCCAGTTGGGTTGTTGGAGCTCCAGCAAAGTTTGCAGCCAAAGTTTGTTGGCAGGGCTGCAGGGTCCCTGAAGTATCTGTGAGCAGGTCCTTGCTTTTGTAGTCCTGACTTCCATTTATATTGTAACTGTCTTTTCTATCGAGCAGAAATATATGAAAAAAAGGAGGCTGAGGAAAAGGACCGGAGTACTTAGTTTCTCCCTTTGGCTTGTGCAGTGAATTACCTGAGTTTCCAGAGAGCCACTCAAGCTTTGCCTCTTTAAAAACTTGGCAGGTTGCCATTGCATAGGAATTTTATGGTTTTTTTTCTTTGCTCCTAGTGCTTCAGCTGATTTTATAACAAACTGTTGGAATGGGAGCAGGGATAATACCCTGTGCCATGAAACCAAACCAAGGCACCATCCTTATTTTCTTTGTGTAACGTGGATTGAGGAACCTCCTCTGCCTTGGAATTACAGTTTATGCTTGGGCTCAAAACAGACTTTACAGAAAGGGGTTCCAGCTACCCAGCATGTTTTCTTCAGTGACAAAACTGGTTGCTCACCAATCTTTCCTTCCTTGCCACCAATCTGCTTGTCCTGGTTCAAGAATTCCAGCATCAAAGTCAAGGCAACTCCTACATTCACACTTATGTTAAAGGATAAAGCAAAGCAAGCTCCCAAAACATGGCCAACAGGTACCTTGCAGCCAAACCACTTGCCCAGAGCAGGCATCAAGCCCGTGTCCCAGCTGGCATTACCTGTGGCAAAGGAATGATTAAAGGAGCCCTCCAGCTTTTTTCCCAGAGCTTAGGATCACACCCCTGTGCGTTTTTCTCTCTGCTCGTTGATGGATGCCGCTTCCGTGCTTTCCCCTCCCTCAACCAGAGGGCCGGGTGCCAGCCCAGGAGTTGTGCAAGTGCTCAGCCTTTCGAGGCTGCCAGGCACAAGGATGGTGCAAGAGGACACAGGGCTCTCCTTGCAGCTTTTGGAGGTGATAACCCTAATTTCCCCCTC
>VZRE01003297.1:30276-110854 GCA_013396775.1 Cephalopterus ornatus | reverse complement strand
GGCAACAGTTGTAAAAGACGAGAGATAATTACCCTGTGAAACAGATTGGATTTTCTACCAGGTCTTTTGTCTCTGCCAGACACTCTTAAAACTTGAGGGTTTTGGACTGAGAATTTCATAACACACAACCAATCATTCAACAGTCCACGTGTGAATTCGACCTTGAAGTGTTTGTACAGACTTGGTGGAGCTGTTGAATACAAATATTTTTCTTTTTCTTCTTGTGTATTTGCAAAACATTTGGGTCTCGATCATCTGCTGACTTGCCATTTGGAGTGGCACACGCTGCCGTGCAAACTACCGTTTGTACCGCTCTGTTTCCCACTTCCACACTGCAGGTTAAACAGTAACCCAGCCGGGACACTCATTACTTGGGTGAAGCATCTCTTAGAGCTTAAAATCAAGGCTCTGCTGCTATACACGGCAAGATTTATGGCCTGGTGGATAAATTGGATTTAGCAGAGCTGAAGCAGTAATAAAATGATTGTATCGGATTGCAGCGTGTGAATGTGGGGGTGGGGGTCATGTGGGACTCAAATACTTCCTGAAAATATTCACTTTTCTTGTATGTCCTCCTTCTCCTTTGAAACCTTGCTGAAGCAGTGAGAAAAAACAAAGCAGACAGGTTTGGAAAGGATCACTTCTGACTGGCTGACTACAGAAGGATGGGTAATTTTAAAACAACAGCATTATTTCTTTGAGGTTGAACTGGCTCAAAGCATTTCTTCTCCCCCTTCTCCCACCCCAAGGGAGAGATTTTATTTTGTTGCAAGTGCAGGTCCAATCTGAGAAAAAAAATCGGGTTTTTTTTCTTATTTAATGTTTTGAGGGGAATCTTCATGGACAATTCAACCTGTGTGCTAAAATCTTTGAGAAATGGACTGTATCTTAGTGTATGTTTCTTTCTCTGCTACTTCACTGTACCTCCTTGAAACACCCATTACCTGAAACAGGGAGAAAGTGGTAAGAAAATTCTGTCAGTAGAAGGAAAGGAGAGTGGAAGATCAACACAAACTTCCTACTCTATCCAACACCCCACGGGGATTAATGTTTTGGCTTGCGATTGTTTGTTTGTTGGTTTTGGACAGAAGCTGAGATGTCACTGACGGAGTGCTGGATGAAGGCAGACCAAAGCTGTGGAACAAGCTGGGCCAACGGTGTAGCACAACCGTTGATGCATCTGGAAAGGACAGGCCTGTACCTGGCTTCAAAACTTGCATTCAGGTTGTTGCTGCACCTATCTGAGTATGTCTCTCACTGACTAGGACAGCTTTTGATCTGTATTTTGGCTTTAACCACCCATTATTAGTGCACTCTCACTGACTGAGAAGGGTAGGCCAGCACCATGTCCGTATGATGGTGTGAAGCTGGTCCTGTTTATTCCTGTGTCTCCTAAATGCAGAAGCAATGTAGAAAGCGTCTCAGCCATGGTTGTAGGCTCCAGACCTCCCTGGGAGGTGATGAGAACCAGCCAGCCATGCACTGTAACATCATTGGGATTAAGTGATCTCTTCCTGGGAACAAAAGAAGGAGGGAGAGTAATGTATGAGGGCATCACAATGAGGAGAGGTGACTCTTCTCAAGAGCAAAGCAGCTGCCCTTCCTTGTGCTTCAGAGCCCCACATTGCCTCCAGGTAATATGGATTACATTAATATAGTCAATCCAAAACTTAATTGTATAAAGGCTACAAAGCGAACTGGATTGGGGAAGCAGGTTAACTTTCTCCCTTCAACTAGTTTTCATTAAAATGATTTGGAGGGTGTGCCTGTACCTTGTCATGGAGTACAACCCAGGGATGGATGGATGCCTGTGGGAATGAAGGCTGTAGCGGAGGATCCGGGTGTAACGTAACCTCCTCCAGGGAAGGCTGTGTGTCAGGACTTGTTCACTTGGCCACAGTGCTATCCTGCTCTACTTGCTTGAGATCTGCCCAGCGTTGCTCTTGGTTCTCCCTGACACACCTTCTGCAGGCAGCAGATAAGCGCTTTTTGGGGATGATGTAAGTTTTTCCATGGTTGAATGCTACAATGTTGGTTTTAGGGTAACACAGTTAAATTACATCCTGTCTAATAATAAAGAGTGCTGCTTGGATAGATTTGACCACTGAGTTTCAGATCTTGTGCAATCTAGAGAAACAGTTGCTGTTTTGGGGAAACAGGTATTCTCAATACAAATGCAGTGCTGGTTGTCAGCAAGGTTGCACAGGAGATTTATTTACATTATATATATTTATTTACAGAGATAATAGTAGTAGCAAGTCAAGTTGCAGTCTGAGAGAAGTGTATCTGGACATTTTGTGGACATAGACATTTCATGGCATTGACGACTATAGTTGGTAGAAATCCTGCTCATTCCATTAAAAATAATGTTCATAATTGGTTGGTTCAAAATTCACCAGTACAGATCATTGCTTTCCAGAAGCAGTGTTTTATGCTTTTTATTGGACATTGCTTACAGCATCAGTGGACAGTGCAAGGAGAAAATGGGCTCATTAGATATGAACTTAATTGAGAGTGACATGACTGGGTATTAATATTAGTCTTGCCGCAGGCTCTTCTTTTTTTTTTTTTTTTTCCTGTGTTTATAGTCATGCTAGTAGATACTGAGCATGTTATACATTTACCAAATTCCACAACAGTGCCTCCAATAAAAGGCACAGATTTCGGTTTCTGTTTCTACATGGAGATGCAGCATCTGATGCCCATCTCTTCCATATGCAGGAGCAGCAAAGCAGGAGGGCAAGGCTCTGCCTGGCTCCAAGAACAGGTCACACTTGTTACGGATGTGACCTTTTTCATGGTATTTCTGTTTGCAGGAATTCACATTTATGGTGGTTACGGTGGCTTATGGAATTTAACTTGGCATTTGTTTTTCTGAGGAATTGTCTGGTGACAAGAAGCTGACACAGATTTCTTTGAGGGTCCTGTCCCTGGGCACTCCTGCCTTTTTCCCTTCCCCCCTTGAATGTGCTTGCGAGAAGAAATAAATTAATTTGATGAAATGGAGGGGTCCATTTTCACTGGCGATGAGAGAAGCACGCTGGGAAGGCGGGTGAACACGGGGCTCTGATTGGCACAGAGGGAGGCGGTGGTGCATATAAATAGCAGGATGCGCTCCTTTGTGTTTGAGAGGTTTCCTTTGTAAGGCAGAGCGAAGATTCCGGGTGTGTTGCTGTCGCGACTGATTCAACTCTTACTGGTACCAAGCTTTTCTTTTAGGACATGCTTCTTTTTCCCCCCTCAGCTTTTCCTTGGCCCTGCACACTCTGTCCACAGACCTGTGAGGCGGGGGAAGGTGCAGATGCTCCTCGCAGGGTGGTTTGCGGCTCCGCGGTCCCTGGCTCCGTGCGCTCTCCTGCTGCTCACGGCCAGGATGAACAATTACCGGAGTGGTTTGTCTCACAAGTCAGTGCCATCTGTGCAGGGTGCCTTGTTTGCAGAAGAAAAGGATTTGGAGAGGCTGAGGGGCTACGGCTTTAAAAAACCCCAGTTGAATAGAAGAAAGGATGCTGTCACCTGCTTCCAAGTGCATGCCAGGAGCATTGTTCCCTCCTGAAACGTTCAACATCACTTTTATTACCTGCAGCCATGCCAGCATCTGGCAGCATGATTTTTTATTGGGGGATAGGGTAACACATTCAGTCATTCTGCCGCGCTGCTGATATGTTTTGTTTTGTTTATATATGTTTTACAGAGTTTGGTCTGACAGTTTTGTCTCCTGGGTAATTAAGCTGAATTATTGAAGGCCCTGAAATTAACACTGCCATTTTCAATAATTAAAATAAAGTAAATCTCAGCCTGTTTCTCAAGTTAGGTTATTTCCTCTTTGTGATTTTGGAGGTGTGTGTGAACTTGTTTGGAAGAATGTGAGCACTCAGGTAGCTTCGTTTTAAAATTTTGTTTAACAAAAATGTGGGGGGAAACCCTAGGTCTAGGTAAGGTCTCTTAAAACATCTAAGCCTTAAAAGAAAAGAGAGCAGTAGGTGGAGAGAGTCAGATCATGGCTGCTGATACTGGCTGGAGTTTTTCCTGCACAAATACTAGAGAATAAGAGTCCCTTGGAGTGTATCCTAGAGCAGGGAAGGAGCTTTTGAAATGTTTTCATTTTTTTCTTTGTAGGGCACTTTCTTGTAAAAATGACTTCTGCATTTTTACTGGCCTGATTATATGTATGTAGATTTTTAATTTTGTTTTCTTCAAACATTTGAATTTAATTTTTCAGTACTTCATTTTTCAATATTTCATTATTCAATATTGGAATTTCCTATTTGCTGTGGATTTGGGAATCCTCCTCTTTTGCTCTCTGGGAATTCCTCAATGATGAATTTCCAGGAGCCTAATTTGGTTAACTCCACTGTTAAGACTGAGTTTCTGGCCTTTGTTCCCTAGCTCTGGGCCAGCTGTACCCAGCTTCGTGCTTATGAATTACTTGGGCTTCTTTCCCTTGATAAAAGTTTACAAAATCTGCCTGTTACCTTGCAGTACCACGTTCTGTTGTTTCTTGCAGGGTCAAGAGCTGTAAGCGTGGGTAGTGACATCCACATGTGTGTGTGATGCAGCAAAGCAAGGGGATGCTCCTCATGTGAATGGTCAAGTGCTGCTGCCTGCTGGGAATGAGCGTTTTGTGGCAGTGAAGGAGCAATGGGAGTTCAGAACAATGGCCAGGAACAGTCAGAGGATAATTTGGGCTGGAAAGGACCTAAGGAAATCTTTGCACCAACGTGCTGCTCAAAGCAGGGTTGTCCATGAGATCAGAGGAGGTTCCTCAGGGCATTGTTCTGTTGGGTCTGGAGACCATGTAGCCTCTCAGGTCAGCCTGTTGCTGGACTGAAGGAATGAGGAAGCTCCTCAGGCCAATAAGTCTTTCCATTTCTCTGCTTGTGCGTGCACTAATGTCTAAAGCAACAGAGGAGGTCACAGTCGGGTTAGGAGAGCTGAAGAACAGGAGGAGTGGGTCGAGGCCAAGGGAATTTAACTGGTTTGTCAGTGCACACCCAACACTTTTTATTGATAAGCATATTGTTGTATTTCCTTGGCAACAGTGTTATGGCAACAGCTGGCTCCCAGTTTGCAGCCTGCAGGTAAAGGAAAGGAGGTGATGGAGAGCCTGGCCTTGGCCAGGATGAGGGCTGGGGCCAAGGGACTGATTTTTCTAAGGGAAAAAATATGAACTTTGAGCTCCAGTTGCTTCATGAAACTTCACTGCTGCTCTCAAAGTTGCTGGCTGCTGCGGGATGTGTGCCAAGGAAGGGCTTGAGGATGTGGCTTTGCCTTGCAAAATGTCAGCAGCTCTTCAGCTTCAGCCTGGTCACCACATAAAAGAGAGGAGCTGGTGTGTGGTTAAGGCAGTGGATTGGGCCTCATGGGGCTGGGATTGGCCACAGACTTCTGGTGTGACCTTAGGCAAGTCACTTAGCTCCTCTGTGTCTCAGTTTCCATTGGCAAAGTGGAGATAGAAAGGCTCCTTCCATTTGCCATGTCCAGCTGAATCATGTGCTCCTTGGGCAATGGTGGCTTTCCTGGGCACTGCAAAATGGAGCTTCAGTCTCTGCTGTGGGTTGTCTGGTGCTGCTGTCACACCCAGCTCCAAGGCCAACATGCTCAGGTAGACCACTATTTTACAAATAAGGAGTATTGCCTTAGGAGCCAGGAGAACACATTTCCCAAAGCTTGGCACCCACTGGTGGGTTTGAGTGGGCTGAGGTGCAGAGTGCCTGGTCCTCTGCACTTGGCATGGTAACCAGGACATCTCTCCTTCCCTAGTCCTGCAGAAGGACACCCTGCTCCCTTACCTCTCTGCTGTTTTGCTGTTTCCATTCTGGATTCTCAGGGCCTCTTTCTTTCCTAGAGAAGCAGAAACACCAGCTGATCCTACCTAGGGTCTTGCACAGCAACGAGTGGCTCAGACCTGCCTGAAAGGGGATTTCATCTCGCTTGGAGGACCTGTTTGGTCTGACTTTGCAGCTCAGGGGGAAAAGAGGATGGTAGAAGGCATCGGAGGTGGCTGCTTCATAGTCCTCCTGTGTGAGGCATTTGCAGACTTCTGTGTTCTTGCTTCATTTGCTTTTATTTATCGCCACTGAGCATTTATGGGAAAATAAGCTGCATTCTCAAATAATGCTGTTTTTAAAGCACATATTTTAAAGGTTTTAAACTTTGTCTACCTTCTGGCCCACATTCCCTCTCATTCCCTCACAGAGGAATGCATGAAATAGGGGGTCACTCGGGCTGCGTGTGTTTCTGGGGAATATTCACTGTAGCATCTCCCAGATCACTTGCAAAGAAGCATTTTAGCATTCAGATGCCAAGCTGGTACTTCAGAAAGCTCCTTCAAATGAAATATTTGGCAAATCCATTTTCACATCTCCAAAAGTGTGGGAAGATTTTTTAATTGGAAAATCTGGTTTGGTCCCTTCCTAATTTTCAGGAAAGACTGATGGAAGGATTATGACCAACCCTAATTTTGCAAATGAAGTAAGGGAGTAAAGCCAGTATAATAAAACCACAGGATAATGTGTCATCTTGTGCCCTTTCTTCACTCACTAGGTAGTACATACAGTTTAGTTGTAATGATGTGTGAACTTTTCTTTAAATGAATCTTTTGGAATATATTTTGCCAAAGGAAAGAAATCTCAGGAGTACCAGATCTCATGATATCTCCCTGTTGTTTGGGGCATGCAAATTATGGGCGAGTTTCTAATGTGTTAAGTTCCCACAAGCCTAGACCAAATCCTTAAGGAGAATCCAGTGGGAAAGACATTTCCCAAGACTGCAGGACCTTTTTTTTTTTTCTCTTAGCCTTCCAAAGAGTTTTGGATTTGGTTTGGGTTTTTTTGTGTTTTTTTTTAATGAGCATCAGTATTAGCTAAGATTCCTACTCCTAGGAACATAAGGCATGAACTTTCCCGTTGTCGTGTGGGCATTTTGTCTGAGCAAGGACTGGTGGATTCAACCAGTTGGGGCTCAGTGCTCCCAGCATTTTCATATCCATGCCTTTGAACTGAATTCTTGATGCTGAACAGATGAAAGCCTGGATGACCATGCAGGTGAGGGGGAGGAACTGCCCCGGGGCGAGCAAAGGGCAGCAGGACTGGGAGGTGCAGGGCATGGTGCTGATGTGCAGACAGGTCCTGCAGGAGTGGCTTTGGTGCCTCTCAGGGGCTGCAATGGCAGCGAAAAAACCTTGCTCTGGGATCACACCTTCCACTGGGAGAAATGCCTGACTGTCTTGTCCTGCCTATCTCCCCAGTGCTCACATCAAATTGTCCCTCTAACATCCACAGTCCTCCCAGGAGTCTGTTTTTCCAAGCTGGTCATCCCCAGGTCTGGCTGATGCCACTGTTGTTTTCTTGGATTCCAAGTGCTGCATCCCGTTGCAGTCTGGAAACCAGGAACAAAGCATTTGCCCAACATCCTTTTCTCAGGTAAACATTGCTTTAGGTGCTGCGGCTGGATTATGCAATGCAGATAGGTGGGGACAGTCTTTATTTCTTCCAGCAGTAGAAAGGGAAAGTTGTTTTGCTAAGATAAAAGTGGGATTTTCTCCAATAGCTTGGTGCACAATATAACATCCCTTTCTGAACTGTGTTATCCTTGGCTGATGGAGCTGGCTGGAGCTCTGCTCTTAGGGGGAAGAGGCAGTGGGTGAATTGGACAAGGTTTTCAGAATTCAGTGGTTTTGACCAGGGTTTTGAACATTTCCTTGTTCTCCAGGAGAAAGGGAGGGCATGAAGTGGGCTCTGCATGCACCTGGGGCAGCACGCGGGGCTGACCTGGGTGCTGGCTGTGCCTGCCCCCTCCAGCTGCAATCCTACCTGTGCTTCTGGGCCAGCATTATGCTCCTCCTGCCACTGCTCTCCATGTGCCAGTCAGCTGAGATGCAGCTCCCGGCTGTGTCCTTGTGCTGTTAGACCCTCCGTGGATCTCACCAGGGGTTTGCTGTTGTTGGGGCTCTGCCACTGGCTGCCGGCTGCCTGCGTCTGCACGGCAGACGTTCTTCCCCAGATGCTGGCAAGGCTGTTAGTGCTAAAATTAGAGCAGTGGGTTGTGGGTCCCCGAACGCTGACAGTGGCACGTGCCTCACCGTGGGGCTGCGTGCTCCCCACTGCGGCAGTGCCACGGGCAGGGCTCTGCTTGCAGCCTGGAAGAGCCTGGAACAACCTGGCAGCTGCCTTTCCCTGCACCTTGGACTCTGCTGCCTCTGTGACACCCGGCACACTGATGGTCTGAATGAAATGAAGCAGTTTGTGCCCTTGTGCAACAGACTGACCTGCAATTTGGGAGTCAAGAGGGGAGAGGACGAAGAGTTAAATTTTCTGTTTTATGTCTGTTCTTTCTTGCCCTTGGTGGTGTCCTTTATGGGCAAAACCACAGACAGTAATTTTAATATCATTATGTCTAGTTCACAAAAGGTTTTAAAAAGTCAAGGGTGACCCAGTAAATGTGGTCAACTCCCCATGATAAACTTTCCTAGGGCCTTGTATAGTGAAGGCTCCTTGGCTTTTCTGGTGATTGCAAAACCGTTGAGTAAGCATATAGTACATTAACAAGCTGCCAATCATTTCATGGAAACATGAGAATATTTGTAAAATATTTTGTCATGGTGTTTTTTAAGTTATTGTCACTGAACCTGTGGTTCTGGCATTTGAATATTTCATATCCTCTTAAAAAATTTAGACAATGCCAGTAAAAGCAAAAAAGCCCAAACAGCTAAGTTAAAAGTAATTACCAAAAGCAAAAGTATTTGCACTTCATTATATGAGGAGTGACTGTTCCGACAGCGAGATTGTGAGATTGTGAAGAAAATTCAGTTCAAGGATGAGCCCAACTTGGAGTCTGTTAAGTAGTGTCTGTCATCGTCCCTTCTTCAGTCAAGCTGTATTAATCTGTCTGAAAGCTCACATTCCCAAGGGCCACCCAGCGCTTGCTATCCTGTGGCAGTGACCTGAAGGAAAGTGTGTTACTTGTGTTATTTTGTAGAAAAGCTGAAACTAAATTTTTTGCCTAAGCAAAAACATCAGTGAAACCAGCAGTTTAGTGCTAGAGAATCCTAAGTCAAGAGGCACATTTATACATTGCCTCCATCCTGAACAGGTCCATCTCTGCTTGTCCAAAGAACCCATTATGCCTCTGTAGGTGCACAGCTCATCTGGCAATAATGAGACATGGGTATTCTAGTTGGCCCAGTTCATCCCTGAGGTCATTTCAGGGACTTCAGTAGAATTAAACCAGGACTGAATTTGCTCCTGAATCTTTGTGTTTGCAAATTAATTTGTGTGAAATCTATTTTTAATTATGCCTTACCTAATTATACCAGATTTACTGTCACAAGGGAGAAGTGCTCTAATGTCCAAAACCCAGAGTATTTTCTAATATCCAAAGCACAGTGAGTATGGCCATCCGCTTGGATTAATCTTACATTGATGCTGTGTGTGACATGTGGTAATGGATATATGCAAAATGCACCAGTGCTAAAGGACACGGGAGATCAGAAGGGACCCTTGGGGTTGGTGATTGTGGTCTTGTGCCACTTGACACTGCCTGCCTTCTGAAATTTTTGCCCCTGATGCTTGTATTGCAAGGAAAATTACATTCTTGAATCTCATACCTCCTTTTCCAAATTTAGTCTTAAAGTTTAGTCTGTATTCTTATTTTCATCCCTTTCAGTTGCTGAACATTTCGCTTTCCCTGCCATCTTATTGCCCAAGGCAAATGCTGCTGAGTCCTGAAGGAACACAAATCTGTCGGTGTGAATCCTGAATTCTGCTATCACACTGTCCCTTTCATCTTAATAGCAATATCTAACTTCATGATATATGCTATGAAAGTCATAGGCAGCCCTGCAAAATGGGTCTCAACTCTCCAGCTCCACCTGGGAACCTGTACTAATGCATCACATTAGGAAGAAGAGCTATAGGAGCATAGTCAAGGGCACCTTAAAATTCCTGATTGGTTGTTACATTTACAGAGAAACTATTTGAGGCAGTCTCGGCTCACAAAAAGGGTGGTGTAACTCCTCTGGCGTGCAGCATGCTGCTGTGTCTTGCAGCTCTCTGCTCAGCAGTTCTACCTGTGCTAGCAAGCAGGACATGTCCCTGCCACGTGGGCTGCACCAGGCAAATGGGGAATGGTGGGGAGAAGAAAACCTGCTGCCTGAGGTGTGGGGCTTGGGGATAGGTGAGGAAGACGCTGCTTGTGGCTGTGCTGAAGGCTTGTGATGCACAGCTCTGATCAAGAAAAGCATATGGATGTATGACTTACTCTAGGCAGTGGCTCTTTATCATTCCTCAGGTTACTGAGCTGTTCAGCCAGGCTGTAACACTTCCTTACCTCTGCAGGAAGTTTTGCTTAGCTTTATTGACACTTAGTTTATTCAGATTTTTGGTCTTGATGGGGAGGTCCAGGGCAGAACTTGGGCTGGGGAAGTTGTACAACTGGAGGCTGGTGGTGCCAGCCTGGCACTCAGAACTTTATCAGGTTGTGTGGGAAGTGCTGTAAGCGCTGTGTAGCAGTACCAGATTTGTTAATGCTGCAGAGACAACAAGCTTGCTACCCAGTGTGACTGGGATGCTACCCTGACTGAACTAGGCTGCGGAACACCACAGTGCGCTTTTCATTCCGCTTAGCCGAGTATCCTGCGCTATGGAGGGGAATTAGCGGTGGGGAGCCATTAGCTCTGGTTCGACGATGAAGCACTGGGCATGTGGTTTCACAAGCAGCTCCAACTGACCTCGTGTTGGCCAGCTGCCAAGGGCCGGTGCTGGCTCCCCATGCCCAGCTGCACGTCCCCTCCTGCCTCGTGCCAGCCCCAGACAGGGATGCTCTACGTCACTGGGTCATCCCGGGATGCCATGGGGTAGCATCACCCCTTTAGGCAGCTGCCTGCGGTTGGATGGGCACAGGAGCCTAGGTCTTGCCTGTTGTTAGCAGCAAGCTTTTAAGTATAAAGTAGACTTTCCAGCTCCTAGGCTTTGGCCACACTCCAATTCTTGCCCTCCTTCAATTGCTGTTACAGGATTTCCCAAATCTGAGGTCCCGAGCCAGCTCTGGTATCTTCTGTGGCCCAACCCAGCACTTTTATGCTTTGAGGCAGTAAATAGGAGTGCTTTTATTTTTGTGATACCTCTTAATGCATTTTGCTTGAGGAAGTGTTTGTTAAAAGGGTCGAGTAGGGTTAGAGAAGATAAATTTGAGCCTCTGGGTATGCTGTAGCTTGATGGGCATGAAGTTCTTTCTGTTTCTGCCTGTCAGACACTTGCAGAGCCATCATGTCAAAGGCTGGCACCGGCTACCGCAGCACCATCAGGACTCGCTTTTCTTCTCCTTCTGACAAGAAATTTGCTGGGAACCCATTTGTATTATTTATCTAATGATGACTGATGCTCGAGAGTGGGTATCTGTGTAATGTAGGAATGTTCCTGTCTGAGGTTTCAACACTTACCCTCTGGTTTTTGTGCCTAAGAACACAGCCTTCCCTAAAAAGATAAAACCCGAAAGATATTTTGCAGGAATCCTTTCATTCCCCCTTTTTGAGAGTGAATCATCCTGAAAATGTGTTCTCTAAAAATTCCTATCTCAGTGTTTGTTGAGGGAAATATGGATGGTAAGTAGTTTTGGGTGAGAAACAAAGAAGTACTGGAATCCCTTGTCTCTTCTGGGACATGCTCTCTTTTGTTGTGTGCATGTTTTTTTGTCCAGCGCTGGGTGACAGTCAGATTTCCAGCATCTTCCTCCTTCGCTCCCTTGTGTGCAGAGGTAGGTGTAGGGACAGGGGACATGTATCTCCATGATTCTAGAGCTGTCAAAAGCTGGCCTTGGCTCCTGGTAGCAGCCAAAGATGGCTGGAGGACCCCTGGACTCCAAGGTTGAAGGGCATGTGGGTCTTTGCAAACATAACCCCATGCAGTCCCATTCCAGTTGCTGGAAGGGGAGAAGCAACTCACAGCCTGGACACCATGTGCTGGGTAAAGTCCCAACAGCTTCTTGGAGCCTCCCAAGCAGCTCAGTGGGATGGCGTAGCCTGATGAAGCAACCCAAAATAAATCCACTCCGTGGCATGTGCAGCTGGTTGAGCTCACCAGGAATAAAGCTTTGGCCTCATGCATGACATTTTTGAGCACTGTGTTATGTCTTGCTTATTGCTCTGTTTGGCCTGAGTACTGCTGCGTACTCACAAAGTCTCCAAGGTCTGAGAGGTCTGAGAGGTCTCTGTTTAATTTTTTTTTTTTTGAAAATGATTTACCCAGTTGCAGTTTTACTGTCTTCTCCCCATCGCCTTTCATGACAGTGCCTGCTTCCCTCCTAAAGAAGCCATTAGCTTGCATGCTCTGAACCAAAATGTTAGCTCTGCTGTAACAGATGGATGGATATGGGCATCATGTAGCAACTTAATGAATAATATCTATCACCTAATTTCCCGAAACTTGGCATGTAATGAGGCTGGTGCCATGATTATTACCTCTGTAAATCATGACTTTAAGATGATGACAATCCCTCCTGCCCCAAGGATACAGGACAGCCAGACAATGATGTACATTTAATTGCTGTGTGAGAGAGGCAATGTGTTCGGGAGCGTGCCATTGCCTCTAAATTATCTTCTGCAGCACAGACGCTGTAGGAGATTAGTGCAGATTGGAGGGGAGGGAGGGTCTTGCCATGCTGAGGTGCCATGTGTATGTGTGTGTTTATTCCCTTGAGCCAGCTGGTGGAGGTGGTGTGAGCTGGCCAGGGTGGAATGGAGATGTGACTCCCAGGCTGGCCTTCTTGGTCCCTCCTCAGGACTAAAGAAGCAGGGGATGGAGGGGGGATCACTCACGACTGTGTAGAGAAGTTCTCTTTGTCTTTCTGATGAGTACTAGTGGTGAATACCTCTGTGGACAGAGGACTGACCTCCCAAACAGCAACTCAGACTTGAAGGGTAAAAGCTGCCAAACCTCTGCCCAAACCTCATCCCACTACAGGAAATCTCTGTCCCTGATTTCATCCTACCACAAACCATGGCTAGCCATAAAGCAGAGCCAGTGCCCATATTGTGGGCTCTCAGCTTGCTCATGCAGCTGGTTCCTAGCCAAGGGAGGCATCCGTGCCTGCAGGTCTCTCCCAGACCATCTTGTTCTTCGTTAATGGATTGAATAACCACTCCTAGCAAAATTATTACTCTGATGGGCTTTTAAGGTGTCTTTTATTAGGTCCTATGCTGTGACAGTTGATAGGGATGTGGATGAATCAGATATTGCAACTGATCCTTGGAAAGCAGCTATTGCCAGTCTGCCTGTACTGCTGGTTACTGCTGCTCATTTTTGCTGTGTTACCCTCCCTTGCTTGAGTACTTCTTTCTGTTTGTTTAATTTTTCTTTTCCTTTTAAGTCTGCTCCCGTCTCTCTGATGTGCAGGTCAGCATGGTCGTAGCTGGCTGGATGTCGGGGAGAGCAATAGTCATACTGGTGCTGCGGTCATCTGTACCACTGCAGCACCTCTGAGCCATGTTATGAGTAGAGGTGCAAATGGCCTTGAAACTGTGACAGTGGCTGCTTTGGGTCAGACTGAAGATCCCCCTGGCCTGATGTCCTGTCGCCAGTAGTGCTCAAGGGAATAAAAACTAGGGCAATGTGATGATCACATACAATGATGTGTTTCCCTACAATACTTACCCAGCCACCAGTGATTTGCAGCTCAAGGATTTCCCAGCCAGGAGTGTTACCTCTGGGTTTGGTGGCCCCTATGCAGCCACCATTGGCAGTATCACAGCTGCTCCCAATTCCTACAGCTCAGGTCCCAAACCCAGGTGCTTGCCTGGTTTGTGGGAGATGGCTGTAAAATCAGCAACGTGACTGCCTGGATGATGTGAGCAAGAGGTCATTTCCAAAGCTGCTGAGTACTCTGAGCTGCATGGGACAGGACTGCTCAGCAGTATGACAGTGACTGTGTGTTGCAGGGGGAGCCACAGAGGTAATGGAAGAGGAGACCCACAGTGCTGAATGGGCCATGTCCTGTGCAGGAGGGTGATCTGCCTGAATTAGCCTCTTATCCCTCTCCCATGTTGCTGGGTCCCACAGCAGTGACCTGTGACACCCCAAATGGGTCAACTCCCACAGTGGTGACCAGTGTCAAGCTCATCTGACTGTGTCTTGCAGGGTTCCCAGCTGGAAGTGCGGACAGGTTCTGCAAAAGGAGAGTGAGGGTGTGAGCAGCCTGCACAAGTGTAGAGCCAGAAGGGGCACGTGAAAATAGCTCCATAAGATCCTTTCTCAGCTTTTCAAGCAGCCACTCTCAGGAACACCCTCAGGTTTGCTGTTCTTCAAGGGCATTTGTAGCCAAAAGGTGCCCTGGAGCATTTCCTTGCTTTCCTTTCTTCCCCCAAGTAAGCAAACACCATTCTTCCAATGCTTTGTGACGACAGGTGTTCCCATACTTGCTGGAAAGTTGCTGTGTGCTAAAGCAGTGATGGCCATGCTGATTGATTTCCCAGCGTAACACTGGTTACTCTTTAATTCTCTGTGGTGAATTGGCTGCTGTTGGTCTGAGTCTGTGTTGAGCCTTTTTGTCACTAAAGACATTGTAGTGCTTATGGCATTAGTGGTTACATAAGCTGGCTGTCTCAGAGGGGGCTTTGCTCTGGCACGATGCTCCTTTAGGGTTAGGTAAGAGCCAGACGCAGGGCAGGGGGACGTGAAAAAAAAATACGTGTGCAGTCGACTTATTTGAACTTAACACGCCCCACAGGAAAACCCAGATTTCGGAGTTTTCATGTATTCTCTTTGGCTCCACAGATTAGAGGGGGACCGTGGGAAAGCTGCCAGGGCTTGGAGATCAATCCAGCCTTTGTAAATCCTTTCATCTGACTGGCGGCTTCATACAATTGAGTATTACCCAGTTTATTATTGTTGGTTGATTAAATTCCTGTTGGTCAACACAAATAGTGCTGTGCAGGCTGTGCGTTCATGGGATGGAGATTGGCATTGCAAAGCACTTCCTAGAGAAAGGCAGGGACAACCTGTCATTTAAAACTGCATTCAGAGAATGTTTGGGGGGGTGGGGGAATGACAAAACCCTCCATGCAAGCAACTTCCCAGGAGTTTCTCACATGCCTGCAGAGGTTGAGCTGCAGTGAGGGAGTGTGAGGGTTGGGTCTCCACTTTTCTGGCAGCAGGAGCAAGCAGCCTCAGTGGGGATGCACCCATAAAGCCCCTTTGTCTGCAGGGTGGAGGAGGCATGGCGTGGAGTGGCTCCAGCCTGTATAACCAGGATTAACAGGGTGAAATTAGGTGAAGGAGAAAGTTGTCAGGAAATGTTTCCTCAAGGTGAAAACTATTAGGCTGCAGGACAGTTTCTCAAGGGAAGCAATGGGTGCTTACTTACTTGGGTTGTGTTTAAATGACAACATGAGAAAAATCTGGCTTTGGGGAGGAGATGGATGTTATCAGTGACTTGGGGGGCTGCAGGGAGACATGACTTTCCCCCAGGGACAGTGCATTTCTGGGAGGGATGAAGGAGACTGCAGGGTCTTCAGCTGACGTTTGAGTCTGGGGAGCTAGGGGCTGCTGCCTTCCAAAGCAAGAAATTACCAGTAAACCAGCAGCTGGGACTTGTCCTGGTGTGAGTCGGGGTTCTGGTAGGTACAGAAACAGCACCCCCTAATTTTCATAATCTTTCAAAATGCTATTTTTAAATAATGTCTGGCTTGTAAGAAGGAAGGCATAGGACGTATCTCTCAAGAATGTGAGTTTGGGAACCTCTGTGCTAGATGACCTGAAACACCTTTACGCTTTTATGAATGGCTTTACCTTGAACGTCCATGCATCTTCCTTCACCATCCCCATGCCTGAACCAAAGAAGCCTTCTTTATCTTTGGGAGAACTATTGGTTTCTTATCTCTGTGCAATGTGCACCCCTAGAAAATGATCCCACCTATTATTTAGGGTGCAGACAGGGGATATCAGCAGCTTTAGGGGGCCTGTGCTTTGAAACATTTTTTTTTTTTCTTTTATGGATGTAACAGAGCTATTATCTTCTCTGCCTCTTCTACTTCTCAAATAGTCCTGAGATGTGGACACAGAGGAGCCCCAGGTGACCCTCTGCAGAGAGCAGACAGGAGGTGCCTTCAATACGTGGTTGGGAATGAAGGCCTTAATGACAATGTCCCTGTCTGTGTTCCTTCCTGTTGCCTCAGCTCTGCCATGGTGTGTGTAACCAGAACCTACTCACAAATGTGACACTATGGTCGAGCAGGGATCCACACTGCCGAGGGCCTGCTCTTCAAGGCTGAAATACAGAATATGCATTTGAAAGCCAACATGCAGAGGTGGATCCTATGGGCACACAGCTGGAGCAGGGAGGCTGAGAGTGAGCTATGAAGGCTGCTTGGAAGACCCGTAGAAGCACGTGTTAACCTTCGTGGCAGGGAGTGGTCAGCTGCCAGTCCAAAGGCCTTGAGAGACAATAAACCGGTTAATAAATAACAGGGAAAGCTGGCTACATTGCATAGTTACAGTTTCTGAATGTAACCTCAGAGAAACACGGCAAAGATTTTTGCACAGCCCTTTTGCAAAGCTGTGCGAGCACTTGTGTGGCTTGAGGGATCAGAAAGTCTCCTCCGATTGCCTGCCCTCTGAATCATTGCAGGATTGATTTTGTTTTACCCAGGGGCCAAATGCCTGGGCTCTTCTTGGCTGCCCCAGGCATGGTGATGGTGCAGTTCCCTGCGATTGCTCCCAGGCCACTTTCCCTCACAGCAAGGGTTGCTCAGCATCCCTGGAGGGGATCAGCGGTGGCAAAGACCAGCTTTGTAGGGTGCTTCCTAAAACTGCTGGATCAGGGTGGTAGCATGGACAAGAGCGAGCCACAGTTATCAGGGAAACTTATCTGAGGATGGACTTGCTATTTCTAAATGATTCTGCTATTTTCATTGTAGGAGCATCATACTATTAACTTCTTTTAAAACAGATTTTGTTCCCTGGTCTCATTATTTCAATCCATCCCAGTGATACACTGTATGCTGTGCCTCCACTGTGTTTCTACTCACTTTTGACGTTATGCATTAGGAAATTCTTGGGTATGTATTGTCTATCCTTTCTTTCCAGTCATTAATTATACATTTGCTGTATTCAGATTTTTCAGCCCTATCCCATGTCACTTACTGAGGTATCTGGAGTCCCTGTTCTGCTCAGTCCTGGGTTATAGTATATTTTTGGTTGGCCTACTGCTGTTCCCAGCTGGCCCTCATAAAGGCCATGCTGGTTTGGCATAGCCAACACATTACACTTGACAGCCTTTCTCCTGTTTAATTTCCTCTTGCTGACTCCCACAGCAGGGCAGTGGGTGCAGGCAAGAAAGGTCTGCAGGTAGGAACAGAGGCACTGCTCTTTTCTAAAATGAAGATTTCCCTCCACCCTCATGTAAGAACATAGGCAACAGTCTCTGCTCTGTTTGTGTAATTTGATGGCATAGTCTCCTCTGTGCCACAGTTGTTGGTGTTTTTTTGGTAGAATTTTTTCTCGGGTGAAAGCTGGCAGGGACTGGATCCATACCATCTTCCAGCTTGACACTGAAGTACAATGAATTAACTGTACATACTTTGTCATTTTTTATGTGTGGCTGTTTCTGCTGTCTATACTGAGTCCTTAAAAATGTTTGGGAAGAAGCAAACCCTCCTTTGATAATCACACTGGCTTTGGATTTTGTTTATCAAAAGTAAGTTAAATTACTAGCTGCGGCATGTAATGTTTAACTACAGTCCGCAATAAGAGAGTTTGGAGCTGAGGGCTTTCTGCTGCTGAGTGGAAAGAAGGAGCCAGGCAGCAGAAGAAACACCTCAGAAAATCACCCAAATCAGAGGGGTCTGGGTAGAAGGGAAGAGGGTCTCTTACTCTGGACTGCAGCAGAACATTGCTTCCCCAAACACTGCATCTCTGGGAGAGTCCAGCACATTAAACTGCAAAATACACAGAGATCCAAAACTGAACTATGGGTGAATGCTGGGACCCTCACAGGTGCCTATCCTTGCTGGCAGGAGCCACTGGCTCTATAACTGCAGTTATTTTTGGCAAATAAGACCGGGTGTGGGGTTTCTGCCTGCGATTTAGCAAAGCTCCATATCTGTGGCTGTAGAAATTTGTGTATCTTTGACACATACATATACAATCCCCAACTCCAGAAGAGCTTAGTGTACAGGGATTTAGACATTTCCTGGTGATTGCCTTAAGCCATGGACTCACAGCTATTTTAGGCTTTCTCCCATTCTCTCTCTGAGGATCTGACCAAGAAGTTTCATCCCGAGCTAAAAATCACATGAAATCAAGTGTGTGTGATAAAAAAAATGCTCTTCTGATAAAGCAGTGTTTTCCTACAAAAAATTGCTTTGCCTAGAACTTCCCAGCCCGCCCTCGTCCCAAATAGTATGGCAAGAGTGGGTGGCGCCATGAAACCAGGCGTTTTCCTCATCGCTTGGGGAAGAGCCCTCCCCTGACAGCCCTAGTGTGGGAATGAGTTTTGTTGGCTGGGAACAGCCATCCTGCACATAAGTGCGAGCCATAACTGGATAAATGCTTTTTGCTGGAAAAAGCATGAGCACCTTTGCTACCTTGAACTTTTGTAGGCTCAGGGAGAGACGTGGGGGCAGACAGCGTTGAGGCTGAAAATGGGATATAGGGCAGCCTGTGCAGGGGCGGGGGGGTAGTGAATTCATGGGCACATGGAGGTCATTCAACAAGAGTTGGGCTCTGCTGGGCCCCTGGGTGGAAGGACTTTGATCTGACTCCAGCCTTTTCCCAACGAGGCATCGCATTTGAATGCGTTCCTGCTCTCAGCCTTGCCATGCGCAGCAGACAAAGGCGAGGGGAGCAGGGAAGGAGAAGGGGGGCTGTTTACCCTCATCAGGAATGGTTGAGTGGCCCGAGTCAATACAGCCTATTTTTCATTAACCTAATCATTATTTTTTCCTCACTGCCAATTAAATTTTTCCTGTCAGTACTCAGAAGGGCATCGTTTGCATCTCTGAGACTTTTTATTTTTTTAATAGGGGGCTTCCTGAACATGGTGGAGTTATTTGAGGAGTGGAAATGAAAGTTAAATTTCTCTCTGGATGGAAGAGGATTTTTGAGTTTTAATTATCACGCAGCTTGGATTCCTGACGGTTGAGGACCGAATTGGAAAGGCTGGTTTCCATTGTGTGGAGTGGATAATTATGCAGCCCTCTCCTGGGCTCGCTGCATTTATTGTCCAGAAGAATCTTCCCAAGTGAAAAGGGGGAGCAGATTTACAACCCGAAATGCATTTTCAAGCCTGCAAAAGCTTCAACTTGATGTTTGCAAAGGAAGACTTCTGCAACTATTTAAGATCTTATTTACCCTTTTAACAAAAAAACCCCATCAATTAATCTGGTAATCTGCCTTTCCCCCCACAGGTTGCTTAGGAAATAGTTCTGTAAACTCCAGAGAGCCCTTCTGCAGCTGGACTGCTTTGTGCCATCAGTTTCTAAGCAGGATTCCTTGATAGGCAGTGGAAACTTCTGCAGAAAACCTACTGGCCCATTTGTATGTACAGTGTCGAATAGAAGATTTACAGCCATCTAAAACTTGGCAGTGCTTCTTACCTAGGAGATAGCGTTAGTCTATCTAGGAGAACATGTTAAAGGATTCAAACAAGCCTAAAATTTCAAAGCAAAGCTGATTCACAACTGTTCTCTTTCACAAGGCTTTGGATTAACCCAGTGTCTTTCTCACCGGTTTTTGAACCATCAGTGGTTAGAAGTTTGCCATAAAAATGGAGAAATTTTAGCAAAGGTCTTGTCAAATCTGGTGGAGCTTTTGAAACTGCATCAACCCCACTAACTGGTCCAAGGGTGGGATCAAATCTGCACGTGTTGGGATGTGTTCAGGTTTGGAACAAACATCCTGTGCAGGTTTGGTCAGTGTGATGAGATCAAAGAGAAAAATGCTGGCTACGGATAATCGCTGTTTCTCCCTGCCGAGAAGTGAAGTGGCAATAGTGCAAATTGGAAACCAGGGAGCAGATTCTGAAATACACTTGCACTCATTTCAGTGGATTTGTAAGAGACAACTAGCACAGCAGCTGTGCATGCAAACGTTTCAGATTGGCCGTATTTCCAGAGCTTTCTGACTGTGATAGGGTGTCAAAGGACTCTGAACCAAACTCGACTTCCATTTGCAACTCTTTTTGGTGTAACTAGTGTGAGCTCAAGAGTCTTTGGGCTTCTGACAGATACCTTCTGGTCTCAGAAGGTAGTTTTGGGGGAAGTTAGCAACTTATTATGGAGGTTTATGAACTATTAAAATAGCTTAGGACAACCTGGTTTCCATTCCCTCATCCTCAGTTTTCAGATTAGCACTTTCTCTTGTGCTGCCCAAAGACTCACAGACATGGGCTCAGCTGTCTCCATAGCCTTCTCCAGCCCTCTCCTCTGACACGATGTCTACGAGCCTTGACCACAGTTGGACTGTCAGTGTTTCTGAGGCTGTTTCCTAACCCACATGGTTTCCTGGCATTCTCCAGCTTGCCTACATACGCTGAGCCTCCTCTTTTTTAAGCTCTTTCGGCTAGAGACCATATGTTGTTACTATAGTCATACCAAGCCTTGTGCATGTTGGCCTTCTGTGATTTAGGACTGTAAATTTATGTGGAAAAGCTGGAAATGATAACTCTTAAAGATAAAACCCCTCTTTTTTGGTGGGGAAGTGATAACTTTTGAAATCTGTGGCTGTATTTTAAAACAGCCAACTGTTTCTAATATAACCTTTTTATTGCAAACATCCCAGTAGTATCAGAGAGCCCTACCCGAGCACTTGTTCTTCTTCACGTAGCCTTGCCAGCCCTGCTTTCTTCCTTGCCAGTCACCATGCAGTTAGGTGAGGCTTTCTGCCAGCGACAGAAAACCAAAAGACGTGGATGGTTTCAGATTGCTGAATCTAACATGACAACAGAGGCTGCTTAGTGATTGAGTTTTTGCCTTTAAATGACAGTGGTGTTTGCTTTCTGGAATTTAAATAAAATAGATGCAGATTTTTCTCATGTGATATTGTACAGGGTAAGCATGGAAAACAGGACTGAAGGGCTCTCGGTTTCACCCAGCCTATCCCTTTGCCCCAGGTCAGACTCAGCTCTACCTAAACTACTCCTGACAGATGTTTGTCTAACCTGCTTGTGAAATTCATCATCAATGGCAATTCCCCCACCTCCCAAGGCAATCTTTTCTAGCCCTTAAATATCTCAGTTATTAGAGAGCTTGCTCTTTCTGGATGGATATGGAGACCAATTTATTCACTTTTTCTGTTTTTGACAATCATTTATATATTTGAATCCATTACTGCATCTATGTTTGGTCTCTTCTTCTCCAGGCTAAACAATCTGGATTCCTTCAAGCTCTCCTGTTAGATTATACTTTCCACACTCTGATCCTCCTTATTTCTCTCCTGAATTCCTTCCAACTAGTCCGCATGAGTCTTGAAGCGTGATGCCTAAAACTGGACACAGATCCCTATTCAAGATCTTTAAAAGCACTGATGAAGGAGGATTATTTTCGCTGTTTACATACAAGGCTCTTGTTTCTGCACCACGAGACGACCCCAGGTACTGCTTTTACCTCAGTGTGACAACTGGTTCATGCCCAGTTTGCAAATTGCAGTAGCCCCCAAGATCCTTTCTCACAGGACTTCTGTGTATGAGGAACCAAAGGATGCTACCACAAAAGTTTGGGTTGACCTCAGCAGAGGCTGTGAGTGTGGCATGCTGGCAGTGGGAGAGGCTGAGCCTTTGGTTGATGTTGTAGAGACAGGGACAGCGGCTACTGCAACAGCACCCAAAGGCAGACAGGAAGGGTTGGGTTTTGGCAGTGGGAGGGAGGAATTAAGTAACTGGATTGATGCAAGTGGAAGTGAGTACAGCCTGTCCTCTCGGCTTCAGGGAACTTCCCCTGGGACCATACTCTCTTGCTGACTTGTAGACACTTCAGCGTCTGTCAGTGCCCCCAAAAGGAGGTTGTGGAACAAAGCAGGGTACTCTTTCTGAAAGATCCACACCATCCCAAATGTTTTGAGTCCTTTGTAGCCAGTGGAAAGACACTAATCGGCTTTGGGGCTTTTTTTGACCTGGTCACGTGATCATGCTATCAAGATTAAAGCAGCACGAGGAAGGAAAAGAGGCTTAAACAGCTGAGGGTGCCTGGCAGGTCATTTTAACCTTTTCGTAATCATTAAAGCTGTAGAATCCCATTAGTAGTGAGTGACTTGCAGCTTCACTCCCCAAACAAGCACTGGTGACACAACTTTCTGTTCACCTCTCTCTTCCCCCATGGGAAAGTCCAGTTCAACTGGCTGCTGGGACCCAAACTTCGAGCAGAGAGCCTGGACGTTCCTTCATGTGGATCAAGGAGCCCATGGCACCAACAAGAAGCAATCCATAGGTCTATCAAAAGAAAAGGATTTGTCTCTCTGTTTCTAAAATTAGACTCTCATGGAAGGTCCTGCTCAGGCCATACTGTGGTAGATCAGCCCTTGCCCATCTGTGGCAATAGTAGAGAGGTACAGGATAAGGAAGATTATGATGATCTCCTAATTCACTGCTTTGGCACTGGTCAATGGGCTATGGCTTTACTCTGCTGGGATTGGCAACAGCAGAAGATCCTGAACTGCTACAGTGCAGTTCTGACATGGGAAGCAAAGCTTTTCGAATAAAGCTATGTGGACTAAGGAAGGAGGCAATCAAAGAGCCTCCAGTTTGTTGGTGTTACTCATCTTTTCCCATTTTGCAAGTTACCATGAGTGCAGCATCACATCCAGTAGTCAGTCTGATCTTCTCCTGTCTTACCTCCAACTTCTGTATCATTTGTTTTCTCCCTTCATATCAACTAATAACCACTGGTAGGGAAATGCTGGGCTCACAGTGTCTGGAAGGGAGGATCATTCTGATCCACCTGCAATTTGAGCACTGTCCTACTTTCTTCAGAATTGTCCTTTCTGCATTCAGGCAGAATTCATTGAGTATGTCTACATGGTTGCACAGCAAATGGCTTCTTAAAGGGGCCAAGGAAAACCTGAATTCTGCCTGGTGTCACTGAGCTGTGATGGGTGTTGCAGGTATTGCAGCCCCTGGAATTGATCTGGAGAGCACCTGCTTCCTCAGACAGGACGGGCTTCCATGTGCAGGGAGCGAGAGCGCTGCAGTGGTTGTAAATCAGCTTTCCTCTGTTACACGCACACTGGTCAAGACTGTTTGGCTGTGCATGCCTTGGACATTAATATTTCTATTACTCTGTTTGCTTATTGCATCTAATTACTGTCTGTTCATTCTTGACTGAAAACTCAGTCTGAGGCTGAACCACTGAAAACTTACACTGATTGTTCTCAGGATGATGCCCACACTCAGGCATTAAACGCAACTTGTAAAACAAACACCATTTTTTCAGTGGTTGTTTACCTTCAAAATTTCTGGGAGATAGGAAAGATCTCCCCAAGAAACCTGGACAACCAGTAGTGACTAATAACCAGGGCTGAAGCAGTCTGTTGAGCAGCCTGTCTGTGAAGGTGCTGTTCTCTGCACACAGGCTTACAGGAGAACCATGGAGAGCCCTGGAGAGCCACAGTAGTACTGTTGTCCTTGCCCACCCCCAGCAGAAGAAGAATAGCTACCAGTTGTCCCCTCAGGGGCAGAAAAGTGTGGTTTCAGATGACAAGATGTTTTACCACCTTCCCGTTAAACAGGTTTCATAGTTTGAGGTGGTTAGACATCCTCAGATGCAAGCATTCTCCAGTGGTTCCTGCTGTGCTATGCTTGGATAGAGGGACAACCCCCACAAAGATTGTCATGTACAGGTCACCCAAGCAAGGAAGGGGAAACTGGTGTCCACTTTCTAATGGGATGCGACAGCTCTCTCCTGATCGTGCTGCAGTACGTGGGTCCACACACATACTCTTCCTTCCCCATCAGCCACCTCCTAATGAAATTCCGGTAAGATATCAGGAGTTCCTGAGCTCCTGCCGGTAGTCATTGTGGGCAGATGTTTTGCTGTGCACAGAGATGATGTCATTGCAGGAAGTCACCATAGTGAGCTCTAGCAGCCCAAGTCAGGAGAGACCTTACCAGACTGTTTCAGGACGGCTTGAGGCCACTGAGCACCCGGACAGGTCTAATGAACTGAAACTGAGCTGGGAACATACAGTCTTGAAAAACTTGAGAGCTCGTAGTTGGAGGCTTGATATGAAATGTTAATTAAATAGCTGCAGTGGCATATGCTCCATCCTGTCAGAGCAGCATGTTCGTCATAGACCTACTTGTTGTGTATTTTCTTACCACATCCCAAGCAAGACCCCAAATTGTGCCCAAGCTGTTACTGGAGAGGCATGGGTCTCAGAGTTAGCAGTGTATGGTATTTTGGACCTGATGATCATGAAGATGAAGATGTGAAGATAATTGGAGGGCTGGCACACCTCCCCTCTGAGGAAAGGCTGAGAGAGTTGGGGTTGTTCAGTCTGGAGAAAAGACGGTTCCAAGGAGACCTTAGAACATCTTTCCAGTACCTAAAGGAGGTTATGAGAGAGCTGGAGAGGGACTTTTTACAAGGGCATGTGGTGATAGGAGAAGGGTTAATGTCTTTGAACTGACATAGATCAGGTTTAAATTAGACATAAAGAAAGATTTTACAGTGGGAGTGGTGAAACACTGGAGCAGGTTGCCCAGAGAGGTGGTAGATAACCCTGGAAACACTCAAGGATAGGTTGGACTGAGCTCTGATCTACTTGAAGATGTCCCTGTTCTTTGCAGGGGGATTGGACTATGTGACTGTTGAAGGTCCCTCCCAACCCAAACTATTCTGTGTTTCTATGCCAAGGCAAACCAAGGAGCATACCCTGAAAGCACTGGTGGTACCATAGCAGAGGGCAGCACCTGCAAAACTAAAGTAACACAGCCTTGGATTTACGGTGTCCCTGCTCACATTTGAACCATCCACTGAGCTAAGCCTGATGTGAAAACTTGCCTTGCATACCAGTCTGAAGCAGGACATTGGGAATGGGGTTTGCTGGTAAGAGCAGAAAGAGTGGCACTGGCTAGGAAAAAGCAAAGTGGTGGGTTTGCCCATCTCTCTCAATAATTTCCTTTGATGACAGTATTTAAGATATGTGAGTTCCATCTGCTTTCCAGCTGCTCTGAAAGAGTGGTGTTGCCTTAATAAATCAACTTCTTTACAAGATGTAACCAGTGGCTCATTTTTCAGCCTGCTTGTCCGTGTAAAGAAGCAAGACCAGTAGAGCAATACGAATCTGAAATATGGTAGTGAAGAGCAGAGACGTGATAGTGAAACTGCCAACAAACAGCAAAGTGTTTTACTGAGCACAGGTGAAGGCCTTTTTATGAGGTGATCTTTGATGGAAGGAGAGGAAGTGAAAATGTCAGCAGCCCATCATGCAAAGAGAGCAGCTGGCCACAAGGTGCAAACCTGGCAGAGCACCACTGCTTCCTGTGCCTTTCCTCCTTGGTTTGGGATAATCCCTTTAGGGATGCTGCTTTTTATGAGGACAAGAAGAGGCTTGTTTGCAGGACATTGACAAGATATAGCTGTGCTTTACTGTCTCAAACCATGCTTAGTAAAAGTATCTCCAGGGGAGAAAATGCAGTGGGAGGCAGCGGGTGTCCAGCCTCGCTGCTGGGGATGTGGGGCACCTCCATGGTGCCTGTGGGGTCAGTGCTGTCAGTGGGGCACCATGGTCCTGACCTACCATCCAGCAGGACACTGCACAACCCCCACTCTGTAGCAAAAAGACAAATCAGTAAGACCAAACCAAAACCTCAGCGGGGTGCCGTGGCAGAAGATTAAAGCGCCTCTGTTGGTTCAAGTCTGCTCTTGGCCATGTTGTTTGGTACTGCCCAGGCTGGGAGCAGGGACTGTCCTGCTGTGAGTGAGTCCTGTTGAAGGGCTCTCAGCAGCTTCCTCATCTCATGGACACCTGCGTTAACCTTTTCTGACATTTCTGCTGTGAACTGCCCTAAGTAAAGGGTTTGCATGTTTTTCTTTTATTCATTTAACTGCTTATGCCTCATCATGAAAAGGTCTTAAATAAAAGTGTCTTGATCCCAACCATGTAGCTACCATGCAAACTTCTGCTTTGCATGCTTGTGGTTTGGAGAAGTGGAAAATAAAAGGAAATAAAACCATTTCTTTTCCTACTGTCAAAATAAATGTATAATTCATCATATATACCACTCTGACAGATTCCTCTGAAATCTCAGATGAGAATCAGAAAGGCTCCAGTGTCTCCAAATGTCTTTTAAAATTACACTGTTTTGTGCTCTACAGGCTGAAAGATTGTTTTGTTTGTTAAAACAATTTCTAATTTATGTTTTTAGAAAGCTTGAGGAACCAGGCAGTTCCCTGCTCTCTTCAGAGGCTGTTGAGTTAAAACAAGGTCGAGTGATTTGTCTTACCTCCATTTAGCTGTAATGAGTATTAAGTGGTTTATCTATGTAGAGAAAAGTTACTCAGCTAGATTACATGCAACTTAAATTACATCCCATTCCAGATGGAGTATGTTTTTTAGAACAGTAAATCTTGAGGAGGGTGGATAATAACAGTAATACTCCTTCCTGGGCTGGAATGTGGCGACTCTACCTCTTGTGGAGATAAAACTACATCCAATTAGTTTTCCAAAGGCTTAGTAAAGAAATGGGACTGCAGGTTTTCCATCTCTGTGAACAGTTTAGCTTGAAGCATTTACAGTGTGGAAGTGAGCAATGGCTGCTGCTGATGATAGTTTTCATCCATTTCGCTGTTGCAGGTAGCAGCCTGGCAGGGCGTGCCTCTGCCTCTCTCCCTGACTTCCTCTGCTGCACCGAGTGTGATGGCTGCCACAGGAAGGGTGCCGAGTGGGATATTCCTTCCTTCTGGTGCCATCTGGTCCACTAAGGCACCCATTGCTCATGTAGCTGGTACTCGTGGCCCCAAGGGGTAACTAGAGGAGGACATTGGCCCTGCTGGCATACCAGGCAGCACTGAGTCCCAGGGCATGCTCCCAGAAAACTTGTCCTTGACCATGTGTCCTTGGCCACCATACTTGTCTGCTTCTTTCATACTGTACCTCCTCTCACTGTGCCACACGTCTGCAGAGCCAGCTGGTGTGTTGTCTGGCCGGGGTAGGGTGAGATGTCGGGTCACCAGCAAGACAGTTACAGGTGTGAGTGGGCTTGGAATCAGTGCCATGAGGTGGTGGCTGGGTTGGTGTGCTGGGCATGTGCCCCCAGTACCCTGGTCTGGCAGCTGCTCATGCAACTGAGGAGAGTGCATTTGGGCTGGTGAAGGTGGAGAATTCCTCACAGCTGGCAGCAGGCTTTGACAAGGTAGTGAGGACCATTCCTTTGATTTCTAATGAAAGGGGCTGAGGGAGTCTGAGCTGTGAGTGATCCAGCTCTGCTGCCTCTCCTGGGTGGGTCAGTGGGGCTATCCTTGTCTCCTGGCTCTGGGGGAGGCAAGAGAGGAGGGAAACTCCCTGATAAGAGGAAGGTCAGAGGCAGAAAAATGTTGGGAATGTGTTTCTTCATCTAACATGGAAGAGACCTAGCCTGGGGTTTTGCTGCTCAGCCGTGCAGTCTCACTGCCTGGTGCTGTGGGAATTATGAGGTTTTTTCAACCTGAGATCAAGATGCAAATGGTTCATCTGGCCCCTACCTCCACACAGGCAGGTCCAGAAGATGGAGGCGATTCATCTCTGATGGCACAGCAAGGATGGTGATGGCTCTGAGCACTGTTTCTCAGCCTCTGCCCAAGATGGAGCATCTTCTGCTGACTAAACAGCTAATTTTTTTTTTTTAATGTATGTTTTATGTTGCCATAGGATGTTTTCTGGCTGAGGTCATACATCAGACGTGGTTTGGGGTTGAACAGTGGTGTCTGAAGAATTCTAGCAGGTCTCAGAGCAGGCTTTCAAGACCAGGGGTATTTGTGGAGTGCATTGGCTCCTGGAGATGCAGGGCTTGCCTTCCCAAGGAGTACCCTTTTTTTTGATAAGGGATGTGAAACCACAGTGTGGAGATAATTCTCTCTCCACTTCCTTTTCTTTGTCAGGCTTGCTCTGTTCTTTCCATCAACCAGCCAGTCAGTCCATGCAGGATTCAGGGCCTGAACACAACAGCTTTTGTGTCACCAGTCATCTGCTTAACCTAAATTTCCTGTAAGCATTAGCAGTACTGGAACCTGCCACAAGCACATGCTGAAGAGGTTGCTCATGAGATTTGGGTTGCCAGCCTCCACTTTGGGTAAATTCCCGCTTGAATTCTTGAATTTGGAGCTGCTGGAATGGACCTTCTACAGTTTCTCTGCCCTCTATGGGCTCAGAACTTCGAGAAAAGGCTTGTTTGCATCAGAAATAGTTCCCATCTTTTTCTTTTTTTTGGTTGTTACTCTTTGCACACAATGTGGTGTGGTAGTCCACACTATAAACACTTAGTAGTGATAAGAGAGTACAAAGGTGAGGGGGGACACTGCATATAGCAGGCTCCCTGGTGCTTGGGAAACAGGCTTGGACTACTAATGGACTAACAGGCTTAGTCAATGCTGTGGTTCTTGTGGAGCCTCTGTCATCAGCGCCACAATCATCGTCACATTGGGATCTTCTTTAGCATTATCTAGCATTTCTGCACTTGTTTATACAAGTGTTGCTGTCTGTGCAATTTGTGCATGCAGAGACTGTTCTTGGTCCAGAGGCATGGCTCTGATTCCCAGGCAGGTGTTGATTGAGCCTCACTTTTGACATCACCTTGAATCCTTCCTTGAAGCTGCTTTGAATGCCCAGATACTTTGAGGTAAAAATCAGGACCCGCTGTATTATCAGGGTTACTGCATTCACTGTGTAGAGGCACTCAGCTCCGCTGCTGCCCTGCACTATGAGGGCATCAGTGAAGCTGGAGTGCAGGGGGGAAGGACACCTTAATCTGACCAGATCTACCAATGGAAGCTGTTGTGTCCAGCACACAAGTGGAAGTGGTGGAGTCTCTATCTCTCTTCAAACAGATATGGACACTGTTTTTGGAACTGTTTAGCCAAATAGGTATTATTGGACTGAATTTGGGGGTAAGTTAACCATCTGTGGTGGCCTGGGGCACAGAGGAGGTCAGACCAAAGGGTCCACGGTCCTCCTGGCTTTTGATTTAACAATCTTAAACTCTTCTCACACCTCGTTGGGGGACAGGTTCAGTACTAATTCAGCAAGTTGTTCAAGCTGATGCTGGAATCTTGCTGACTTCAGCACTGATCTACTGCAGGATTACACTTGCCACCTTTAGATATGCATGGCTAAATTTGCGGTGCTGTTGACATGAGGCCTTCACAGGGAAGGTGCTGTAGATTGATTCTATAACCTATAGATTGATTCTATAACCTATTTGGTTTACTCTCTCATCTGACCTGGAGACTCTCCCTGTGTTAGAGTGGTTGTTGGGCAGAGTTTGTGGTCCCTGCAGCTGAGGGTGATGTTGCTCTGAACCTTACAACCACTTAAGCTGTTCACTGAACTGGCATAGCCTCCTATGGTGTCTTCTTAACCTTTTTCATGAGGACTTGCTTGGATTTCCTGGGTTTGGACAAAGCATGATCCAGACAAAAAAGTGAGCATGTTTCCTCTGAAAGTGTTTGTGCTTTAGACAGGCACTTGACTCGGATCCTTCCTGCTGTTCCTTTATGTGCGGTTTGGCACTTGTCTATGGTAGCACTTTTTCCAGCATATTCCAGTTTTTCTCTTGAATGGTCAAAGCATTCTCAGTGATTAGCCGCAGCTTGCATGCTAGCTCTTCTGCTGAACTGTCCCCAGGGTGGCCAAGAAGAGGCATTCAGGCTTAGTGTCGAGTGTGTTCAGCAGCTACTGGCAAAGGCAGAAAGAAGCTGTTTAGTGCAGAGCCAGCCTAAACCTCACACGTGTGCGTGGGTATGTGTTGGTGTGCGCAGAGCTGCAGCCGGTGGTGCCTGCTCACCGAAGTGAGGCTGAATCCTGAAAGATGCTGGCCACCGGCAGCACACATCCACCAGCATTGGTGCCCTTTTTAACACCTGGTTCCTTGCCAATTCACACTTGGCGAAGAGTCCTGGGGTTGAATACTGTCTTTTGCAGTCTTGCCATAATAAATGAAATGACATAAAATACAGTTCCACTTTTCAGAGCCCTTTTAGCAGTGTGGAAGATGTTTGGGGTTTCTCATATGCTTATGTTGCAAAACTCTTTTCCTCCTGCTGTAACGACTCATGGCCTCTGCTACCCAAATTACAAATGGCAGAGAAATTTTGCAAAGATCACAGTGGATGGAAGGAACTCACCAAGCTATAATGAAAACGGAGAAAAGGTTTTCTGAGGTTCTTTTATTTTCTCCCCTGGGAAATTTCCAAATGTGTTGCTTCAAAGCACAGTTCAAAACAAAAGCCAGATACTTTGGAGAGCCGTAAGCCACCCACGATGCTCTCCAGCAACTTATCTTCTATGCCAGGCCACCCTGTCTGGTGTTGCTGTCTTACTGCAATGGTAAACTGGCCATTTCATTCCTTCAGGTTGAATATTACCATTTTATGTGAGGATATTCTGTATTTTATTGTCCTAGTATTTTTCTGGTTAGTGTCATGGGCTTTCCTTAGATAAAACAGGTGTCTTGGGTAGGCACTTGTTGTGTGAATGCTGCAGCTCTGTGGCCTTGCTGAATACACTTCTCCTCCTTTTATAGCACTGGGAGTTGTGGCCGTGACCTCGTAGAGCTGTGCCAACAGCTTACTTTTGTGAGTTTTTCAGTTGTTTTTGAAAGAAGAAGCCACGTGTGTGGAGGGGTTGTTTATTCAAGCCTAAAAGGAAACATCTTGTTCTGTTGTGGAGTATTTTAGTGCATTTTAGATGAATGAGGATTGCTTTCAAACCCAGGAAATTACTTTTATAAAAATACAAAACACAGTACTTCAACTTCACTTTCCTTCTCTATCCCCCACTCCTCAAACTGGTGGCACTGGTACAGATTCACAGAAGGTATTGCTATTGCTGAATCTCAGCTTTTTAGTGAAAAAAACACTTTGATATATTCCCTTCCTCACCCTATACACGTGAGGTTTTATTCATTAGGTCTTTCCCAAACTTGCCTTCCACAGATTGGGAAAACATTTTACTGTTTGACAATGCTTACCTGTAACACAAGAAGCTTAAATGTGTTTTTTTCTCTTTTTCTAAAGATTCGTCTTCCAACTATATCAGGCAACTTGAAACAAAAGTGAAACTGCTGGAGGATGACAACAAGCTTCTTTCCCAGGTAGGTTTTTATTGCCTAATAGATGTTAGTGTGGCTCGGTTCTACGGTTTCCATATGGTTGTGTCGGACTGCTCATTTGAATGCACAAGGGCTTTTGGTAAATGTCCTACCCAGGAAGAACATAATGGTCTTTTCATATTAACCCCCACAGATAGAATCTGGTCTGCTTTTGTTAAAAACAAAAAAAAATAGGATAAAAAAACCCGAATCCTCTGTTAGTGTCCGTGTGTGTTTCAGAGGTGCATTAATGCCTCCCTGCAGAGCTCCTTGATCCACTGCTGCTCTTGGGGATGCTGTGGGAGTCCAGCGCTGCCTGTGCCCTTGCTGTAGGATTTTGTCTTGCTTGCCCATTTACATTGACTTTTATCTTGTTGAAAGAGGAGACTGTAGTCAAAGGACAGCCTTGGGAATACTTTTGTGCAGTTTGGGCTCCCAGCTTTTATTTGAGATCTTACTTAAATCCGAACAGACCTCTCTAAAGTGGCATTTTTTCCTTGCATCTCCTTTTCAAAGTCTACTCCGCGTGCCACTGGGCTTTTGATTACTCCTGGTGCTTACCTGTCTTTATACAGCAATGTCAAGCAGTGGAAAGAAAGCAGTTATTCTGTCTGGTATGTCCTCTGGATCCCCTGTAAAACCCAGCAGCTGGTATAAACAGGGGCAACTTTGCTGCATTCAGTGAAGCACTGTCTATTTAAACCATTAGAAAGGTTACTCTTTTTTTTCTTGTTCTTTGCATCCTTCCACTGTGTTATGTTCTACCCTCCTGGCACTTTAAAGGCTTTTTTTCTCTACTTTGCTTCTTGCTTCAAGCACCGAGTTTCGCAGTGATTTTGTTCCAGATTCTTTCCAATTATAAGGACTGGAAATAAAATAGGCCTTCTAATATTTTTTAAATACCTTTTTGCCAGTTTATAGTGTGCTATTCTTTTCACCAGATCTGAAAATAGACTGCGATAGGATCACATTTCTAAAACATTCCCATACAAAATAAACAAACAAAAATCATAGAGCTCTATGGTTACTGAAATTTCAATTAAATAATTTTGTCAAACCTTATTTTTTCTGAAGTACATGTTTTGATCTGATTGTGAGCCTTTTTAAAGGTTGTCCCATATTTGCAGTGTACTTATTGACATTGCTAGCCATGAAACAAAACTCATAGGGCACCAAAGGGTTAAACCCCAAAAGGGTGCTCAACTCAGCAGCTTTGGAGTTGCTTCATGTATTAATCAATTACTAATTTAATTTTAACTTCCTCTGTCTCTCTCCCAAACTGATATTAAGCTGGTGTCTGGTGGTGGTCGAAACCCCGAGACTATTTAATTGGAGGTATTGATAAGCACATGGGCTGCGTGTGGACAGTTGGGATGTGCATGGATTTGGGGATGGGCTTGATGTGCCCTTGGCCTAGCTTCGTCCTGCCACAGCCGAGCACATTGCTCTGTCTGATCTGCCGTATGAGGTCAAAAAAAAGTGGTTGGTAATTAATGATGGTAATAAATAGGGGCTGAATAGCTGCCTGGGCTTTTTGCATCAGGAGGATGAAGCCCAGTTAGCTTTGGGGTGTGTGGGGCTACTTCAGGCTCATGCATCAGCCCTTCAACTCTGTGCTGTCCTGGGTGTGAAGGCTGTACCTTTTCCTCCACACAGGTGTCATCACCGTTTGGACTGTGTCACTACAAATGTTTGAATTCAGGAGGGAGAGAAATGACCTTAAAATAGCTCTGTGTTCTGGAGAAGGCCTGCCACCTTCCCAGCAGCAGCAGGCACTGATGCCACCCTGGCTGTGATGTGCTATGCAGCCTGTGTGTGATGTCTTAATGGCCCTCCAAAAAGACCAGGATCTGACCTATTTTAGATCATGCTGTTTATTGTAAGCCAGGAGTCAGCTTTCCTTAGGGCAACAGAAGTGTTGAAGCTCCCATAACTTGTGTGAACTCCCTGGGAATACTGAGCTGCATCACCTCCAATCTGTCATGCTGCATACCCAGATTTGGATTTTTTTTTTCTCTTTCAATGAGAAAGATTAGGAAAATCTGTATAGATACAAACTGACATGCATATGTACGTGTAGTTCCCAGAACTTACCCAAAAAAATATAATCCACTTACTGTATTCTTACTTGCTTTGTCTGATTGGAAAGTGTTTAGCTGTTACCATGCGGATCTTGTGATAAGACTCTAGTCAAAAAGGATCCTGGCAAACTCCCTTCTGTTTTGAAAGTTGCCAGGTGATGCTGGCCATTTGAACTTTGCAATGCCAAACTGGCTTGTCAACACTGAAGTCACATTTTAACTCAGCTTGGCTTTCTCCCTGGGAGTATTGACTTTGCAATAATATTTGCAGCCTGGTGTCAAGAAGTTCTATCACCTGCATGCTGAGGAGCGATGAAACCTGACGTCCTAAGTAACAAACAGTGCCTGTGCATTAAAGGATTAACAAATCAGTGGTGGTTATGGAAGTCTTCCTGGCTTCCTTCCAAGTGCTAAACATAGAGCTGAAATAGTGCTTCATCCAGAGAAACCCGAGAAGGCTGGTGCTTGCAAGGGATATTTGCAAGCTTTACAGGAGGATTTATATTCCAGTGGCCAGTGACACAATACCCCTTTGCTGGCTGGTGCATCTTGAGCGAGATTTGTTGCTTTGTCTTCTTCAGCATCTGTGGAGTGAAGTTGTGCTGAGAGGTGATGTCTTTGTACCTGCTTCTGATGTGGAATTAAGTGGGTGCAGGAGGTCCTGAGCCTGCACTTTTCTCCTGCTTCCCAACATAACCTTTTTCTATAAGCACTTCGGAAGAAAGCCTCAGTGGGAGAGTCAAAAGCTCTCCAGCCTCTGCCTGGCAACTGCTGCTCTGCACTGTGCATGTTACCTGCATCACAGGTGTGCTGGGATTCACACTTCGGTTTTTCTAGTGACTTATTTGAACAGGTTAATGGAGAGAGCTTTTCTTACTCTTGGGAGATCAAGAAATACCATCTCACAAGCCACACTTTGCAGTGGGAGGAAAATAAATGGAGATGGGGTGTTATTTATGATAGCCATATAGGATTTGCTGTTGTTGTTGTTTTGACATCTTTTGCTTTCTAGGGGAGGAGATGTGTATTTCCACTTGGTAAACGAGCTGCTTCTGATTTTGCTAACCCATCGGTAATCATCACTCTTCCCATTCTCCTTTAAGGAGAAATGACTCCAGTTTTTACTTTTTCTTTTTACTCAGTTTATGCTGTAATGTTTTGCTGGCATGGCCGTGTTAGCTGGAAAGTCATGCTCTTTCTTGGGTGGCATGGCTGTGCTGGCAAAATCTCTGGCAGCAGTTCTGGGGAATGCTGTAGCAAATGCCAATACCAGAAAAGGCCCTCAGCCCTGCTCTCCAGTGCTGAGGTGTCTGTGGTGTAGCCACATTGGCAAAGACCCCACAGAGCCAAGTGGGGACCTCTGTGTCCTGGGGTTGACAGTGTGAGCCTTTCTCACAAGTGTAGCTGGTTTCTGGAAGTTTTAGTTGAAGTGTAAAGAAGATGAATGCAAGCTCCGAGGAATGTTGTATGTTACCTTTGGAGAGCTTCATGGACATCACTTCTATAGTCTCAAATTCTCCATGGAAGAAGTGCACCAAGTTCTGCTATGTTCATGCAATTAACCTGGGGGAAGTCATGTGGGAGAAGTCCTTTTCCTCTGTGTCATTGTGGGAAGTGTTCAGGAGAGCTGGTGTTCACCTTTCTTTAGCGGTACGTGGTTGACTTCGTGAGGTTACCTTTCATATTGCTAAGATATAACCCCTGGGGTGGGAGACTGTATTTGCTATCCATTTAGGCATTCCCCTGAGCTGCAGGTGTCCAAGCAGAAAATAAACCCCTTAAGCCATCTCACACTGACCCTTGAACTAAAAAGGAATTTTTAATTACATGCTTTCCCCTTAAGGTTAGAGAGACCTGTGTTTATGACGTTTAGAAGCTCCAAAGGTCAATTCTGGTTAGTTTTCTAAGTAATGCATACATTTTAGAGATAATGACAGTGACAAACTTCTGGCTATTCTTTCACATTGTCTTGTGTTTTCAGCTCATTCTGTATAATAGCAAGGATTGAGCACTTTCAACTAAAACTGAATTTTATAGGCTTTGTGGACTCATCACCCTGTTCTCTCTCCTTATAACTAAGAACTGTGCCCCATGAGCTGGCTGTTGGGACTCTTTTTGGTTTATAGTCTCTGCTGAGCTGTGTCTGGCTTTTCCCTCCAGAACAGAAATGCGAGAGGCATTTTTCTCTTCAAAGATGCCCAGGGCACATTGTATACTTTTGTTTCAAAAAGCTCAGCTTTGAACAGAGCAGATTTTTGGGCAGGTTAGGCTCTGAGTAACTGGACGTTTGACAATGAGGTCCTGGTGCTTCTTTTAGGGAAAATTTCAAGTCCCCTGGAGCAGAGCAGAATTAAAAAAAAATTCTTTATGGAGTGACAGCCCTTGGCATTTATGAAGAACATAAGAGTATTTAATTAAAATTGTCAAATAGACTTCAGCATCACCAGCTCTTCACAGCAGTTCAATAAGTGCCTGCTAGCTGACTGGGATTTAGCATATCCTTGGAAGATCTTTAGAGCATCTCTAGAAGTTCTTGAAAACTATGCTTGGTCTTATTTTTAAAAAACTGCATGCTTATCCTAAACTAAAAGAAGGCTGCAGCTGTACAGGTAGTAAAATGATAGTAGGCAATGCCTGCAAACACTGCTATTAAAACAGAACTGAGGTGTTTGAACTGGGAGTTTCCATGGCCAGGGCATCTGCAGGCTGCTGCAATTTCTTAGGCAAGTGGGATCTTGGCACAACCGTGCACTCAGCAGGCAGTTCCAGCATACAGTTCTGAAAACAAGGGGGAAAAGTCTGGACTACAGGATTGAAAAGAGCCTCATAATTGTTACCACTGCAATGAACAAAGATGTAAATGCCATTCAGTGGAGAGCCTGATCTCTTCCCTAGGAGCAGTCAATGGAGGAGAAAAAGAAATTGCCCACAATGTGCTGGCTGGCTCTGGGAGAGTCGGACTGCAATTTCCTATGTTGTTTTATTATCAGTGGCTTTTGTGCCAAGTCTGCCATTAACAGTTCCTGCTTGTGGAGTTGCCTCTTTGCTCTCAGAGTTGCTGTAAGGTCTTAAACTTTGGGCCTCTCTATGAATTGGCTCTGGAGGTTTGTTGTGAGGCCATGGCTTGTGCCAGGAGCATTGCACACGCTCACCATGACAGGAGCAGAATTACAAGCCTGTCTAATTTCCCCAAAGTCTACCTACTGTTTGTGTGTGAGGAGGATAAGTATAATTGCTTTAATTTAAGGTCTCACAAGGGAAATTGGATTTTTTTTTTTGTAATACAGAGCAACTCAGACATGAAAGCTTTCCAGGCAGTTGGTCTCCATTTAAATTCAGAATACTGAAGGGGATATGCCCTCAGTTACTATATTATCACTTTTAGACAGTGTTTAAATGTTTAGCTGCATATTAATTTTAAGTAATAAAAAAGGAGATCCATGTTAGAAGTCACATCCAAATATTCCTTTCAAGTAAATGGTGAGAATTCCTACAGGATTCCATGCATTTTGGAGTACAGCTCTAGCAGAACCAGACCTTCTCTCATGAGACCTTTCAGGAGACCACTCTCAAAACTTTGATTTAAGCCTCTAACTTGCATTGCACTGCCTACATGCATAAATGCAAAAAATGTTGACAGAATCCCTCAAATGTTGCTTCCTTAGTTGTGGCAGTAGAATCTTCAAGAAAACATAACATGCAAAACCAATTGATGTCCAAGTGTGTTTCATTTCACCGCCTTTTATGAATTAAAATGACAAGACTGATCTGACCAATTTGCTATCAATAGACTGACTTGAGATGTAAGTAAACAATATGTACTTATTCAATAAGATGTTTTTTCCTTCCCGAATAAGAGATGTACAGTTTTATAAAAGCCGTTCAGACATGTCTCAGGTGTGCATCCAAAATACCTTCAAGCCCTTTAAGACAATGGAGTTCCTTCTGTTGACTCTGGACATCAGGGTCTTGGGCTGCTACCTACCAAAATAAATATTCTCTTGCATTCACCTTGCATTCATGCATATCTAAAATGCATGATCAGTGACAGAAATGAGCTTTTGCAACTTGTAATGACATCTGGATGGTGCACTGTGTGTTCTGGGGTTGTTGCCTGTGGTATCCAGGGATTTTATAAATAGATGTCCCTAAAAACCTAGAAAATATAATTCAAGATCTGGATCCAGAAGTTGATTAACAGATAGACAGAGATATATGCAGTTGATTGAATCTTACAAATTTGAGACAATCGTATAATTTCTTGCAACTTAACTCAAATTTTGGAAGGACTAGAGCTGAATTTCTGTGTACGAGTGTATGTGAGAGACATGCACACACACAAAGCTCTGCCATGCCCCATTTGTTTCTGTTGTGGGTAAGCAAGAACATTGGGTTTAATGAGGCTCAGTTTAACCTCCAGCTGTGAAATACAGGATTAGTAATATCCTGTGCTTAACCTGCTTTGTAATAATTTCTCTAGATTCCACTTTTTTCTCCGTATGAGGACAGGGCCAGGAAAAAAGCTCTTAACTGTAGTTAGATCAGGCTATGAAGAAGAAGCTTTTTGTGTCTTTGTAACATGTAGAGAGGTTCAAAAAACACGGAGTCTAAGTGATCAGTCCGTCTGAGGAGGACTGAAAAATGTCTTGAGAGGAGACTAAGCAAAAGTTGCAGAGGCTTAAAAACAGATTTTTGCAATTAGTTAAATGCCAAATTCAAGCCCAGGTCAAGAAACATCCAGTGTCTTTCAGATATCTGAAAATGACTTGGGGAAGTATGGGAAGTATGTTAATCATTCATTGCTTTGAAAAAAAATGAAGTGTCTTTACCCAAAACTGTAAGTTTGTGACAAGATTTTCTGTTCTGTTTTGGTTTTCGTGAAGCCAAAAATGCAAATCTAAATCTTTATAGGAGAGTTTTAAAGAGTATTCAAACTGTCTCATAGAAATTGAGACTGGCTGTAACTGATTCTCTCTGACTGTTTAAGTCCTGGCTCAGCAGAGAGCTTTGAATATCTGAGTGGTCTTCCAGAAGAAAGGGACTTGAGTGCCCATCCTGCCCTGAGTGCCGTTTGAAAGAAGAGAGAGGAAGGTCAGCAGAGCCCTTGGTCAGCTGCTGCCCAGCGTTAGTTAAAGCCTGCAAGGGACCTTTGCTGATTTATCAGGAGGGGATTCAGATCTTTATTTTCCTCATTCACAACTCTGTTGTTCTGTGGGATGTGGGGAGTCCCTTAAAGGCATCGCAGTGGCATTGCTGTGGCTGAGCTTTTTGGAGGAGCTGCAGTGGTTTCCTTTGTCCTTGTTGCCTGGAGTGCAGTTGACAGGAGAAAATGAAAGGTGACTCCAGGGGATGGTCCAGTGAGTTTGTTTCTGTGCTTAATACTATATCCACATCTACATCTACTTGCCTGGAGGAACTGGGGCAGCATTCCTTGGCTTCTCCATTGGTATCCCTAATAAAGACACTAATTTTGGTTCTAATGAGCCACAAATGGGCTCTATTAGTCTGTGACTCTGAAACTCATGACATGCAAGCTGCAGACCAGGCTGGGTCTGCACCAAATGTCAACGGTTATAGCTCTGTTTGGCTTTGTTAATTATTGATCTGCATTTCTATTTGGGTTATAGGCTGTGATACTTGAATCTCTCAGCTGTGCCAGCTCGTATTTCCTCTTGAGCAAAGCCTGCCAGTTGTGTGATTATAATTATATACTGCAATTTGGTTTGAACTGATTATCTGAGTCTCCCGTGAGTTATGAGTTTGATCTTTCTCTGCAGATCTAAAATAAAAGGACAAAAATACAGTATTAAGAGTGTACTAAAGTTCCCTACCTCCGTTGCTACAGAGAATGGAGAGGGTTGGAACTTGCACTGCTTTTATTGCCTGTACCCCACTGAGATACTAATAAAAGTATTTTTCCAAGAGTGGTTTACATGGTAAAATCTGCTAAGCCTCTTACTGGCTGTCTTCTGCCTTTCCCAAAGTTGTTACCTCCCCCCGCAATAGAAAATTCCAGCTGTCGCCAATGCAACCAGACGAAATCTGGTTGCTCCTCCAGCTTGTATGAATGCAGTTCATGATGTGAGGGGGAAGTCAGAGCATAGGCAGAAGCGGGGATCCTCATCCCTGTGTTACATTTGGGAATGGCTGAGATCGAACCATGGCACAGTGTCCAAATTCATCCTTACAGCTCCCTGTGCTGCTGCTGCACAATGGCTGTGCACCTCATTCTCAGGGTCACACCATTTCCAATTCCACATGAACCGCTGAAAATGGCTTTACTGATGGAACTGGCCGAGGGTGTGCTTGTGACCTGCTGTCTGAATACCGGGGGGGAGGGAATTGGGAGAGTAGGTGTCTTGACAGACCTTTATCCTCTAAAGCCTTTATCACCAATTCAGGAGTGATCCCTGGATGTGCTGCATGTACAACAGGGATATGAACCAGTGTAAAGGAATTTAATCTCTCCTGTTACAGAAAGCTCATATTATTGCATGACATGGAAGATGTTAAATAGTTTAATCTCATCCCTTAGGTTTTTTTTCTTATTTGCAGAATTCTTTCAAAATCAAATACGTTGATTTTTTTTTTTGTTGCACTCTCATGTGTGTAATTTCCAACTTGGCTGATAAATGCTGTTGAAGCTAATGAAACTCTTCACATATACTTAAAGTCAGATATGTGCTTTGCTGAGCTTATTTTTGCTTGAATATGTCTTGTAGTGATAACTGCAATTACTGAACCTTAATTCAATTATTAGCTAGCTTCACACAGGGAAATTGCCCATCCCTCAGGTTCCTGGTGCATGAGACACTAAAACACGGGTTAATGAGATAAGGAGGAAATGTTTGTGCAAGGTAGTAGGGGATGTTGTCTGGGGCACAAGGCTGCCTGACAGGGCCACTCGTGTGTGGTGCTGAGGTTGTGAGAAACAGGCCATTGCCCTGCTGCCCATGTGAGAGCTGTGTAAGGCAGGTGTTCTGCAACATCTCCTTCACGTTATTTGAGATGTGTTTCTGCTTTGCTTTACCTCAGCCAAATAACATTGCTCTGCTGGACTTACTAAGGCTATCTTGGGCCAGGTCATGCTTACGGAGAGGTGCGTTCTGATAGTGCCATTGAACTCTGCAGGTGCGATAAAATACCTGTAGCTGTGAAGAAGAATAAGGAGATCAAGCTTTATCAACTGTTTGAGGGGTCACCGTGCTCGAAATCTGGATAGTAAGATATTAATATTTGTGCAGATAATAATGGCTTCTGCAAGGCTTCTGCGTGAATGTGGGAAAAGGGGTTTGGTCGTCTGTGGAAAAGATACAGTTTTTTTCAAGATGATAAAATAACTTTTTTCTATTGCGTTTCGAAATGTATAATATTCTTCTGTTCTCTTCTAGCTGGCTGACTGCAACAGCTTGCCACGAAATTTCAGTAGGCAGAGAGAGCTAATGCATCCATGAACATCTTCTTGGATCTAGGGGCTGCCTTTTAATACTGCTGCTGATTGTTTGGGCCTGTGATTGCTTGTTCTTTCTCATGCTAATGTTGGTGATTTCCATTTTTTAATCATCTGAATGTATTAAATATGCCACTAATTTATTTTTATTTCCCCCTGTACTTGTGCAAAAGACATTGGTTAGTAAGTTTTGGCCAACTTCAAATCAAAGCCCTTTACCTACCTGAAGATAAGCTGGCACTTTCAGCTAAATTGCTGCAGGAAATAGCAGGAAAAGGTTTTGAGCTAAACCTTCCATTTAATTACCCAGTTGCAAACAATGGGTTGTTGAGTGTCAAAATTGAGGCAGTTTCAATTACTGGAACAATTATGGTTTAGATAATTGTTGCTGGTAGGTTTAAGAATTTATATTACAGTGACAGGCAAGTAATCCAGGTAATGGGCAGTACAAGAGTCCATAAAGATGAAGGCAGTCTGACATAATGGACTGAAATAAAACCTTCCTTTTTTTTTTTTCTCTTCACAAATGTATATAGCCAAAAACCAAGGTCTCAACAGAGTTTTCCATCTAACATCCAAGATTAATGGGGTGAAAGTAGAATCTGAAGAACGAGATTTTTTTTCCATATAGACTCTTTTTTTTCACATAGAGAGAATTACCCAAATCATAAGCCCAAATCCTTTTTGCCCTATTGCTAAGGACCAGCTTCACTCTGATATTTAAATGATGGCTGAAGGAAATCCTATGCTTTGTAGAAGGGGAGGTAACCACTAAAAAATGGAAATTGCTTGTCTGTCAGAAGGATGGGTGATGGTGTGGCATAATTGTTTGTCCAAAGAAAATCTTCTGAACTGGTGTCAATAAGGGTATCTTCTGTTGTCAGCATTGAGTTCTTCACAGGATTCCTTTCCATCTAGTTGCATTTCATGCTGTTACGTAATTTCTTCTAAAGTTACACTGAAATGCGGATATAATATTAATACATTTAAGTGGTGCAGTGTGTAATCTGCTGTCTCTTGAGCTTAGTGCAAGTGGGTCTGTGTTGTATGAAAATGAAGTTGATTATTATAAACCCTCCCAAATGACAGCCCTTTCGGAAGTCTGCTCTCTGTGACTCATGTATGCTTGATTCTCCTCTGCACTCTGGACACATTTTGACATGCCTTTATAAAGATACTCCCCAGAGGTAAACAAAAAAGGACTTCGTAGGATTTCTGGCCTTCGAATTGGTGCTTTGTTGTGTGTTTTTTTTGAATGGAGTGTAGACCAGGAGAGAAAGCTTTCACAATGCAGGAGGTTACAAACAAGTTATAAAGAGGTGAAGAGAGCAGCATCTCAGGTGCTCAGCTGTAGTCCTCAGGTGACACCAGGCCTGACCCTCCTTGCTCCTGCTGCGCAGTGGAAGGATGCAGGTCTGTAGCAGCTCTTTATTGCATCTACTAAGCCTCCATGAGTGCCTTGGATATGTTTCAGGCATGGGATGCCCATGTTTAGACACCCAAATTGATCCCAGAAGACCCCACAGCCCATGGGGAGAAGGGAAGCATTAATATTTCCTCAGGGCACAGGGTCAAACTGATCATTTCTGATTAAGTATAGTTTTTAAACTTTTTTCAGTCTTCATGTGTTACAGCTTAGAAGAAGGGAGAAAATACTGTTTTCAATTAAAGGCTACTTATGTAACAACCCTGTTTTTGAATGCTAATTCATGAATTACTGGAACCTGACAGTGCTGCTTTTTAATTTTCCTCGGTCACTTCAACGCATAATTCTAATTGAAAGTGGTTTTTTGCTAATCTCTTTCGTAAATGCTGAGGACTTTCTGTCAAGTAAATTTCTGTCTTTCTGTATTTAATTTCTGTTAAGAACAGTCCATTTTGTTACATCAAAGTATTTCAGAATTAAATCTGTTTCTTCTTTTTTCTCCGTTCTAGCAGAAGTAACACTGAAGGGTAACAGAAAAGATAATTTGTCTAACTTGTCTCTAAGTTTTCAACACTTTATCTTCACAGTTGGTTCAACATAGCCACAGTGCTGATCTAACTTTACTAGACAGAAACAGAAAGGAAAATAAATGTTTCTTTGTAGTACTTTGACCTTAAAATACCCCAAACACCATCCATCTTCTTGTGTTATTTGTGTTATTTTTCAATTGAATCACTCAGCACAGTAGGTCAAAAAGTCAGAGGCCACCATTTCTTCTCCCTGCTAGCGGGATAGAAAGCTTTGATAGGAACAAGTGTTTGCTGTTTTTTTGTTGTTTTGTTCTGCCTTTTTTTTTTTTTTAATGTAATTTTAAGCTTTGGTAAGCACCAAGACTTCAGTTTCTATTTCTGTTCAAAAATATACATTATTTGTTATGGAAAATACCACTTTCCACCTATCAAATTGTTTCTGTAATCAAATTGCTTCTGTTTTCTAGACAGAAAAAAAAGTTGGGTTTGCAGTCCATTTTTACTAAAAACCTGATTTGTTGGTCCTTTTCCCACTGACATGAGTAGGCCAAACTCCCTTCCCTAATGGGAGGGACACGTCTATGTCCATTTCTTTCTTAACAGGTAGACAAAAGTCTCGGGCTTTGGTCCAGGAACAATATCTTCTGGGGTCACTCTAAGTTCTGCCTAGTTGAAAAATTTAGCAATAAATGCCATGTCATTATTTCCAAGTATTGAAGAGCCATTGTATCGGAGTGACCACTGCAGAGCTGTCAGCGCTGGCAGTGGATACCACAGGTTCGCACTGCACTGCAGGAAAAGTTGTTGGGTTTGCAGACTTGTCCCCACGCTCATCAGCTGGAAAAGGGAGGCAACACCACATAGAGAGTAGTGCTAAGTTGGACTGAGGGGAGGTCTTGCACTTTTGTACTGCTGGGAAAGTCGGGAGATGCTTTTTTGAGGGGGGTGAGGTTTTTGTTCATTTGATTGTTTTTTTGGTTTTGTTTCATTTTGTTTAACTTTTGGATGAAACTAGTGTTTGAAAAAAATTCGCATAAAAGAGCAAGACCCACTCTGGACTAGTCAATAGCCACTTGTTGGCTTTTGCTGGGGACAAGTGTTTTTCAGGTTATGCAATTTGATCAGGTTGGATAAAGACTAACTATGACTCTCCTCAGCTCTCTCTTGGTCTCCTTTGGTGTCTCCCTCCCTCTCTTTCTGCTCCTCAGCTTAGGAAATGTTTCCAATAAAAGTTTAATCAAAACGGCACGCTCCCAGGGAGTTTTAGTTCAGATGAAAATGATTTTGCTGATAAATTCCTTGAAGCTCCAAAAATGTGAAGTGATTTTACCTGCAGGATAATTTATTATAGACATATTGCCCATTAACTGGCAACATAATCTCCAGCAATGATGATGAACAGAGGTGATCATGGATTGTACTTTTAAAATGCCTTTCTGACTAGAAAAGCAATTTGGGATCCACTTACATCTCAGTAATGAAAATTGGGTAGGGTAATAAGAGATTTCATTTTGTGAGTGAATCGACAATGCAAATATCAGGATTTTTAATTTAGGTTTAAGTGGAGTAATGGCTACTCACTCTGGTGCATCATTAGTCATATTGCTTTTTAATGAGGGATTTGCTTTCTTTTTCTGGTTGGCTCTAACACTCATAGCAAAGCCCAAGGAATGTGTAAATGTTTAGGGAGGTCTGTTGAATATGTGTCACCGCACTATTTTAATTTTAAAAAGGAAGAAAAATCAGTTTTTATTCTATGGTGAAGAAATACATATTTTCTTTCAATGCAAGGAAGATAAATAGTGTAGAGATGTGATTGGTAGCCTGTTGTAAAAAAAAAAGCAAACCGCCCAAACAATTAGAGTAAGATACATTTTGAAATAACTTTTAGAAAATGTAGAAGGAAAATTGCATTGAATGGACTGCTCATGAAAGGAGCTGACTTCGTGGCAGACAGTGGGAGGAAAAAGTGTTACTCTGGCCATCTCCAACAGGGATGTCATATAAATAATGGCAGATGAAAAATTCTTCTTGCCCCAGCAAACCCATCCTATGCCCCAAACACCTTCTTCCCCTTCTGGATAGATCTCTGTTCAGCATTTTTATTTCTTAGATGTTTTGTTTGTCTTGTCCTATTTTTTTTTTCTCTTTTTGTTTCTGTTCTTTAATTAAGAGTTTGTTTTGATGTTCATTGAACTCAGTGGGAATCTTTCCATCAAATTGAATGCATTAGGTCAGATTCATAATCAGCAGCCACTGAAACAACCTAACAATAGTTTTGTCACACACTAGCGCACTGTCTTAAACGGGATTTGCTTTAAAAAAGCAATAGAACTAATCCATTATAAACACTTGTTAGAGCAGGGTTTTGACTGTATCTGTGTATTTACCAACACAATTTCAACCAATTTAAGACAAATTGAAATTAATGCAGATTTTTGCTCTAGGCAGGAGCATAGGGCAGTTAATTAAATCAATTTAAACTAGCGTATTTTTAGGCACAGCAGTGTGATATTTCATGTTGACTACGTTTGGGTTTGGTTGCCTGCCTTCCTTTGGTGGGCAGAGCGTTTTGACTTTCTATGGGGACAAGCTATAGTGTGATGAAACACATGGTGCATTGAATGTTGAGTAATCCATTCAGATCTGGGGGCAAGAGAGCAAGTTTCTGGGGTGGAAACAAGTGTCTACCAGATCTCTCTTTCTTGGGCCTGTTTCTACACTCCTGCTGCCCCATAAGTATTGTGCATCTTGCAGGTCTCTGTGGTTTGCAGAAGTCTGAGCAATCCAGAGCCTCTAAACACTGTTGAGGCAACGCCTGCCCTTCTGGAGCAGAGCCTTTGAGGAGATCTGCAACCTCTGGGCTCTCCGTCACAAAGCTACAGCCTCACATTTTTGCTCTGCTGTTTTATTCTGCTTTTCCCTTGGCCGTGCAAATGCCCCTTCATCATGGATATCAGAGAAAGGTGCATGAGCTGCCACTGGTAGCAGAGTGTCAGGACCTCTCCAGGATGTTGCTGTGTCCCCACACACACACAGTAGTGAAGAAGAGGTTACACACAGCAGGGCACTGGAAGGATAACCAGGTGAGGTAAATTTCTTTCAGGATAACCACCAAGAGACATCACATGCCTAGGACACTGCCAGTAAATTAAGAATCTTCTCATCATCTTCCTTTGTGACCTGCTAACCTTGCTTTGAAATACCTCCCAGGAACAGTGGTGGAAACTCAGTTTTGCAGCAGTCACTTTTCAGCCTCAGAAGGAGTTATCTCCTTCAGATCTCTCTCTGACTCTCTATTGTGAAATGTGAAAGAAATATAGGCCAGATCTTCTCTGATGCCACTTTGTAAATTCAAGGGAATCCCAGACATCTGATATGCTGAAGTCATTCTCTATCACTTGATTCCATGTGAGACATAACAGTTCCCAGCAGATTGCATGATACAGGACTAGCATCCATTTCTCATGATGGCTTTCTTGAAAACTTCCCTTCTCTTTACAGCTTATAAAAGGAAAGTTGATAGGGTGAGGGCTCCGGAATGGTTATGAAAACACTGGGTCACTGCAGAGGTTTGAACCTAATAAAACAACGTTTTGAAATAAAACCGAAGATGAATGTGTGCTAAAACAGGCCATGTAGCTACAAGAAAATGTTTCTGACACTGATAGAAAATGATGTATCCATTCTGACTGCACCAATTCTTCTCTTGGAGCAGGAAATGGAAATGAATTTTCAGTATTTCCAGAGATCTGTGCATGACCACAGTCCCTAAAGCCTCAGTTATGCTCAGGCCTTTGGGTTACTGAGGGGTTTTTATATACAATTGAGCTGATTTATGAGATTTCCTGTAAAAGTTTATTGCACCAATGATTTTTCTTTGGTTCTTTTGAAGTAGAAAACATCATTTCTACAGCAAAAGCAAGTTAAAAGTCTTAATGGAGCATAAAAATCTGAAAGGTCATGATTTTGTAGCTTTAAAGTAGAAGACAGTGCACTACTTGATACTCTTAAAAATATGAAAAGTTGATGAGGATATTTATTGGTAATAAAGAAAGAATATTCTCCCAGACCTTTGATTTTGGCTACTTGAGTACTGACTTCTTGTGAGTATACTTTCATAAATGAAAAACTCTTCTCATTCTAGGACCATCACATTTCAAAATCACTGTGAGAGCTAACAATGCAATGCAGAAACTTTGTCCCAGGGGGATTATTCAGTCATCCCAACACCCAGTGCTGCTTCTCCCTTTGAGTACATATTATTGATTGCATTTACCTGGTTTCTAGGGTCATATAGATGACCTTTATGTATTTGACTTTGTTAAAGACCTGTGGCTGCAGGCAAATTTGTAACCAAATAAGAAACCCTTCCAGTCAACGTATGTTTTGCAGGCTTAGGTGAATCATAGTAGCACTGTTTACAAACTCTCAATCTAGAAAACGTCCCCCAATGTATTTTTTTTCTGATTTTGATTTAATCTGAAGTCTTAAAAATATATTTTTCGTATGCAACTTAACAAATGCTTTTAATAAATGTGTAGGAACTTAGGTAAAACAAAAATGCCTTCCTGCTCTATCACTTAATGGAATAGACCTTGAACAGGCCACCTCCAGTTGCTTGCAGGTGTTTTCTCCAGATCTGGATGCAGAAAAAGCATTTTGTTGCAATGTTTACTGTCACTGTTGTTGGAGGCAGAAATAATGAGAACAGGTCAGAAGTTTTCATGGGAAAAGCCAGGACAGGGCCAGGAGGAGCACAGCCTTCCTTTTTCTCATTGATACAGTGTCCTGTTTTCTGTCCTTGTCTTTGCAGCAGTCCAGCACGGGGGACCTGAGGACTCTGAGAAAAGGACTGTCCCCATACCACTCTGAGTCACAGCTCTCGTCACTGCCACAGTATCAAGACGCCCTGCAAAATGTAAGAGAAGTTTCCTTTTCTATATAGACAGAGCCATGGGTTTCCCTGAAAGTGGAAGGGGGCATGTGAAGATTATGGGGGAGCTCTCCCAGGTGCGAGTTCACCCTGAAACTGGTGGTGCAAATGTGCAGCTAAAAACCTGCAGCTGTTGGGAGGGTGGGGAGCCCCTCGAACATTGATCTTTACCTGAATTTGGATCATTAACTTCCCAGCATAGGTTCTCAGTGAACTGACAGTCACTGTTGTGCATCTTTTAAAGCTAGGGTGAGTCTTGTTATACCTGTGGCTGCTTCTTTGTAAATGCCCTGGGCCTGCAGTAAAAAAGCTGGTTGTGGATGAGGCTTACCAGGTGTCTGGCAGCGTGTGGTCAGGGTTGCTTTAGCTTTTCTGTATCACAAATGACGTTTATGTTTCCTAAGATTTGCCTGCATTGCTTCTTCTCAAACAACAGAAGAATCTCTCTTAAAGCCTGTTGCTGAAGATGGATACTGTGCTGCTGTATCAGGGCTCCTTCTGCACCCATGTCCCAGGCATGGCTGAGGATCCCGAGCCCTGTCATATGATTGCCTTCCAGATGTTCCCCTCACTGCTTGGGCCTCTACATTTGCTTGGTGACATTGTTTTGGAGATTGCAGGCAGAACGTAGGTGCAGTCAGAGAGTCCTGCTGGGAGTGGGCTGTGAGTGTTGTGAATGTGAACAGAAGCCTAATGGCTGCACAGCTGGGAAACCTCCTTGTCCTGTTTCTGGGGCACCGATCAGGAGAGCTGTGGGTATCGTAGACTGGTTGTACATTGGCTGCTTGATTGGGTAAAAGTCACTCTTTAGATTTAGTGTATATACTAGAATTCTAAAGAAGGGAGCAATAATAATTTAATAATAATTTAAGAAAGTTTGCATAAATAAAACTCCAGTATGAAAGCAGATCCCCTTTCTGTCCCTGCTGAACTGCAGGATGGATGGAGATGCTTCAAACCAAAAAAAGAGGAATAAAACCATCCAAATGAACATTCACTTTTCTAACTTTGTGCCCCTTGTATAAAGACAGGAGACTTTGCAGGGAGCACAGAGAGACATGAACCTGAAGATGTTTGTCTGGCTGTGCCAGCCTTAGAGTTTTGGGGATTTTGCTTTGCTTCTCTTGTGCTCAGGATTTTGATCCCCAGCTTTGTTCCAGGTGGGCAACGCTGAGTCAACCTGTGCTGGTTGCCCCAAGAAGTGGTGCTACACTCATGTTTATCTTGTCAGTCAGGCCGGGATACAGCCAGCAACTCTCTGCAGAGGAGCTGTGCCGGGGCTGAGAGCTGGCAGGAGAGTTCCCTGCCTGAGCATCAGCCCCTGCAGCTCACCAGAGCTCTGTGAGGGCTGACAGCAGATGGTGCTGCCTGCTGGAGCCCTTCCTGGCCACTTGTCCCTATTTTCTCTCCTTCCTCAAGGAAGAGGTGACACCTGGTATTTGTGGAGAGGCCCAGGTGCTGTGTGACACTCACCTTCATCTGTCACCCTTGGCTGTGTTCCGCCTTCTTTGCGGGAAGATGGTAGAGAAAAAACAAAACCAGCTTTGGATCCAAATCCACATCCTCTGGGATACTTACATAGCCATTTATTTACTTATTCCTATCAAAATCCCTTTGGTTTTTGGCTTGACATGATATATTGTTTTTGTGACGAGGGGCAAGGATCACAAATTCATGCAGATGTCTGAATGTCTTGGGTACCTCCCAGAAGTGGACATTTAGATGTACTGGAGTTTCTCTGCAGCTTTTTTTATTGACAGCATGCCTAAGTTTGTGAGAAATCCTTCCTCTCTGTGCCTGCACAAGCTTCATGCGGGTGAGTGATGGACAATTGGTGTCAGCTTCAAAGCTGTCACATCCGTTCAGAGTTTCATCGTTGTCACCGCCTGTGCAACTCTTTGAGGAAGTTTCTCAGCACATCCCTCACTGTCACACCGTTTACAAGCAGGCATCACTCCAGCTCTCCATGGCCCTGATGTACCTCAGTTAATGACACAGTTCGATGTTTCTAATGGATCCTGGAATGGTAAATTGTAGATTTGCTTTGTAGTCTGCAGTGGTTACCAAATATCCAGGAAAAGCTGTGCTGGGGGTTGGTTCTGACCTACAAGACCCTAGACTTTGAAAGGGAAGGTGTGATATGTGTGTTAGCTTGAACTGATAGCAGACTGGTCAATCTACCAAGCGCTGGGAACTGCAGCCCAGAGTGATCTCATGGTGTACCAGAGGCTCCCTGTGTCCACTGGGAGGTGAGGGTGATTTCCTTTGGCTCAGACACATGAGAGAACGCGACAAGAAGCTCCCTGTGGGACTTGCATTTCCCTGGGGTTGAGAAGGGCAGGCTCCACAGCAAGCTGGCTGGGCTGGCTCCACTGTAGAGATTTGTAATGGAAATACTAAGGTTAGCATGGATGGAGTGTGAGTGGAAAAGTGTGTGTGAAAACACCAGCAGGAATTCTGGAGCAAGGAGTGCTTTAGCCTGTGCTCATGGCCAAAGATATGACTGACAGCAAACAAATGGGTAAACACCTTAGAAAGTGTGGTTTGTGACAGGACCAGGAGGTCTGTGCTGTGATAAGGCCACAGCACAGATGGCTCATCCCTGGAAGACTTGTTCCCTGATAATGGGAGCAATGTTACACCATGATTGTTCTTCCTGTGGTTCCAAGAGGAAGGATTAGATAATATGCCCAAAATGATGAAAAGGAGGCAGCAGGCAGCAGCTTTCCTAGGGTTTATGGAAGATGAGTAAGCAAGATGCTGAGATAAAGGTCAGCCTGTAATAACCACGGACTCCTAAAGCATGTGAAAAATGTGTCCCAGAACTCAGTTCTTTGCTATCAATGAGGAGGGATGCCAGAGCTGTCATTAGGACTTGCTAGCAGGTGTTCCTTGTCCTCTGTGTCACACACAGTGACCCTGACCACCTTTTAGTGAATGTGTGAGTTTGTAGCTGTGCAGGTGTAAGCGATAGGTTAAAATAATCATCACCTTCTCCTTCCTTAAGTTGTTGTACTGAGTTTGTAGCATTCCCTTGTTGAGGAGCAGGAGCTCCTAGTGGTTCCCTGTCTGGGTGCAGGAGGATGTGTCTGTGGGTGCTATAGGTGGTGGCTGGAGGAAGGGATCTGGAAGATGTGCTCATCTAGGGTCTGGAGCTGGGAATCCCTGGGGAAAGTACCTGCAGATACGCTCTGTGAAAGCTGAGAAAAGCTCTCTCTTTTTGAGAAGACAATGATGGTGGTGCCAATACCCAGCCTTTGTATGTTCCTGAGGACTACAATAAGTATCTCTGGATAAAAGTGAGATTTCCATTTGGGTGTTCAAACCTGCATCTCTGAGGAGTCTAGTATAGATTACAGGCCAGTCTGGTGAGACAGAATTTCTTTTTCCTCCCTAGAGCTACTTCAAAAACAACAAGGTCCACAGGAAAGTGCAGAGAAACAGAAACTTGACTGAGAGGGCTGATGAGTCTCTGGCCTCCTAGCACTATCTCTGATTGTATTTTTCTCCAGTGTGCATTTCATGCAGGATGCAAAGCTTGGGAGACACCTCTGGCTTCCCGGCTGCAGCACCAGCTCCTTCCCTTGATTCCCACCATGCTGTCACAACCAGCCGCATCTTGTAGCTCTGCCTTGTGGAGATACCCAGGGGAGGCATGTTTCGTTGTGCCAGATGGCACACATGCTATTGCAAAAACAAACCCAAATGTTTATGGTCTGTAGGTGTAAAGAGAAGCCATTAGATGGGGTGGGAAGGGATGACGAGAGTCCTTGGCTGAAGCGCTGGCTGGTGGCTGAGCCTGCGAGAGTGGTGGAGAGGAGAGGTGATACGAGGGCACATAGTAGCTAAACACCCACCTCAATGACTGTCCTGTCTCTTCCTTTTGGCTGGAAAGATGATGGTCTCCATCCTCTTCAATACAAGGCTTAGGCAGAACAAATTGAGAAGGTAACTAAGTATCTATCTCTCAGCTCCCTGCAGAGGAAGGACCAAGCTGGCTCCTGCACCAACCTGGCATAGGCAAGAAGACATGGGTCTGGCCCAAGTCTGGTCTTGAGTTTCACTGGGGAACCCAGAGCAAGTCTTCTAGTCCCTCTTCAACATGTGTGGAAGTAAATCTGTCCCTCTCAGGGTGAAGAACTGGATCAGCTTCTTAAAGCCAACCTGACTTTTAAAATCAAGTTTGAAATGGCAAGAGACCACCACACTGATGCCATTGCGGTGTCCAGGAGATGCACCCAGAAGAGCCAGAGGAGCCCTCCAAACACTGATGCCCCTGCAGAGTCACCCGGTGCACTGAGGACCTTAGCAGGGCTGCAAGGTGCACAGCAGCCCTTCCACTGCCAGCAAGGAGCCCCCAGCCTCTCGCAGTCCTGCATGAAGTCTCCAGGCACGGGAATCCCTGGGCTGCTCGGTGCCTCTGACATCCCCAGGACTGCCTTTGTGTCTTCAGCATCTCATTGTGGCTCTCAAAATGCCTTCATCCCCTTCTGTTGCTCCACCAAGCCCATCCTGTGCATTGCTCTGATGGTCCCCCTGCCTTCTCCTGTCACTGTGCCCCATCCCTGTGGCTGTCAGGTGAGCTGAGCGTTGCCAGTGTGCCTCAGAGGATGACCCTGAGCTGGTTTCTCACCTTCTCACAGCGTGATGGCCATGGTCCCTTTTTAGGGAGGGGGAAACAGTGACTGAGGAGCATGGCAGAAGGCAGAAGCTCCTTCCCACCAGCTTCACTGATACCACCAGGATGCTATTGAGCAGACAAAGACAGAAATTCAAGGCAGCTAATTTGCTGCTGCAGCAACAGTGGCTGTGGAAGAGAAAGTAAAATGAAACGTTTGTCACAATTTGTGGCTGGGGAGTGCTATTGGGAAGCTTCAGAGTGTATTACCAACAGCTGAGAACAAGCTGATCCATTTTTAAAGGCAGCTGCCCTTCATCAGCTGTTATTCCAGAGGCTCTGAGCGGCAGGTAGCTTTTTTCCCCGTGGCAGCCAACCTGCACAAAGTTTGCCAAAGAGAAAGTTTGGGTATTTGATGAGCAAAAGAGGCGCTGACAGACTGTATCCATAATCTGCCTTTACAGGTATCCACAGGAGGCAAGAAAAATGCATCTGCTTTGAGGATCTGCTGTACGTGTCACATGTATTTGTGTGGGGCTGGAAATGGGTCAAGGAAGATGTAGGGGCACAGCAGACCCTTGCTCTGGGAGGGCAGCCAGGCTGAAATGGAGGGGCAGGCATCCTCCTGTGTCTGCATGCATCCTCTACCTACCCAGAGGCTTTCACCTGGGCCATCCCCAAATCAGATTTGCTTCAAAATCAGGGAAGTGTTAAAAATATCCACCGTTTCCTTCTGAAAACAAACGTGCTTGATGTTCTTGTATTAAAAGAAGTAGCACCTCTCACATTCCTTACACTGACAGTGCCCCTGTGAGTCAGTCGGAGTTAGTGCACTTGTCTGCTGGTGCAGCATGGGCTTGCTCTGTCTGGACAGACTTGTTCTTGTTCTGTTCACTTGTGTCAGGTAGTTATGGGCTGAAACTGCACAGAATATGTCATGCTGGTAATAATTGCACAGTCTGAGGGGGCAGCTGAAGCTGTTGGTGGGACATTTTACCAGTGTGCACCCGTCCCAGCTCCCCAGGGCTGTTACCAATCCATACAGTGATCGCCCTCCTCTCCCCTACTGCTGCTGGAGGAAGCTGGCTCACCAGCTGTGCATGCACCAAGGATTCTCCCAAGCCTGGAGCCGACATCTTCTGTCAGTGTTGCACTGAAAAAAGACACCCTTCCTGTTTGTAATGACATCCCATTGCAAACCGTGTCCTGACTTTGTTTTCTGTTTGGGACAGTCCCTGAAATTTTTCTTTCCCTTTGGTGCCCTAGCACAGCCCATACATGCCTGCTGGGGAGAAGGGCTGTTCTTTTGTCAGGTGTCCATGATGTTTGTCCTGAGAAAGCAATGAAACAGTTATTCTTTTTCATTATTAATCAGAAAGTGCCGTGTAAGTCCTTTCTGTTACTTAAGCAGACATGCATGCAAGCCAGGAAGACCATGATGATGCAGGAGGAGGTGGCTGAGCCACGCAGACTGGCACTGTCTGGCTCCTATGTGGACCCAGCAGTTAATTCATGGAATTTGAATGTTTACATGACCAGCTGCTCTCTACAATTAAAGGCAGCAAATTAAGTAATGCCAAAGGAGATTAGCATCTGCAATAAAGTCCCTTGATTTGATAGGAAAGATGCTAATACAGAGTACTGATGGCTCTGCACTCACTCCTGTTGGTGGCTGGGACCTGTGTTGTGCTGGGGAGCTGCAGCTGTCTGTGGGATCTTCCACATGTTTCTTCTCCTGTGCCTGGTGGCAGAGTAGCACAGTGTCAAGTGCTCACAGCTGCAAGACAGCCCACTGTGTCTTTGGGAATGTAGGGCTGTGCAGCCATTTGAGCCCACAAGAAGGGAGCTAGTGGTTTGTTTTGAGCTGGATGCTGGCAGGCTTTCTGCACAGTAGGCATGGAATAACAATAACTGAGTGTCACCATCGCTTTGGATCATCTGCCAGGCAGACAGGACACAAAAAGGACTTGGGTGCTCCCTGGCTCTGGTGAGGGTGTCCCATGCTCAGACATCAGAGGTCTAGCATCATCTGCAGAAGGGTGGCAAAAAGGCTGTTCTTTGCATGGTGTGATTTGCAGAGCTGACACTTCTTTGTGCCTCCAGAAAATCTTCTTGTAGCCAGCAAGGAGCCCTGGGGGTGCTGCCAGAGTGCCATCAGGGAGCCTTGTCCCTGCAGGACTGTGAGAGGAGCCGGACCCCTTCAGGAGCACCACTCATGGTGGCAATGGCAGAGCTGCCACGGGCATGAGAAGATGCAGCAGGGGGGGACAGGACTGAAGGAAGGGAGGGCGAAATGTCAGCCCAGAGTCATGTCACGCTTCAGCGCCACGCGGCACCGGCGCTTTGTTTCAGACATCAACCCTCTGCAGCTGCAAGGCAACAGAGGACAGGAAATGTGGCCCAGGCTGCAAAACAATGAGGGTGTCTGATCTGCCTTTGTGGGGCCCAGGGAATTTCTCAGGCTGGTGGAAACAGGAGATATTTTTTGTGTGTGACTGCTCAGAAATGCCACTCATCTCTGTGTGAAGGGAGATACCTCTTTCTGAATGGCCCATCAGTCTGTGTGAGCCCAGTGCTTGCCCTTGGTGCTGCCTGTGCTGCTTTTCTGATAGGGACATTGTGCTTCAGGGTTTTGGTGTGTTCCTTGTGTTCCCTTCTCCCATGCCAGAGTGTCCTTGTGCTTTCAGTCCTTGATTTTGCTGCCAGTTTTTCCCATCTACCCCCAGCAATGTCTGGCTGGTGCTGCTCCAGGTGCTTCCTTAAATTTGTAACCACATGCACCATTCACAAAAACAAAATGTGCTGGGCCCCCCATTCTGTCAGCACAGCGGGACTTGGGTACCAAACATAGCATGGTACTATCCAGCTCTGCCTCCCACTTTCCATGAACTGTCAGCATGTTACTGCCTCATGCTTGTCCCTTAACAGTTCCTGATTTGCAGAGTGGCATTGACACTTTTATTTATGTAAAATACCTGGATGTTGACAGGTGCTAAGTAAGGGTCCAAGCGTAATTCAAACCTGGGTAAGCAGGCTGCAAACAAAATCACTGTGAGATAAATAAATGTGCCTGGGAATTTTATTGTGAGTTATCTGGCAGTGCCTGATGTAATGTAATTTTCTGTGTTCTGTCTTGGCAATAAAAACTTCACAGTGTCTGATATGACTCCATTAAGCTTTAATGTTGTCTGAGGTATGCCATTAGAAAAGTGTAGCTTATTTAATCAGGTTTGAATTCTAAATATCTGCTTGTTTTTTGAAATGGTAGAAAAACATTCATAGAAGGCAAGGAGATGATGTGAGGTTCAGAAGCATTAATGTTTGCTTGTATGCTCCACATTGGTCTGAAGCATCCTCAGTACCTGGGCTGTGCCTGTTAGCTGAAGTAAAATCGGCATGACATTCTCCTCTGGGTTTTGAAACTTAGTCTTTTGCAGCATTTCTGCAGATCAAGAATAGCTCTCTTGGAGCTGAGGTAGGAGAGGGTGTCATTAAAAGATAGAATATAATTGAGCAGAAAGAGATTGAAAACTGACGGCAGGACCAAGGTCTCATGTCTTTTCAGGTCCCTGGAGGAATCAAGGAGAAATTGTTTATCACAATTTCTTTGTTCTTTTTTAGATTTCCAATTCAAAACCTCTAAAAGCTCAGACACCTTTTGTCCCTAGTTAGGCTCTTTTCTTCTTGGGTTCCAAAGCATTCCCACTGTTATTAAGCCTTACTTCACCTCTGTGGAGGTGTGTCATTATCGGGACTTTGCAGTGTGCCCTGTTACAGAGAATCTTACTCATTTTGTTCCTCCAGGCACATAGGAAGGGAGTATTGATGGCAGTGCTTGTCACATCTGTGCTGGACCATATCCCATGCAACCAGATAAAGCCAGCAAGGACTCATTAGGCAACTTGGTCTTAGACACTGGTAACGACATTGTGGCTTGGTACAGCAAGACATATTCCAGCAGCTGCAAGTTGAGGCCTCTGCTCATCATTTTTTAGTGTCTGACTAAAAGGGATCATTGGCAGTATTTGTGGTCTTTGGATTTCCTTTCTAACATTAGCAGTGTTGCTTTGCTGATGATCTTCGGGTTCTTGGCTGGGGCAGTGAATGGGGTTAGTTTGATGTACTTTGTTTTCTGCTTTAGGTTGGAGGCTGTCAGTGGATCCAACATCATTCTAGCAATAGAGAACTGGGGAACTTACCCCCCGTGTGTAGCATATTGCTTCAAGAATGCTCTGGCATGAGAGTCTGCAGAGGTTCTCCCTCTTTTCTTAGTCAATGATACAGGTGGACTGTGAATCTCCTAATAGACTTGGAAGCTGAACCACAAGCCCAGCGGGCTCCAGTGAGAGGTTTCTGGAAGGGTCTCAAACAGAATTTAGCTCTGGTGGATTTGTGGTTTGGACATGCACAAGATGGGGTTGGTGGAATGGGGAGGGAACTGATGGCATGTGGGAACAGTAAGCTCTGAGAAGAACATTGGTTCCATCTCTGATACCAGCAGATATCTGGCACTGATATGCTAGAAATGGAGGAGCAGGCAAGGGCTGAAAGGGGAATGTGTTCAGTGGTGCTTCAGTACTGCTGTCTGCACAGAGGTGGCAAAGGAATAGCTCTTGTCGCTGTTTCCCCAGTGGGAGGGGCCTGGATATGGGGGTACTTGGCACTGGCCTCCCATGAGGGATGCAAAAAGCTTCACCATGTTCCTCTCAGGACACTGCAGTCCCAGAACCATCCTGGCAGCAGAGATAGGGCTGTTGTTTCCGGGGCTGAACTCATCAGAGATCCATGCCACAACAATCTTGAATGTTCTGAACAGCCACAGTGATCTGTAGAGAAGCAAAAGCACCAACTTGCCAAAGAAGCATCAGATGGGTCACACACGGCTCCGCAGCCTCTGCTTCCCTGGGACTTTTGCTTCTTAAAGATGTATCTTGGACGAGTATCTTTGGGTCTTGGGGGTTCAGTGGTCAACAAACCCTGTGCATAGGGAAGACAGGTGCTTCCTCCAAGTGCTTTGGAACTCAAAGTCCTAACATACACGCCTCCCAACCCCCACCTTAATTAGACTGGTGATCTCACCACTGGGCAGCTCTTTCTTTTGGTGGGGTGACTATAGCTGCAGCTGAAGCAGAAAGTGTTATGATATTTCTCAACAACTTTATTATAAATTTTAATGGCATCCTCTTTGGTGATTTCTGAGCTGTCTTGTAGCACCATTCATTTATATAATTATGTGGTGTCTCAGCCACATGTCTGAAGTTGAAGGCTGAACCATCTCTGAGCTATGAAACACTATGAAAATGTGGCAAGTGGAGAAGCCATATGTCCATACAAAGAGGGTATGTTTGAGAAAACCAGACAGGGAGAGGAAACTGAGAGTGATGCATGCCCCAAAAAACACCATATTGCTTTTTGCCTATATGGACAATTTCTTCTTCTTGGGATGTAACCAGATTAACCTTGCTATTATTGTCTGTCAGGGTGCTGAGTCAGTTGTGTTCCCATGGCTGTGAAAATGTCAGCTATAGGGAACAGGAAGGGCATGGGTTTCTGCAGTGATGGATGTCTTCAGATTAGCTGAGTTAGAGTGCTGGGGTGCAGCTGTGGTAATTCTTACCCACAGGTTCCAAATGCGTCTGTTTTAGGCATGAGGAATCCCCTCCATCTGTGCAATTTCACCTACTGCCTTAATGCTGACTTCTTGAGATTTCTCCTTTCCTCTTGCCCTTCTTCCAATCTTGTATCTCCAATCTCTGGTTCCCTCTCTCCTGCATTTCACCTCAGCTGGTTTCCTGCTGGGCAAAATACACATCCTCCTCTTGCTTCCCATTCCCTCCCTTCTCCCTGTGTTGGCAGTTTCCCAGTATAGTAACCTTGACTTTATCTCCAATTGCTTCCATTTCCTCCCCTTTGGCTGACACTATCGGTGAACTCTGTCCATTTTCCTCTCCTCCATCCTCCAAAGGCTGGCCATGCATCCTGCTGGATATGTTGTCATTTCTTTCCTTGCTGACTGCAGTCCCATCTGTTCTGGCCTCCTTTATGTGTGCCACTGTGCAGGAAGCTGATAGGAGTCTGGCTGAGGCTTTTTTTTTTTTTGTGGACCACGCTGAAATCAGTGGAAATGAAGCACCAACCCCCTGTAAAAAATACCAGCTCCTTGTGTGTCTGGAAAGAGCCTTTCCTAAAGATGCAGCTGCACATAAAGCACTAAGTGCAGTGATAAATATTAAGCCACCCTTATCAGGGTGGTTGCTTTTTCTGGTTGCATCCTACAGTTGCGAAGAGCAGGGATGTTGGTGAGATCGTTGCTTGCTCCCGCATTTTCTTTGCATGCATGTTTAGCCTTTTGTAGCAACAGCCTGGCATGGTGGCGAGGTCTCTGTGGCTTGGGGCACAGCGGGCAGTGGCGTGGCTGTGTGGTGCACTTGCCATTGCTGACGACTGCACTCAGCAATTTGGACATCTGTTTCAGTTGGCTGGGGGTTTTGGCTTCCAAGCTAAGGATCAAGGATCGTGCCTATTTTAGAAATGAAGTAACCTGTCACTTAGACTCCGACTGCAAGTTTTGGGTGTACCTCTTTTGCTGCATCCTTCATTCTTTAACATTGTTTTTCCCTTCTTCCTTCAAATCCTCTGCCTGTGTTCAGGGGCTGCTCAATTGATTGACCTTGTATAATTTCAGCCACTTGTCTGAGGAGAAAGGTGACCCTTTGAATGTTTTTTTGTGTGATACAATATATCCAGTGCATCACTGTGCTTGCAAGGATTACTTTCATCTTGTCAGTATGGTGATTGGTTAGGTATGATCAAGCTCTTTGGAAAACATTGCTCTCTAATCATTCTGGTTTCATTTGTATTCTGTAATAATTTTGAGAGTGATTGCGATCATAGAAGTGCTTTATAGCTCATTAGTGACTTCAGTTCTGTGAGGAGAAGCTGCCGCTGCCTGTCATACAGGAGACCTCGTGATCTACTCTAGTTTGGCCAGAAAACTGTATTTAAAATGTTGTCAGCAGCAGTATCCAACAGAATTCCTTTTACTTTGTCAAATTACTCTCAACTCTGAAAAAATATTGGGTGTCAGACCTTTGCTTGGTATTTCCTGTGATACTTCTGAAGAGAGCCATGGGGGAAGATCCATATCAAGTATCGTTCATGGCCACAAACTCCAGAATATTCTGCTTTCAGTTGTCATGATTCGGGTCATTCATGGGAAGAAAACAGCTTACATGATGAAATCAGAGTAATTATGCTTGTATTTGTGTCTCTGACCCCTGTGAAATGATGAATCTGGAAGGACTCCGTTGCATTTACCAGCCCTATGAGAAATTTTTAACCCATTTTTCAGTCTTAAGTTGCAGCTGTGGACTGACTGGATTCAGTCCTTAGTGCTCCCTCCCCAGCCTCTGCCTTTTCTGTGTGATGTTGTGGATGGGGTGGCTGAGGACATGTCCCCAGGTGGGCATAGCTCCAACAAGCTGGAACCCTCTGCCAGCAGGTCCAGAACCATGTGAGCGTCTCTGGGTCTCTGTGCTTTCTCAGTCTGTTACATAACCTTGGAGAATTCTTGTGGGGTTAGTAAGTCTAACTTTCCTTTTTCTGAGATGCCTTCCTCTCAGAAGGAAGTTCTTGTATCACCAGCAAGTCTTAAAACATTGGGAAAAATGAGAGGTGACGAAGTCCCCTCCATTGGTCCTCCTTTACAGTGAGTGTGGTGAGGCACTGGAACAGGTTGCCCAGAGAAGTTGTGGATGCTCCATCCCTGCAAGTATTCAAGGCCAGGCTGGATGGGGCCCTGAGCAACCTGATTTAGTGAATGGCATCCGTGCCCGTGGCAGGGGAGTGGAACTAGATGATCTTTAAGGTGTCTTCCAACTCAAACCATTCTATGATTCTATTATTCTGTGATTCTTCTGGCATAACTAGCTTGCTGGCCTTGGCATAGAAGGCAAAGTGATGAGACAAAGCATAAAACATGCTGTGTTTTTAAACAGGGAAAAGACGAGAATTGAGCGTCTCATGTGCTGTATGTGAAAGCATTCCTGGGATGGTGCTACATGCCACTCTGCCATCCTAATTTGCTTTCAGAGGCCCCCAAGTATAATAATTCTTTGTGTTTCCTAAAGGATGTGAAGACTAAATACAAGTTTGGTCAATGACTTCATTGTTGATTTCTCCCAGTGCTACAAAGCAATGCAAAAATATTAGGGACAGGCAGGGTGCATCTTGTTGAATAAAGATAGTGTGTCTCTCATAACCCAAACTGGATGCCTGTAAAAAAAGGAAAGCCCTGTGAAAAGTGCTTACAAGGCTGGTTGGATGCAGAAATCTTTTGTAAAATGTAATTTCGGCATCTTTCCCAATGGGACCCTTCATGCAGGAGGACTGGCCAGCATTTTGGAAACAAACCCAGCCAACATTAGGTTTGGACATCTGCTTGTTTTAAGGTTGCTTTCACAATTTTCTCTGTAGCTGAAGATTGGTACTTGATGTCCATGTGAAAATGTTGCCAGAGAAGCAATGAAGTTATGCCAACTGTTTCTTTTATAAATGTAGCTTCTTAGAAATGACCGTTTTATGCTAGAAAATCATCTTGTTTGCATTGCTCCCTTGTCTAGAAGGATGAGTAGCGTTTGATCTTGTCCTTGTACAAAGTTATCCTAAGGGAGCAAAAAAAATGTTTCTTGAATCAATTTAGCTTTAAACCGGGGTGATCTCCTGCCTGAATACATCTAGACTGAGTGATGACACACTTATATGGCATTAAATCAAGTGACTTGTGAGGAAGGGGTAGTGGTGTCTTTTGTCTTTGCAGGTGGCTGAAGGGGGTTGAATTTGAGACAAACCAGTGCTCAAATTTTTTGGATGTTTTCTTCCTCCTAATTTAAATCACCCACAGGGAATTAAAGCATATCTTCTCTTATTTCAACAGGGACCGGGTCGCATGACATCTGATCTTGCATCTTCTCCTGCAGCAGGGTATGTCCCTGTTGGTCAGAAGCCAGAGGCTGTGGTGCATGCTATGAAGGTAAGGCTGTGCAGACCCCCACAGCCGGGCGGTGCAGTGCCAGGTGGTGCAACAAGCTGAGTGGCAGAACTGGGCATTTGCTCTTCTTGTGGAAACAACTGAAAATAGGAAGTTAATACTCAGGCAGATTACTGGTAAGCAGCACCTGTATCACGATGAATAATCATTGCTTCAAATAGTTGCAGAGCTAAGCAAGATTATGCACAGCTATTTTTTAGGGGTGGGAAACCCCCCAAAAAAGCTTCTGATGCTGAAGGTGTTGGTTACCCTTTCTGTTCATCAGTCCTGCATAAACTGAGTCTCTGAGGTGATAGGGGTGAATGAAATGCTGATGCCTGATGCCTTGCACAACATTGCAAACTCATGTGATACCTTTGTTTTTCTGACACTTTGTACTAATTTGGTTTTGATTACATTTAATCGTCCAAGCCCTGATGCAGTCCAGACTACTGCTGTGGGCTTTTTCTTCCCAAACTGTGGCATTTATACCTTTCTGTTCCTGCTCTTCATTGCATTTGGTGAGGGATAGCATTAAACAGAGTTTGGTAATGTTTTTAAATTACAAGATCAAATTGATAAGGATAAATTGATTATGATCATATTCTGGGCAGAATTTGGGTTCCTATTTGCTTTAGGAATTACAGGACTGAATTTATTAGTAAGGGCAAGAAACATAAATGGTTTTAAGATGCAGTTTGACAAGCTTATGGAAAGGATTGGAAATTAACGAGGAAGATTCTTGGAAACTGAAAATTAAGTTTGGAAGGTCTGGTGCAATGACTCATATAAAGGAATTGAAATGAAGTTGAATGACTGGTTGTTTTCACGTATTATTAATCCCTCTACTTCAGAGCTTTGTTGATTCCTAGAAAGGGCTGGATGAAATTCTCTGCGATTTCATAATTTGGCCAGTGGGGTACATTTGTCTGTCTTCAATACCCTGGAAAGTGCCATGGATTGAGTCAGAAAGCAGGTGAAATAGCAGTCACATCTCATGGGGCATAAATGATCTCACGTGATGTGTCCTGCTCACTCACTTGAGGTTAAAAATAATCTCACAATTGAAGTGAGGAGGAAATTCTCCTGCAGGTCAGTGTGGAGGGATGAGAAGGTGTTTATTTTTTCATCCTATGGCCCATTTCCCAGGATCATCTGGAAACTGAAAATACTGAGGAAACTGGTCATGGTCTCAATCTCTCCTTCCCCCTTGTTGCACAGTGAAATGTGTTGAGCTGTTGGTCTCCAGCTGCAGATTGGTTTTTTGGCCGTAGCATGCTGTAGCATATGGAGTGGGTCTTCTTTGCACCCTGCAGAACTGGACAGCTTTGCCAGTGCCAGCCCCGTCCTGTGGGAAGCTGGATGCAGCTACTAGTTTAGACCCTCACCTCCTGTGGTATGACCTTTCCTGGAGGAGGAGAAGAGAGCAGCCTCCAAATGAGACTTTGTGCTTCGGCTATACCACATCAGATATTAGAGAAAGCCCTTCTTGGTTGTGAAAGGAAGTCCTTATGGCTCTAGCAGGCTAGCTCCTCTACTGTAAGGCAAGGCAAGGAGAGATGGAAGGGCCACGAAGACGTTCAGAGGGATGGAGCACCTCTCCTATGAAGACAGGCTGAGGAAGCCTCGAGAAGAGAAGGCTCCAAGGAGACCTTATAGCACCTTCCAGTATCGTAAAGAGGGGTTATAAAAAAAGAGGGAGAGGGACTTTTATGTCAGATAATGATGGGACAAGGGCCAATGGTTTTAAACTGAAAGAGGGCAGGTTTAGATTAGATGTTGGGAAGAAATTTGTTATTCACAGGGTGGTGAAGCACTGGAACAGGTTGCCCAGAGAAGTTGTGGATGCTTCATCCCTGGAAGTGTTCAAGGCCAGGCTGGATGGGGGCCCTGAGCAACTTGATCTTGTGAATGGCATCCATACCAAACCATTCTGTTATTCTGTGATTCTATGAAGTTGGCTTCACTTGTCTTGTGGGATGCTTGCATGCAAGTCTGTCCAGAAGCGATGTGGCTGCCAGGATGTGGCTCTGGGCACACACAAAGGTCACTGAGGGACTGTGCACTCCACATGGATCTGCAGGGCTTCTGGATTGCCTCCAACTGCACCCACCTATATCATGTCCCCTAGGCTTTTTCCTTGGGATGTTCTGGCAGCTGAGTGCTATCTATGTGGCTGAAGCATTGCTTGCAGTTTACTCTAAGTTCTTCCTTGAGCACATTTAGGGTTTTCTTTATTTCTGCTTCCGAAATAGTTTTGTTTGTTTGCACCTACTAAATAAGGAGCAAGATGACAGGTTGGCACTTCTAACAGCTGTTTTTGCTAACAAGAATAAAAGGTACATATGCTACAGCTCAGTATCTCACTGAACATCAAAGCACTTTTCTTAGGAACTGAGCAAACTTGCTAAAGACATGGGGAGGTGAGGAGGAGACAAATGCAAGAGAACGACATTTAGCCTATAACCCAGCTGCCCCCACAGCCACAGCCTGGACCGCTTCCATGCTCACAGAGCCATCAAGTGATCATCACTCCCACTAATTGTTGGTAAGGTACGATTTAGCCTTCCAAAACTAGGGAAAAATCCTAGCAAGTCATATGGACTGTTCCACTGTTGAGGTAGGATGCTGTGTTCCCCAGTGCTTTGTTCAGTTGACTTATGAATCAACAAAATCAGTGAGGTTTGCACCCATTGGAAAGCATTCCTCAATCCCAGAGTGCTTTTTGTTGCAGAAATGAGTACCTGAACTTTTAATCCCTCTTCCAACATGCTATTACTGTCATTCGGACTCTTTGGTGGTGTTTTCTTGATTGTTGGTTTGTTTTTAAAATATGTTTATATTTTGGCCATGTGGGGCCAGTACAGCAAGTCAGAAAGGAGGTGGATGTGATGGACCGGGTGATTTTGAGGTGACACTGCCTTGGTCACAGAGGTCAGTGCAGTCACAAAGAACACCTGAGGTGTTCCTTATTTTATATATTGGCAGGGAGAAAGCCAGACAAGCCAGCATGCCCATGGAGAGCAAGGTGCAGGTTGTCTTCAGGAAGTTCCCTGGGTTGGGAAGTGTCAGAAATCACAGGAGGATGTACCCCAGTTTCTTAGACTCACACTGAATGCACAGTCCTTGAACTTTAGCTCAGCCATAGACAGCTGATGTAAAGGTATGTCCGTAGTCCCAAGTGGTATAACTAGAGGAACATTATCCGGGTCCTTCTAAGTAGCCCAAGAGGCGCCTGGCAGAATCGAAGAATGGCTGAGGCTGGGTCAGCACTAAGAGAAGGCCTTCTTGTCTTTCTTCAGGAGGTGATTTCAGTCTTCAGAGTGCATTTTCTTCCAACATGCCTTTCCAGGGTAGGCTGTTGAATTTTATCATCCTGAATCCCCTTTTCCCATGCCCAAGATGCTAACACATCTTTACAAAGTGCCTACCCAGACATGGGGTGGGCCTGTGAAGCAGGATGGTTTCCAGAGTAAATGAGATTCAGAAATTAATTACAAACATAACTTCCATCTGATCAACCTTCAGCTCCAGCTCTGCCTGGTTATAACACTATTAAAAGACATTTCCACTGAAAGAAATATGCTGTGCCACCTTTTCACACCTCATGGACTAAGGAATGTGGCTTTAGTCTAAGCACAAGTTGTAGAAAAACAGTTTATTTTAGTCCACTGAGACTCCTGTGCCTGTAAGATGGATGGCTGTGTGAAGCAGAGGCTGGAGCTGATGTGATCTTTAACTAACCTAGACTGTGGCTGTCCTTGACACTTGCCCTGTGGACACAGCCGGTGCTGAGCTGCCAGCCAGGCAACCCTGGGGCTCCATGCCAGGATGTGATTCTGCAGGCTGCTGGCTTTGCAGCCAGCACTGGAAGCACACAGACTCCAGACAGGCAAGTTCAGTGTGTGAGTCCAGCTGGATCAATAATTAATTCCCTCCTCTTTAGCAAAAAATAGATGCTCCCTTTGTCAGCATGTACATGCTTTTTGCATCCCTCTTGCCCTTCCTCTCCTCCTAGAAAGGATGTGGATAATTCTTATATGTGCAAAGATTGGTCCCAAGTAGGTTAAGGGCCCTAGGAGAATGACCTATTTTTCTTTGTAGCACAGTTCTAGTACAGCAGGATTGCTGTGCTGAAGCAGCAGGGGATAATCTACCCTGGTATCCCATTTCATGGAGAAGCCTTTGCTGTACACCTCAGCAAAGGGTGAAACTACCCTAGCACTGCGTCTAGCTCTGTACTTCCCAAGGAGGTATAGGAATATTTATGCATACAGCTACACCTGTCGTACATCTTCACATGCATATGGATGTGTTGTGGTGAATAAGACCATGGGCTATTTGATGGTGTTGGGTAATCCCAGGAGCTCTGACCCTGCACAGAGTTGACCACCTTGCTCACCAGTGGCAGAGCCCTGGGTGAGGTGTATAGAGGCAGCAGTAAAATCTGGAGGCAGTCCTGCACCAAGTTATGCCCAGCTTGTGCAGTATGCCCATCCAGAGGAGCTCTCTGAATGCATGCGGACGCGGTGCAGGGGTAGTCTTCGGGTCAGTGTGTTTCCAGTGGGAAATGAAGGCTGCCTTTAGTCCCAGGCAGCCTCTGTTCTGTGATCAAAGGACCACCTGGCCGCAGGTGGGCATTGCCTCCCTCGAGGAGCTCTGTCATGGTGGCCAGGATAGTATGTGCCCCAGGTGGGATGTGGCTGGCCAGGGCTGGCTCCCCCTTGAGCTGCTGTAGAGGTGCAGGGTGTGGGCAGCACATGGTGGGGCACAACAACTACACAAACCTGCTGCATCTTACCAGCCTTGTGTGGCCTGGGAATGAGTGCCCAGGGAGCATGTCTCCAAGTGCTGTTTGAGACAAAGAGGTTAAAAATCACACTTCTATTTCCAAACTTTGCCAAGCTGAAATCTAAGATAATAAGTCACAGGCAGGATGTTTCCACTAATTTTTTGCAGTGTTTTGAGCTGCTTTCAGAGCACATTTACTTGTCTTCCCAAGGCAAATCTGCAAGTGTGGCCCAGCCACCGGGCTGAGTGGCATCCAGGGGCTCATGAACATGAGCACTGGGTGTGTCACTCTGGCATGTCACTACTGCAGCTGTAACCTCTGCCTCTTCAAGGAAACCTGCTTCTTCCCAGATCTGGGAGTGCCCAGTGGAGACGCCCTCCAAGCTGCAGAGTGGAGCCCCCTTGGAGAGTCTCATATCCTTCTCCCCCTCCCTTTCAATGGTTTCTTGTGCTTTTGCAGCCATGTCTCCATTTTTTTGCAGTGCTTTCATCCCATGAATATAATGGGAAAAGCCCTGTAGTCACGAGCAGGAGGGAAAAGTGATACCTCACTCCTCTGGAGTCTCCTGTGGGCAGGGTGCTGCAGGCATGTGCCTGGCACCAGCACTCTGGGCTGCAGTCTGGGGTCATCAGTATTTGCACCAGATGAACTCACTGAGCAGCTGGTGTTACACTATAGTTGTGTCTGCAATCCTGGGTGGAGGGATGTGTGCAGGCGATGCACTCATGTGCCAGCCCTGGCCAAGGCCCTTACCTTTTCATGTGTGCACTGTGGGTGGAAGTGGTGCTGATGGAGATTCAAGTAAAGCTCAGAGTGTTGAAGTGATCAGCTACATTTTCAGAGAGTACCTGTGGCACAAGGAGATGGTGGCCCAGAATCATCCTGGCACCTAATGGGGATGGCACCTTCAGAGAGCTGCAGTCATCATGCAGGGTCCTGGGAGGTGGTAGTTTTCTCCTCCATCCTATTTCTGTCCCCTTCACAGCCTGGCTGCAGCCAGTTCAAAGACGGAATGGGAAAGAGCTGGGAATCACATAGGCATCTCTAGGTCCCAGGGTTCTATGATAACAGCCCAACTCTTGCTGTCACTGTGGACCTCCAAGGGGTTCCCTTGAGAAACTGAGTTAAAAACAATTTTCATCCAAATAGTGAGTGAAATTGGCCGTGTCTAAGAATTCATGTGAATTCATGGCTGATTGGAGACCACACACTTCAGCTGCACAGTGGGCTTTTCAGTGGTACAAACCTTTTTTCCCTTCTTTCCCTGAAGGCCGAAACACCGTTAGACCTAAAAGCTGCTGGCCTGGGCTGACTGCAGTTGCCCCATGACTTGGATTAGTAGGAGGGAGTGGAGTAGTCCTACTCCTGTGAAAGTCAGGAAAGGTCTAAGAATTCATTGCTGGGGGGCTGCCTTGTTGGGGGGCTGCCTGGAAGGTGGAGCTACCAGCAGCCTTCCTGGAAGAGATGTGCTTGTGGACTCAGGCAACTTGCTACCAATTGTCACATGGTCCCCCAGGACTGTGGCAGCAGCCACAACATGCAGGTGGTGGGACAGAGGCAGGACATCGCAGGGGAACAGGGAGGACGGAGGTGCCAAGCTTGGTGTCATGCTCGTCTTTGCTCGTCTTGAGGCTTTGTGAATCCTGCCAGTTTAAATACTTGTTAATGATGTTCTCAGGGACACAGATGATTATTTTAGGATCATAATGCTTTTTCAATATTGTTTTTTTGTAGGTCCTTGAGGTCCATGAAAATCTGGACAGGCAAATGCAAGACAACTATGAAGAAGACCTAAGTGAAAAGGAGAAGGCGATTGTTCGTGAAATGTGCAATGTAATAACTCCTCTCAGCAACTCTTGGGGTTCCTTTTGTGGTTATTTGTTAGAAGTATGGAGGAGCAGGGATCTGCTGTGTGTAAGCCCTGTGAGGCCCACAGGCACAAGAGTGGAGGCTCTGCCGACCGCTGTTTTGGGTGTCAGTAACATGAGTGCCTTGCTCACTGCACAGACCAGCTTTTGCTCAGCAGATAGTTCCCACTTTGCTGCCTTCCAGGCTGTGGAGTAGCTAGCGTAGCTGACCAAGAGATGTGCAAGGCACTCTCCCTGGTTAGGAGAGTCCTGTTAGCCGTTGTCTCCACCTGTGCCCTTAGGGATGCGGTTTGGGCCGAGCAGCAATTGAATGCCATCTTTAAAGCTGCACAGCTAGAATGGGTTTGAGCCTAAACCGTAACATCAGAGGGAGAATTTTATTGTTGGAAGCCGTTGAACAGCATTATGATATGTGAGGTGCTATTAGCACTGCCAGTGTTTTGGGCAACCACAACTGTTAACTGAGCTGGCCACATCCTGTATGGTGAGTGTTTGTACCAAACCACTGCTCTGTGGTGTCTGCTGTCGTGGCATTGCCTCCAGCTCAAAGCACTCTGGCCACGCTCTGGCTTTGAACAAAGAGTTTGGGATTTCTGCTAGAGCACAGCCTAAGCCGCACGGCACCTACAGCTGGGGATGTGCTGTTCGACTGCCCACAGCAGGGAGGATGATGCTTATAAGCCTTCTTTTTTTGAAGTCCACATTGGAGGTCAGCCCAAGTGACATCATTTAGTGCCTCCCAGCAGTTGAGAGGAAGCTAATGCTCTGTTTTAAATTCTGAAATGCACCTCAACCCTAAAAGGAGGGTGTTAAGAACACAAGTGCATCTTGCAGAGCTAAATCACTGTGAGCATCCTTGGCAAGGGCTGAGGCACTTCACTTTGGTTGCTGGATCTCTATAAGCAACGCCAAGACCACAGTAAATAAAGGTCTGCTTTTTAGGATATTGATGCCACAGTCCCTTATAGCTATGCTAGGGGAAAGGTAAAATACCATAACTTCATCCTCCCGAATTGACTCGTTTCTATTTGTCTATCATCAGCTGTTTTTTCTTTAAATATTCATTTTATGTAGATCCAAGGCAGTGTTTTGCAGTTTGTTTTTTTTTTAAATAGTCTCCCTTACCCCAGTGGCCCTAGAGGGATAAAATGTATGTTTTTAGAAAGTCATGTGTATATAATTTTAATCATTATCTTTTTTATTATCTTTTCTGTTCATGGTAGCATCTTTTCTGTGAGCATGGCAGGGCTGACCTACCATTGAACTTAACTTCTGAATCTAGTGTATTTGTTTTATACTATTACCCCAGGCAAAAACGGTTCTAATTTCAAGAGGGACTAATTAGAAAAATGCATCAATGGTTTTTTTCCTTGGAAACTGGTGCACAGATGCCATCCAGTGTCCCTGCTGAGAATTGCAGCCCAGCTCCAGGAAAGGGCTGGTTTTGACTGTGACTGCAATTTAAAAAATACTGCAATTCCTCAGAGGCTTTGATGTTTGGATTTTTTTAATCCCTGTCTTCTCTCCCCCATGACTTTATTTTTTCTTACAGGTTGTCTGGCGAAAGCTGGGTGATGCTGCGAGCTCCAAACCCTCCATCAGGCAACATCTGTCAGGAAACCAGTTCAAGGGTCCCTTGTAGGAACACCATCCTGGTGACTGGAAGTGATGGATTCTGTGAAGACTAAAGAGGCAGAGCTCAGTGTTTCTGGCTGCCTGTTCTTTGGGATTTGGGGTTGAGTTTTTTTCAGGGTTTCCTTTTTTCTTCTTTTTTTTTTTTTCCCCAGCTTTTTTTTGTAACAATAGTGTAAATATGGCAGCTAAAGGCCTGATTTCCAGGCTGTGGTGCTCTGGAACTACTGTTCAATGGGTAACCATCCAATAATGCCAGACTTGCATCATTTGTATTGTAGTCCAAACCTGCTTTGTTGTCATGGTCTGTTTGTAGAATTAACTAACTCCAGAGAATTTCTAAGAGGAACAAGAAGAACCCTTAACCTGTGGAGAAGTCACCGTTTGCACTGCTCCTGTCCACCCACTTGTCAGTGATTCATAGCTGGGTTAGTGGCTCCAGGCAGTACCTTCCAAGGAAAATGCAAGTCAAATTCATTGGCTTACTGCCTGCCAAGTTCGTGAGCTGCTAACACTTTTTTTTGGAGGTCCTTATTTCGAAGAATGACATGCAACTGTTTTCACAAGGCTCTGTGTAAAACATTGAGTGGCAAGCTAAAAACACTTGTACCACCATACTTTGTATGGTGGTGCTCATCACACAAGCGTACAGAAAGGCTTGAGACTCTCTATCAGCTGTTAATGAACTATTTTTCATGAACAAATGACACGAGATTTCTGCAGTCGTAATGTGAATGAATTCACTTAGCCACACACCAGTATTCCCTACAAATATGGCAACACTTTTCCTGTAAAGCTTTCACTACAAAGTAATTCAGCAGAAACTGCCATCCTAGCAGTGCTTATGGCTTTCACAGGATTTTCAAGAGCAGCTCATCTTTCACATAAGGAAGATCTGGGTGGGTTTTTTTAATGTTCTTGCTGGATCCCTCACCTATACTGGTTCCTGTGTAAGGTAACCAAACAACAACCTTGCAGAGCTGAATAAAAACTCCATAAACACGGGCTGTCGGGTGAGACTGCTTCCTGCCATTCAAGCTTTATTTTTGTTAATGAACCAAAACAAGTGAGTTTTTCCTTCTTCAAATGGTTGTATATAAAACAATGGGACTTATATTTTGCTATTGTGGAGTAGCTGCCTGTGTAGTTGTAAGAATTTGACTCCCTCCTTTTCCAAGTCGTCACAGCAGCTGTCCCTGTATTTCATTAGATGTTCTTTCCCAATAGTCCAAGGAAGCGGGGCTTCATTATTAGAACTCATTTCTGTAACATAATTTTAAAGACAGACATGTGAAAAGATCAAAGCCTCCTCTTCAAAAGTTGCATTGATTTTAGTGATTATTTTGAAGATGTAATGACCTCAAACACCATTCCTTTCTTTTTATTCTCTGTAAGAATCAATCACAGCTACAGACAGCTGAATTAGCTGGACAGGTTATTCCTCTTAAATTAATTTGTTCTACCAGTTGAGTTCTTGACTTGTGGTATTGTATTAACAAGGAGCACCGATACAATACCAAGGAGCCCATGCTGCAACTTATGAAAGGTAATTGGTCCCATGGTGTACAATAAACTAGCTGCCTGGGTGAAGAATTTGCAGTGTCAGAGCCGAAACCTGTAACCAGTAAAAAAATAGAGAAGGAATACAACCGAAATACATAGTAACCCGTAAGAGTAAGAACCACTTCATTATTCATTGCAGAAATAAAAATGTAACAGTCTAGTAGGTTATTTAAGAACAACCAACCAAGAACCACCCCCAAAACACAAGCGCATATTCTCACTCACACGCCCACCAGTAGATTACTTCTTACTATCGCTCAGTCAGTGAACACTGAGCTAGCTAGCTCTCCGTCTGATAGTATTTACATCCCATGCAGTCTGGAAAAATCCATTCTAGAGTCTGACTGTCTCCTTAAGGCACAGCAACTTTAGAGGATTCTAGATTTCCTCCTCTTTGCTTTTTGTTTTGACCTCCAGTTTCTAGTCACCACTGATGATTACTTGTCTTCCTGCTGTACAATTTATACCTTGGGATTTCCATACCAGAAAAGGTGATGCGAAGCAGAGGCATCATTCTTCCTTAACATCTAATGTCAAACAGAGGGTTACTTTAATCTATCTGCTTGAAAGCCCATTTTAATTTTGGTCGCATTTAATCACTGGATTAAGCAGAGAATTTATTTGGAACAAGGTTAATTTATGTCAATGAATTTTAACTCAAGCAACACAAATGTTGCCAGCACTTGAAGAGAGTTAATTGTGTTGATGACATGCTTGCTATTTAAGGGTATATTAGGCTAGCAGGTCCTCTCAACAAGAGAAGAGCTACATTAATCAGATTACTGGTCTCACCAGCTATGTAATTCCCATTCAAGTATTTCCTGCTATCAAATTTCTCTCAAAGTCTATTCAGTGACTTCAAGCAAAGCTTGTTTTGTTCTACCTGCAGATCTCACCTACAAGGGAAACAGTGCTGCGATTGAGGTCAATTCAGTAATCCTGAAGAGCCAGTTTACAGGGTAGCCAGCAGTTCAGCTGAACAACCTTTATACTCTTAGGGTACTGCCCATTGATTTTTTTAAGATTCTATTTGGCAGCATCATCTTCAGTGTAAGATGTGCATCACTGAATTTGCAGAAGAACACAACAGTGCTGTACCTTGGGGTGTTACTGTTCGGAGGTTTTTAGGCTTGCTACTCATCATACTTAGCTCCATTTGAGCTATAAAGTGTCTTCCTGGGGTAAAATGATGCTCAATGACTTTATGGGATGACTTGGGTGCTGAATTTTCAGTTGTCTAAAAAGGTATTTTATATGCATTATTTAAATTCACTAACCTATGTGCTAAGTCTCCAGTGAAAACTACCTGAGGAGCTTTGTACATTAAGCTGGAAGGGAGCATCCCTTGAAATAGTGGCCATTAAATTGATATATTTGGCGCAATAGCCCAAGATAATTTCCTCAAGATTGAAGCCCTGGGTTCTGCAATCCTCTGGCAAAGAAAGCATCCACTGTTTACAAAAGGACTTTGCTTGCTTCAGGAAAGTAAAATCACATCCTTGAATTTTGTTGGAGTGACTGAAGTAAGCAGCATTTCCCTAACAGTTCCTGAAATGCTGCAGTGTAACCAGCTTCAGTTGGCTCTTTGCACCTTGATAAGACTGCCGAGCACAACCTTGTTTGAGAATGGCACATTTTTATCCAAATATTAGATATTAAAAGAAATCAGTGTTAAAGTGACCTTTTATCTTTCTAGAAACTGTGGGGGAAGAGTACTACTGATCTTTTTTCAAAGTGCATGACTGTAAAGTGATAAAATTGTATATTTTTCATAATGTGGGGAAAGTCTATTTGTGCTGCTTTAGAAATCAGTTTAAAATTTGATTTCTGTTAAACCTGTGATCTTACAGCCCTGCTATATTTTCTGTATATGAATTACAAAGAACTGGAAAAGTTAGCACCTGCTGTTGTATATATAGCAAAATTCTTTAGACCTTAGCACGCGTTTTTACCTATTATTGAACCACTCTGGCTTTTTTGGGGAGGGAAAGTAATAGTACAGATTTTTTTGATAATGTGTGTAAAACATTCATTTGAAATATTTTAGTAAAAATGAAGTAAGAGATTGATTGTGATAGTGTATACTTCTAGCTGAATAAAATAAAATACATTCTTTTTAAATAAACTGATGAATAAGATTTGGGAGACCACTGCTGAAATATCTTGCACTAAGTACCACAGTTGTGAATTCTGAACTAATATGAAAAATCTGGAAATCCACTAAATTCAGAACCAATTTTATTTGGGTAGAGTGAACAAAGTAGTCCCATTTATAACTATGATGTACATCACAGTAGGCTGTTACATTCAGACTTTCACACTTAGAAAATATATATATTATGTACAGGAATTTGCAAATAGGTGTAAACATACAATATTTTAAGATACCAGTACATTCCAAACCAAAACTATCAGCAAGGCAAACACCTCAAAATTATTCCAGTCAGCTAGCATTCAGAATCTCCCTTAAATAAAGCAGCTTTCATGCTTGACATTGTGTTGTTTTAATTATTACTAAAAATGAAGTTTCTTGTTATAGATCACATATCATGGTATCTGGCTATTTTGATACTCAAAAATAGGCACTGATTTCTAGAAGGAAATTTTCTTCTTACTGATATAATTGAGCCAATATGGCTGGTTTTGCTAGTACAAAGTAATCCAGTGCTGGAATAAGTCAAGACAATTTAAACTTAAGTCAAATGTATAAAGTTAGAATAGATACTGCAAAGCTGATTAAAATCTAGAAGCCTATATAACTCACCATAAACAATACTGCAAACAGATCAGCTAAATTTTCATTTACTCTCATTTCTTCATCTAAATTATACAGATTACCCTCCTCTTCATCTTTACAATGTAGGTTTTGGCTAGCTACTCCTGCCTAGTCGACATAAAGGTATATCGTGCAAATTACCTCATGCTATCTCATCCATGTAGCACGTCCCAGTCCTGCTACAGGTGGCATACCAGGTGGTGGAATTGGAGGTGGGACAGGTGGCTGTCCACCTGGGGGAACAGTAGGTGGGGGGTAACTAGCTGGTGGCATTCCCAGCCCTGGAGGTGGATGAGGTGGTACTGCATGAGTTGGAGGCAGTCTTGGAGGTGGGAAATTAGGATTGTATGTAGGTGGAGGAGGATATCCAGGAGTAGGAGGTGGAATATTGGGTGGGGGGAAAGAAGCAGGGGGTGGAGGTGGAACTGGTGGTGGAGGGTTGGGAGGATAGACATGAGGATGATACGGTAGATGAGCTGGTGGTCCATAGGCCGGTGGTAAAGCTCCGTATGTTGGTCCTTCTGTTTTCATCATTGACTGAAGACTTTGATAACCCTCCCCTGACATGTAAGAATTTGTAGTAGACATCCCTGTAATATAACTGGTGGGGGGTGGGGGCGGGGGACGATGTGGCAGAGGTGGAGGTTGATGTACTGGGGCAGGATGAGCAGGGGGAGGAATCTGGACCTTTGGCATATCTACTGAGTCCACAGTAGTAGATTGCTCTGGTTCTCCCATTGAAACTGCAGTTGTCAAAGGAGGCTTGCGCTCTGGAAAAGAAAATTTCATTAATTTTTCTGAAGGATAGTGGCAATAACAGCTTCTGAATACTTTGTATTTTATTTCCAGTTAACACAGCAGAAGAGAACTCAATTCTCTATGCCTCTGAATGCCACATGGTATCCAGTCAGACTTTCTTAGGTCACTGAAAACCAACTAAGCTGCCTAACAAAGCTTCAAGGTCAGCTTTTCCCATTCTAATAGTTAAATTCAGCTTCCTTCCTTATTACTATTTTTTTTGTAATTCAGACACTTGTACAATCAGCAGAATTAGCAGACTGGATGGACGGAATCACAACTAGTGGATTTAAAAAGTCATGGGATCCAAGGTACCAAAACCCTTTTGATCAGTGCTTCCATCTTCTTTATCCAGGCCTCCTTTCTACCGCTTTGATAGTCCAGGAGGTGTCCTGGGATTACCCTCTGCACTTCACCTGCCTCCTGTATTGGGAAATACTATTTGAGAACACAGGCCAAAGTCTCAAGTCTTTAACACTCAGTTCTAAACCTGTTTACCAAAAGAAAGAAAATAAGAAAAGCAGAGGGTAGGTAAGAAGGACATAAAATCTTATCAGCTTTGTTCCACTGATTAATTTCAGGGAACTCAGCACCTGACACTCTGAAGAAGTTCATAAAAATTTCATCATTTTACAGAATTATACTTGGCCACTTCTGGAAAGGACATGTTTTAAGCTGTCTTCTCTTTACATAAGAATCTTTTCCCCTCTTAATGCAGACCCTGTAAAGTAAATAATACCTCTAGGATGACTGACCTAATAGCAACCTCTCTGTATGGTCAGAGTCGGTATTAAAATGGCCAACAAAAAAGATTTTGGGGCATTTTGACATCCATCTTGCTCATATATATAAGCATCCAAAACATTGTTCAATAAGAAAAGTTATTTAGAAGCAGATATAGGGCAGCCATTTCCAGTGGCATACTAAACTGTCAGTGTGAAACAAAGTGATCAAGCCACCTCCTAGTACTTCTGTTTGTTTCGTCAATATGCATTCTTGGTTTTCACCTCATTTTTCCATGGAGTTGCCCTTTAAAGACCATTCTGAAAATGTTTCAATGCTTATACAATTATATAATTGTAGAATCAAAATCAAAGAGGAAAATTCTAAGTAACAAGGGAAATAAATCCATTACCTGCCTAAACAGGATTTACCTTATCTAAGCAGTCATAATTTTAACAGCAGAATCGTCCCCTAGGACAGCCACATAATTAAATCACGTAAGGTGGGTATGCTGGTACCTATGATTTCAATGACTTCTAGCTCCTAAATTACAGCAGCCAGTAATTTCCCCATTTGCTTATTTTCAGAACCATTCTGGATGCAAGATACGCATTCAAGATTTAACAACTGAAGGAATAATGAACATGGCACTTAGAAAACCCCCTTTATTTGTCATTAGATTTTAACAACTGGGAAAAATGGTCCTACTATATTTCAGAGAGTTGCTTTTCTCTCTTATAGTTCCCTGTTTGGAGCTGTCATCTTATAGTTACATTAGGGACCGTGGTCTGTAAAATATTTATGTCATATTTAAGGGTCACTGGAAGGACAGCTAATGCATCAAGGCGCTGGAAGCACATTTTTACAACAGTACAGTTTATTTTGCAAACATAAGGCATGTGTGCAGTGTTAATGTTCTCTGGCAGATAAAAGTCCTCTTCTGATGCACAGCAAAGAACATATCCCTCCTATTTTTTAGAAGTGACATACCTGCAGAATTCCTATACTACAGATGTATAGGAATACAGATGCATGGAGGACTTCTATAGGACAGCTGGAAGCCGATCTAGTAATCTAATATGGCATCTGCCTTCCTTTTGAGATCACAAGTCCATTTTTGCCTGCTATTGACAATTAGTTTTAGTCTTCTAGGCCTTTGAGAGTTGCAGCTTTGTTTTGCCCTTGTCCACCCAGTATAGTCTTGTTTCCATTATAAGTTTTTTACTTCTGTCTGGAAAAGCCCATGCTACTAACATGAAATTCTCTCTAGAGCTTACTGAACTTGTATTTTAATTTGCCAAGCTGATTAATCAAGGCAACAATCCCCTGCCCCCACATTGTTACCTAGCATGACCTGAATGAAAAGCAAGGCAATTAACAAGAGTAAATGTGTTTAAGAAAATAAAAGCTTACCTGGAGGGGGATGTGCAGGAGGTATTGGTGGATGTGAAGTTTCAATTTTCGGAATTTTAGATGGTGGCGGTGGTTCTAAAAAACATTTGTCAGTTCCTAATTGGTTATTGCTCTGCAATATTTTCCAAATACCAACTCTGGTCTCATACTAATGATTATCACATCATATTACACTATACAAAAGTACAGTGGAAATCCTATATACTAGGGATGTTTAATAAAGAAAACAAAAATCAACATCTTCATATAAAGTGGCATCAAGTATCACATACAAGTCTTCCAAAAGAACCCATGCCCACCATTTCAAACTATACTCAATTTTTTCAAGTTCTGCAGCTAGGAACTTCTAAAAAATATATTTAAAGTATATATTTAAAGATCCATTATCAGGATCGAAATAATTTAGAATTGCCAGGCCTGTAAGCAAACAAAGTGCATGTCAGCAAATGACTTATTCTGGTTTAAACAGCAGAATGGAAGGAATATGAATAGAATATTTACCTGCTGTCTTTGTTTCTTCTTTTGGAGATACAGGCTGTTTGGGGGAGGGGAAAAAAAAAAAAAGATTAAAATAGGACCATTACAATCAGTCTCTTCTCCCAGGTAAAGAGGACAAGAGGAAATAGACTCAAGTTATGCCAAGAGTGGTTTAGATTAGATATTAGGCAAAATTTCATCGTGGAGAGAGCGGTCAGGTATTGTGGTGGAGGCACCATCCCTGACGGTATTACAGACATGTAGATGTGGCACTTGGGGAAATAGTTTGGTGGTGGACTTGAAACTGCAGCATTAACAGTTCCAACCTAAATGATTTTATGGTGTCTTCAGACAGATCCAAGGCAAACACTGAACAAAGTCAAACAACATTGGCAAAGCCCAGCTTAACTGGCAGAATGAAAAGACTGGGAAAAGAGTAGGTATTTTAGAGAAAGCATTTTCTGCTGTTCTCACTGTGGAGTATTGCATCTCATTTAATGTACTTATCACCCACTGCACATCCGTCATGGTCCGGTACACTGCTCACTGAGCTGAAAACAAGAGATCTGGACTCTATTCCCGGTTCTGCTTTGACCTGTCACTCAACCTTTGCCAAAATCACTTCAGGCCTCTATGCTTTATTTACCAGGACAGGAGGGCAGTGAAAGTGTTGCACAGTGTAGAACATTTCAGAAGTCTTCTGATGGAAAGCATTGTATAAAAGCCAAATGTTATGCCAGCAAAAAAAACATATGCAGTCTGAGCAAAACCCACGAAAGCTCACATCATCCTTCCAATCACAAGTTTTTGGCTGGGTTTTTTTCTTGTTTCTTTGGTTGTTGGTGTATTGTAGGTTTTTTAAAGAATCTCAGATAACGGAGTAAGAAAAATCTTTCCAGATTACATGGTCCCACTGAGATGATGACTTAATGGTCTCAGAGAAAAGCAGAAAACTTAACCAAAATTTTAAGTACAAATGTATTTAAAATTAATGATAAAGGTCAGAGGGGCATGGTACACAGCTTCTTCGTCTTTTAAATGAAAAGGTTTTTTAAAGAGACTATTTACCTCTAGTAGCTTTACTTTCACAACCTGTTGCTTTGTTCCCTTCACTTTCCACTGCAAGAATGGACATACACTTCAATTCAACTTAAACAACAAATTTTCCTTAATTCTGATAGGTATTCTCCAAATTTTTGCTGTCCAATTTTTGCCTGCTTGAGGCAACCTCTTTCTTATATTCCTCTGATAGTCATTTCAATTTTCCAGGCACCTTCCAGATGCTTTCCTGCTTTTTAAGGACAATCTTTATCTTCCTATTTCAAACATACATACTTTTTTTTCTTGGTGACTCTCACAAACTCACCTGCTGCTGCCTTCATTTTACTTGGGTGGTCTTTTCTTGACTTTCTAGCACTAAATTAATTCCTTGTCTGTAAAACTGCACACAAACATCAGCTCTTCCTGCACTTTCAAACAGAAGCAAATCTCCACTACTTATTGGACCTTTTCCAAAAATCACTCATTCTGTGAAATCAGTTGATCAGGTGACAAGCAATTAAATTACTGTGCATTTGTTAACATGGAACAATGTTCAAAAAATAACATCATTGAGGTACACCATTAGAATGGAACAAGCAACTGGAGCCAAATAATTCATGTGACAGAAAAGCAAACATCAGTTTAAACTGTATTTATGCTAAAGAAAAAAAGAATCAAGCAGCAATAAAACCAAAATCCATAAACATTTAAATCACTTCCCTAATAATGGCAGCTGCTAAAATACAGATAAGCATTTATTTGGTCCTTCTACTGTATTGTAGTTTGTATTTGCCCAGCCAGGACATCCCAGGCTCATAATAAATAATAATAATCAACCTTATTTATTAGCACTCTGATGGGTATTTAATACTTTTAGCTCAATTCAAACCACAATGGAGCTGTTCTTTCACTGCTATTTCTAGTGCATTAAAATTGTTCCCACTAACAACTTCTAGTTTAATCCAACTACATGAACTATTTACATCTAATGATTCACAGTATATTTTTAGTGAAATCAACTGAAAATCTGAGCACTCTTCACCAATATAGATGCAGAGGATGTGCACATGCTTTAGACATCTGGTGTGGGTCTGTAAGTCATGGGCCAATGCCTCAGCTGTTTGAAAGTATCTTGGCTCGGTAGAAGGTAACAGAGTTACAAGAGTTCATGTAAATTGAAAATCTGGCCTCCAGGAATAAAGTGTATCTCTGTTCTGCACAAACCAAAGATGTCATGCAAAGCCCTATTTATAGAAGGAGGCAAAGATTTTAAGTAAGGTTCATGGTACATCTAAGTGAAGAACATTTTAGAAGTACCAAGTAAATCTTCCAAACGCCACACATCTTGTTCTCCCAGACTGCTTTCTGGAAAAAGTACAATTTCAGATCACTGTATTTACTTTTCTCAAATTCAGGCTGCTCGTGCTGTATTCCTACAGAACTCCTGTTTACTCACCCTTCGCTCTTTATTTGTTTTGGATGACTACAGTGTACCAGGATTTAACTTTTTATCTGTGCTAGTTACTTCCTTAATTATTAGGTGATAGACCTCAAACTAATTTCAAGAAAAGGTAAGTTTCTCTGATGGCTTGACCAGCGATGATTGTTAAAGAACAACAGATACAATTCATGCAAAAGGCATCACTTTTTTCCATGAGGTAGTTCATTACCACATGGGATGGGCCAAAATCAGTAATAAAGGCCTTTACATGACTGAACAAGCATTCATAACAACATCCAATGGATGCACATTGAAAAAACCAAACTGTTATTACTAGTTTCTGATGTGCCAATAGAGTTCCCTGACCTAGAGGTCTGACAACTCAAACAGAATTTGTGCCGATGGCATCAAAGCATGAAAAGAAATACATAATACCTATAAAGAGCTCTCACAATTTTCAAGCTAATTAACATGTGATCAGCCTTCTATCCTGCACAGTGCGCTAAAGTCCAGTGGAACAACTAAAAGTTCAGTGCAGGTGTTTTCCTGTAGTAGGCTATATTTTGCAATTACAAGACCAACATTTTACAGAGTTACATTTTTGTCTTTTTTGGGAGGCTGCTACCATGAAGATGCTGCGCTCTTCCAAATCCATTTCATTTGAGCATTTGCTGCTTCCTCATGGTTTTTGGTTTTATTTGGTTTTTAGGATGGTT
>VZRE01003297.1:0-19724 GCA_013396775.1 Cephalopterus ornatus | reverse complement strand
CGGAGAGGCTGCCGTGCCTGCGGCGCTCGGGTCTGACTCAGTGTGTGGCTCCTGTGGCCGGAGGGGAGTGTTCTGGTTCCTTTCCCTTCGCGCCCCGTCCGCAGCCTGCTTTAGTAAAGGGGTTAAGCCTTTGGAGGAAAAAAAGGTGGGGTTTAAAGTTACGGTAAACCATCTGAAGTGTTTATCCTGCAGCGGCGTTTCTCCTGAAACAGCCCTGGTGTTCTAGGCTTCCCCTTTTGCCACAAGACCTGCTGAGATGGCCCATCTCATGAACCCTCCCTCCCCTTCCTCCTTACCCGGCAGCACTTGGTTAGAGTTGCTTAAGCTGAGGCTGTGCCTTGCCTTTAGTTCTTAGCAACCTCCAGAATTTCGGATCTGTTGTATGGTTTTTTACCAGAAGAGGATGTTCAGCCGTCGGGACAAGCTCGGTTCTTCCTTTTGGAAGTTGTCCCTCATAGCTTAGTTGAAGGCTGCTCTTCCTCCAAGCTTGGTGTCTGCTGTTCTGGATGGACTTATCCATGGGACCTAAGCTTGCTCATGAGAGCAAATAGAAGGCGAATTGTCTTTGACCCTTCTGAGAGCATGTAATGTAAGCAGGCACCTGCTGCTTCAAGTGACAGCTTTGTACTGTGAAAATTGCTACAAATGTTAGCTTAATGTCTCACAAGTGTTTTCTGCTCTCAGTTGTTGTGAGCTTGTAACTCACAACAGTGAAACATAAGTATTTTGTAGGTGAGTAAACAGCTGTGACATTCTGTATGTCCACTATCAGGTTCCTGGTTATAAAATAGTAAGCCAGTGTGCAAGTTTTTAGAGGGAAAGGCGTGATGAGCACGAAGGCGGGGCTGTTTCCTGATATGTTTGCTCAATTAAGTAATTTAATATGGTAGAGATTCAAGCGTGCCAGCTTGTGCTTTAGTAAAGTTTACAGTTACGTTTAGCAGGCTGGATTGAATTATATATATTGATGCACAGCTGAAAACACTTTCTTGGCACGGTGTACCAAGAAAGAAATTTAGGATTTTGGAGGAAGAAATGCCACAAACCCTGGAATCATTTGTAATCTCAATGTCACTGTTCCTAGAGATGGCCTGGTCTCTAGTTGAAGTCAGATGTGCCTTGAAATAGACTTCTGATTTCTGTACGGTACATGAATTAAAAGTAAACCATATAACGCCTCTCTGCATGCAAAAGTGTAAATCTGGATGATATTTTTATTGTAATAAATATAATCTGTTTAGACATGTCTAATATATCTCTGTAACACATCATAGTGGTTGCTGATTATGTAGTTAAACCGGTGAATTGGGTGGTTTCAGCATTCTAGGGGTTGCCCTTTGAAAAAGAAAAAGGCACTTGAATTTTATTGGAGATCTTGGGAGATCTGTATCTTTTCAGACTGTCATAGTGCTGCTCAGTGCTTGTTAAAGGAGACCTCACGATGCCTGTGGCTTAAACTCCGAGAGCTTTTTTTGGAGGCCTGGTTGGTTTTGTTAAGTCTGACCATGCTGGTTGCTGAAGTCAGTGTGTCTTTGCTTCCTTCTCGATGAGGACTTATATTTTATACAGAGAGGTTAATATTTCCTAAATTAAGAACGTATTTAGGAACATGTAAATAAAAACAGTACAGGAGGGTTTTTAATTCTGCTCAAAAGGAATTAAGAGAAAAAAAGTTTTCAGGAGTCTTCCAGAGGAACAAAACTCAAGCAAAGAAAGGAAATGATCGAAGTGGTTTGGCAAAGTGGTAGAGTTTAACAGCTTCTTTTCTGCAAAGAGTAAATATTTTTTCTTTCCTGGTCAAATAGCTGTCTGAGGAGCTAGCTCAAGAGAGAGGCAGGGGAGTCATTAATCATTAAGAGAGAGCTTGTTTCCTGTGGAGCAGTTAGTAAACTATCTTCCCTTAGAAGATCATGAGGTGTTTAGAGTAAGAAGCATGCTTTGTGCCTAAGAGAACTTTCATGGATGGTGAGGGGGCATAGGGACAATCCTGTAGTAAATATTATAATTATTAAGCAAGAATTAGCAAGCTGATAAGTGATTTAAGAAATACATTGCTTTGAGCTGTTCTCTTGCATGTGGCCATTTTTCTTTGCCCTTCAGCATTTTGTGTTACCTTCAAATTAATAATTTCTTACCAGAAGTTTATATTTCATTCATGAGGCAGTCTTGCATTTAGTATATAGCTAGGTTCAAGTGTGTGTGTGGGGGGAAATAATGTCCAAATGACAGTACTTAATTTTTTTAGCAGATTAGGAGTATCTTGAGCACTCCAAATAAGAATATTGTCAAGACGTGTTTTTTTGATTCTGATTATATGAGTAGGTCTTTCGGAATTTGATTCCCAACGATTAGCTAGTTTTCTTGGAGTGGTGCTTTCTTTTAAGTGCATCAAATAAACACATAGTTAATTTTAGTAACTTCTTTTGATATTATTCTGTAGGTTTGGCTTCGTCTCAATATCACAGTAATACTTACATACCATCATTCTTTCTTTAACCTGAAACCAAAATGGGATTAGCAAAGTTTGTTCTTTGCAGGAGGGATGTGTGCAGTGTATACAGCAGTGGTTCAGTCTTTCCTCTTTTCCATGTGCTTTAGGCTTGTGCTCACGTTGGCAAACCTATGGTGGTACAGCTTGTTGCAGCAAATGGGATTATTAGTTTGACTCCGGCCATCCTTTGCCAGCTAACTTCGAGACACTTTTTAGTTTCCTAGGTTTGGTTTTCAATATCTAATAATCTTTTAACCTAGACTACTAAGTGTGAAACGTAAGAAAGGATCTCTCAAAACTGAAGGTACAGCAGGAGTTCATTGCTCCATAAAAATGCCCTGTTAGTGTTGTCTGGCCTCAGTCTTGTGTATTTGGAGGTAGACTTTGAAGAGGCTTGTGTTTGTAGTAATTAAGAGGTGAGTTCATGCTCGAGTGTGTTTTAACATTGCTTTCCATTTTTGCTCTTGCCCTTCCTCTGCTGTAACCTTCTCTGCTCCCTTTTTCTGTTTTTAGCTGCTCTGCCCTACATTGGCTCTTGCTTGCATCTCTCTACCAAATGACTTATTCCAGTTGCTCCATCTACCCCTCTCTGTCCTTTACCACTTCCCATACTGCTCAGGAAGTCTGCTAATGCTTTTTCTTTTTTTGAAATAAGGAAGAATTAGAGCTGTAGTCTTGCTTTTCACTTCTGGGGTCTGTTACCAGGCCAGAGCAGCAGACCTGTCCCTGCACAGAGAATTCCACCTGTATTTCTAGCCTGGGCTGAAGCACGCAGAGATGGGAATGACTGCTTGAGATCAATTTTATCTCCAGTGAGTATGTGCAAACAGGTGTTTACATGCCCTAAAGTCGGCCGGATGTAGGTAAAACACAAGGCAGAAATAAAGGAAAAGGCATGTTTCTGAGAATGTAGCTGCTGATGCCCTATTAAGTATCAAAATACAATATAACAATATAATTTGAGAGAAGGATTTTCACTTTTCATAAGCATTTGTTGAGTCTGATGCTAAAGGCCGCTATATATTGGGGGATGACAGAAAAGTATCTACTTCCTGGCTTATTTTATTCTTGGATATATTCCCAATATCTCTGATCGAATTGGCTGACCTGTCCTGGAGGTGCCTGAATGGCAGTGCTTGAACACCATGATTTTCTGCCAGTGCTTTAGTGTAGGCCAAAATTGGTTTTGTAACTGAAGATGGACTGTAAACTCTATCAGTTCTATTTAGTTGCTTTTTAATTGTTTCTGTTAAGAGTGTGATAACCTGTACTGAAAGGAGGGGAGTCCATCTCTGGGGCTCTTGTGTCAGCAGTCTGATTCTAGCCTTTTGCATGCAGATCAATTTGTAGGTTGTGCTTTTTATATGCTTGTATATATTTTAGGACATCATATATAGTGATGGAATTTTCCCAGTAAAACTAAGTCTCTTATATTGCAAATGCTGACTGTATTTCTTACTTAATAAATGTAGCAGGATCTTGATTTGCCTTTAATGCTTTATAACACCACTGCCCAAAGTTTTCATGTAGTGTTTTGGTAGAGTAGGAAGAGGACGAGATGTGTGGGTTTCTACTTCCATGGAACCTGTGTCGATGGCTCCATGGAACCTTCCTTATGCTGGGTCTTGCTCGGTGTGCCCATTCTGATGGTGAGTTAAGGGAATATGAGTTACTTTGTGGGGAGGGTTGGTGCCAGCCAAGCATCAGGTTGTTTCCTGCCTGCACCAGGTCCTCTGCGAGTTGGACTAATTGTCTTTGTGGCCACTTTTGGAGGTACTTAGTTATCTTTATCTGATGACAGAGTTTGTAGATGTAGCCATATAATAACTTCGGGAACTGAGAGAAGGAGCTTTTGCATTTAAAAACTTTTGCATTAAAATGTTTCTGACAAGGACTTCTGAAAGATCTGCTTTTACAGGCTTGCTTCTAGGTAATTCAAATGAACAGTGTCTTAATGTCTGCAATTATATAATTTGTGAATCTATATGTATACTTTGTCCCCCTCTTCAGGTCATCTGTGAGGGTGATAATCAGTGTTAGTCCCAGTATTAATGCCTGTGTGACTGGCCTCTGGCTGAACTTTGTGCCACTCACCACAACCTCTTGAACCCAGCAGTGCCGGCAGTTTTCAGTCCACTTCACTGTCTACTTATTTAGTTGGTAATTTATCAGATTGTCTATGAGTATCTGATGGTAGGTGTTGTCAGAAGCCTTACTAATGTGGAGGTGAACAGCATCCACTGCTCTCCCATCAAGGTTACAGGGTTGGTCAAGCACGACTTCCCCTTCGTAAATCCATGCTGACTATTCCCAGTCACCTTGCCCTTCATTTGTATGGGAATGGCTTCTAAGTTTACTTGCTTCAGCAAGTACAGTGTCCAGTTCTGAGCTCCCCAGTGTGAGAGAGGTGGAGCTGCTGAAGAGACTCCAGTAGAGGGCCACCAAGGTGATCAAGGGACTTTCCTCATATGAAGAATGGCTGAGAGAGCTGAATCTGTTCAGTTGAGAGAAAAGAAACTCAGCAGAGTCTTCTCAGTGTGTATAAATACCCGAAAAGGAGACTGCAGGGAAGGAAGAACCAGGCTTTTCTCAGGTGTGCCCAGTGACAGGAGGTGGCCGAAACAGAGGATGTTCCCTCTGAGCATCAGGAAACACTTTTTTAGTTTGAAGGTGACTGAGCCCTGGCTGGTGACTGAGTCTCCATGGTTTGAGATATTTAAAAGCTGTCTGGACATGATCCTGGGCAGCTGGCTCTAGGTGGCACTGCTTCAGTAGGGGGTTTGAACAAGTCAGTCTCCAGTGGTCCCTTTCAATGTAATAGTTTTCTTTTAAAGTTTAAGTGTTTATTTTCCCAACCCTTTTTCACTGAGGATAAGTCTTCCTTACACCAGGTCTCAGGGCCTGGGATTCCTGAAGGCAGGTCTTATTTTGAAGAAAACATAGAGTACCGAAGTCTTTCTTCTGTCTCCTTTGTCACCAGGTCCCCTGGCCCCATTCACCAGCAGACTCACACCTTGCCTAGTCTTCCCTTCCTTTAGCTCCTGGTGCACATGTAGAAGCCATTCTTACTGTCTTTTTGTACTTTATGTCCATTGCCAGATTCAACTCCAAATGGGCTTTAGCTTTCCTGTCCCCAACCCTGCATGCTCAGAGTGTCTTGATTTCTCCAGAGTAACCTGCCTCTGCTTCCACCTGTTCTGTCTTTGTTTGAGTTTTGTGAGGAGTATCTTGTCCATTTGTGCAGACCTCTGACCATCTTCACTTAGGAATGCTCCTATGTGCAGGATAAGGAGATCACTTCCTCAGGAAGCGATCATTTAAATCTCGCCTCTTAAGATGTTAAAAATGGAGTAGTAGCAGAATAGCTTTCTTTCCATCCTTCAATTTTCAATTATGTACTCCTAGAAGAGGTGAAAGTAGTAAGTCACTAGAGCATATTTTGTGAAACCATGAACAGATACCTGAGTTAACAAATACCAAGTTATCCTCTTGCATCAAATCTCTGGTTCCAGGAAGCTATATAAGATTTGTTGGAGCATCTGATGTTACTTTTTTTCCCCTAAATACAACAGAATATGATTTGTCATTTTGAAAACTATCATACAAAGATAAAAGTGCTTAGGCATATAGATGATTTTGATATGTTTTTGATACCTGTATAGACAGCGTTTCAGGATTTATGTCAAAATGTTTGTTTTACTGCTTTGATAGTCACCACACCTTTTTCTGGTTTTAATATGGTTTTTCCAGACTTTCACTGGGCTATAATGAATTGTCACCAATATGCTCTTCCATTGACTGTTGAGAGTGGGATAGAGGTTGATACCAATGTTCGTAATGTTGGTTTTCTTAAGTCTTCAAAACTAGTGATAAAATTTGCAGATCTTCCAGTCTTTGCTGGTGCCCTGCCCATATTTACAGGTTTATTTATTCAGTTCTGCCAATTAGATGCTTGACTCAAAAGCATTTCTTTAATGCATCTGCATAGTTTCTTTCTTGTTGAACATGTTATTAAGAAATAGTTACTGGCCTGTATCTAAAAGTGTGACTTATTTGTCCAGGTTTTAGGTTCTTATGAAAAACAAAGGTGACTTTTCAAAATAGACTCACAACCTTCAGAGTCCATACACCGCTGCCTTGTACAGACTGTGGCATCTGGGTGGTCTGTGAGCTTCCAGGTGGCTTGGTTAGAGCTGCTAGGGTTCAGGAAACTGGTGAATGATAAACTTCAACAATCTTGTTGTGGCTCTCCCTTGAAAACCTCTGTAAATGCCCCAGCCCTTTTATAACTACTGCTGCTCACTGTGAAGGGTAACATTGCCTAGGTTTGGATATTTCTGCTATTTCTTAATGTCGTACATGTATCAGTGATCTTGCAAGTGGATAATCTTTTCTTTGGAAGCTGCCTTTTTCAAATGAAGTGGAACTCAGCAGGAAGCTGAGCTGTGTATGGATGAGTGTCTTTGCTCAAGGAACTTTGCATACTGGAATAGTATTTTTAGACTTGCAGAAAGTAGCAAGAGTCGGCTGGTGAAGAAAAGAAATGGGTGGCTACTTTGGATGACCACCTACAACGTTTCATCTTCCCCTTTGCTAAGCAGAGTTGCACTGATAGCATATTAGTATGTTAACTCTCCTTAAAATAGAGAAGCATCCATTCCCTCTGGAGTATGCTGCACCTGATTCTGTCAGTCAGGAGCAAGTAAAATGGATGTTGTCAGACCAATTTGAGAGGAGGCTTTGTGTGCTGATACAGTGAGCACACTGATAAAACTGTAAAACAGTTGCAGAAAATGACTGTTGGGTTTTCATGTGGTTGTCAGATTCAGGTTGTATCTGTTCTCTGCCCCTTTTTCCAAAAGTAAGCATTCAAGAAGTTATTTCTCACTTTGTTCTCAGCTGTTGCTTTGGAATAATAGTGAGCTCTGTAAGGGCTCATGAAATTACAATTTTTGCATTTGTCAATCTCTATTAGAAAATAGAGTTCCTGCTTTCAAGACAATGACAGATAATGTTGTAATTTCCTTCTGTCACTGTAGGATGCCTGGCCTGTACAACTTGTTTCTTGTGCTTATTTAGTCTTTGAATTCGTGCCTGAATATGAAAAACTGGCCCATTGTACTTTAAGTTTGGACATTTAGAAGACAAAAATGAAATAGATTCGTACAATAACTGCTTGCTTGATTTTGTAATGTCTTGGCAATGTGGTTTGGAGGTATGGATAGAGTTTCATATAATGAACAGCCAATGAACAGTTTCATATGAACAGCCAAAAACTTTTCAAACTCTAGTAAACAGTGATTGCAGACTTAGAAGCATGGCATATGCAGAGTTTGAAAGTGGGAAGATGTAGTGATGCTACCTCTATATTTTTTTTTTACCAGGGTTTTACTGATGCACTCCCAAGAAAGCAAAATTCTGTGCAACTTTGAGGAACGTTTACCTTCTCTAAGGATAAAGTTCTATCTTTTCCAGAAAACTCTCAAATGGCAGATCAGGTTAATAACAAAAAGCTGGTTTGAGCACATTTCTGCAGACTTCTGTCCTGACAGTATGTGACACATTGGCCTAAGGCATAGGACATGAGCAATCTAGTTTTGGAAAGTACTGTTGCTCCCAGAATGCATTTTTCTCAGGTGGATAGAGATTTACCAGTTATCACCTGCAGCAAGATGTCAGGAGCGGCTGTGCTGCAATAGTCACGGTATTTGTATTCAGTTCTGTCCTTTGTCCTCTTTAAGGAACAATTGCTTGGTCTGAGCGGAGGTCATCTCTGTCTATCTACAAATTTGCCAGACTAGTAGATAATGGTTCTATTTGTGGAAGCAGGAAATTCAGCTACAAGAACTGGGAATCGTAATAACACTAACAGCCAGTCTTGTCGGCAGTCACGCTGTCGCTTTTCCCCTCGTTCTTGAGATGTTTGGTAGGAACAAGTTTTCATTTTTGGCTGATTGATATAAATTTCATCTTGCAAGTGCTGCAGGTGTGACTTGTTGGTTAATGCAACGTGCAGTTCGTGGTCCTTTGCTGCAGAAGAAGACAGTGGTGTTCCTGGTGAGGCAGATGGGCTCTGGCTGTGGTAGCAGTCCTTGAGGCTGCTGCTTGAACTGTGGCTCCTTGCTGCAGCTCAGGAAGCCATGCAGATCTTAGATGAAATGAAAGGTACTGAGCCTCCAGAAGCCTGGGACTGTTGAAGTCCAAACTGCTGGAATCTGATGCAAGTGGTTTATCTTTGCTGGTTGTGCAGGAGTGTGATAGGCCCAGGGAACTAGGAATGCAGATCCTTAGCAATAGCAACATCGACTTCTCAGTTTGGAGGGGTCAGAGGCAAGACAAACTCAGGCTTCATGGAGGTTTGTGGGGGACTATAGAAATCGTTGTAGCTCCTTATCGGAACGTTTTGGATTCTGCTTGTAGGATCTGGTCAATTCTACTCTGAGTTTTGGTGCATGCCTGAGGGTCAAAGGGATAGGTTGGTCACAGGGCTCAGGGTTTGCATCACATTAGGGCAGGAAAACATACTCAGCAGGCAAGTTAACAGTGTATTAGTATACTAGAGGCAGTTATCTTGTGAAAACATGCTGGTCAGTGTTTCTGCCTGAATATGAAGAGAAGGGGTTTGTTCAGAAGGTTGTGTGGCCTTCCTAGATGTGTGTCATCGTTCTTCTGAACAGTTTTTCTTTCTGAACCCTTGTGGACTATATACATTTCAGTTATTACTTTACCAAACATCTGAAAGCTCAGGGATGAAGCCAGGTAACACTTAATACTGCTGCATCTTTCTTGTTACTGAGAGCCCGCTAAATGTCTATGTTAAAAGCTTCCTTATTTCAAACCACTGCAGCATTCAAGTAAACATGGAGGAGACTGTAAGGGCTCAAGTTGCCAACTATGAATGCCACGAGATATAAAGAGGCTTCAAAGAATATGCTACTTTGCTTTCAAGGTCTAGAATAAAAAGATCAGAAAATTGCTGGTATTTCACCTGAAACTTCTAGACAAACTTTCTAGAATAGTCACCATTTTAACCACTAGCTAGGGAGTGGGCTTAAGGCAAATGGGTTTGGAAGACTTTCCAACAGTTGCTAAGCCTTCAATTACATCACTTATCAGGCATTCATAGCAGAAGCTTCTTAAGTTGGTTTTTTTTTTTAATTGCAATGTGCATAGCATTTAAATGTTGTCAGAAGTTCCTCACCCAACTGTCAAAACAGTATTCTTTTGGGATTTACAAATGTGGAGTGCTTGGTCTGCCATGGGTGTTTTCTAAGGACACTAAAATCACAGTGGCTCGAAGTGTGGTTGTAACTGGGTTTGAGGACTCTGATCTCTCTCAGCAAAATAAAGCAGCTCTGTAATAAATTTATTGGGAAAATGTTTCTCTTAAGCTATTAAAGAGCATCCCCAGAGTACTTCTTATCACTTGCATTGCAGTAAATCTCTGCACTGTTACAATTTATACGTTGGCAACCATTGTATGACCTTGCCATATAACAAAGCACTCAGTTCTCCTCAAACTTCCCATGGGTACACATGGAATGAATTATGGTAGTGCTCATTCATTGTTTCCATGAATGTCCAGTAATACATTTTTATATATATTTATACAACTAGTTGATGTCACTGCACCCAGAGCAGGAAGGCAGGCAGGTGTACCGAGTGGGTAAATGTACAGCACATTCCCGTGGAGGTGCAGTGCCACTCCAAACTTTTTTTCCTCCCTATGACCATGAACTCAGTCCTATTTCAACATGAGCTGTCAGGTGTCTTTCAGAATTACACAGGGCACACAGTATAATTTAAGAGCAAGCACATTAACTGATGTAGTTATCCCCACATGTCTTAGAAAGGTTAAGAAAAGGGACAAAAATATCCAGTGGAATTTTCCAAACTTACCTTTGGTTGTTCACATTACTTTGTGCTACAGGTCGTGGCTGCATTGTGGAAGCTCTGGGCATTGAATAGGCACTTCTAGACCATTCAGGTGTTTTGTTTGTTGTGGTCTGATAGTGATCCCCTAAGCACTGCTGGTCAGGGTGAAGTGCCAGCAGTATCACCTATGACTGCATCTTTAAGGCATTCATCTGCTGCATAAGCTTCAGTCTTAGCTAGAGAAAAACACAGCAGTTACTTTTCCAGCAGTGGTATTGAAACATACAGCCAATTTAAGTTGTTACAAGACATGAATGTATAATGAAAACTCGTTTTGAGAGCAAGAATTGCTTACGGTGCCACATAGCACAGAATAGGTCTTAAAAGCTTGTAGAATCTTGTTTTCTGCTATAGACATCATCTTCGTTCCTCATTTTCATTAATGTTTTGCAAGAGGTTTCTTGCCACTTTGTGTACATATTGCAGGGACTCTCTGAGTAGGAAGTTCTTTTAAATGAAAGGGATGTGGTGTATCTGATGTACGGTTACATCTACATCACCTGGCTGCTTGGAGGACTAACTTCAACGTGGGAATTAATTACATTAGAAGGGCTCAGGGAGTGTGGCCATCCCTTTTATAGGATCTGCTGCCTATGCTGAGATTGGAGATGGGGGTTTTTCATTATGATGGTCCTACATAATTATCTGATTGGAAAGGAGCAGCTTAGGAGGCAATAGTAAATCATATTGGAGTTGCAGTATGTGTAGAAAACAGAGGGGAGGCAAAGGTGCAAAGACAAAAACTAAGCAGAACTGATAGGAGAATTTTTCAGTGCATGGCAATAATCGTGGGCCCAATTGCTACTAGGTTGCTTGAGGGCATTCCACTTAGGTGGAATTATTGTTGCAATTAAACAGTAGTCCTTGGCATTAAGTGTCTTCAGCTTTAAATCTCTTCCTTGCAGACAGTCCAGTTAATTGGAATATATGTTATTGCCTAGTTTTGTATTATTTATGCCATTGACTATAATGCAATTAAAAAAGGGCTTAAAATCTGTGCAGTGTTACCCAAGATTTTTTTTTTTTTTAACTATTCAGGCAGGCTCTCTTCTGCTCTAGCTGTTACATGAAGCTGGTACAATAAGTATATAGCGATATGTATCAATATGCATCAATCTCTTCTGTGCATCCTAGAGAATTCAATAATAATAAAAATCTGATGCTACAAACGTGCACTTTTTTTCCCTCCAGTAACACAAATGTTAGTTCTTTTACCCCTTTAAAGAGGTGCTGCCTCTTTTTTGGTGGTTAAAATTGGGAGGGTAGATCTTGACGACACCTAATCTTACATGTTTTGTAGACCAAACTTTTTCAAAGTTTCTTGTATATGTTGAGAGTGTTTCTTCCGGGATTTCACTGTCATAGCAAACAGGATAAAACATGTAACTAATGTTCTCACAAACATTAAGAATGTATTTTACATCTGGGTTTATTGAAACACAAGTCAATCATGCAACTGTCTTATGCCTTAGTAAACAGCCCAGCTGTAGAATTAAGAAAAAAGATGATCTTGTTGAAAAACAGATAGCTTGCAAGAACTGGATTTTTCTGAATAAAGACCAAGATGAAAGTGCTATCTGACAGTGTTTTTTTGGTTTTTTTTTATTTACTTAGTTGATGGTAACTGTTTTGAAAGCAGTGACAGATGCATAGACTGTAACTGTATAACCCATCCCACAGGAGAAGAAACAAAGCATTCACTTGGAAACATTAAGAATATAGGCATGTATTTCTAATGACTTTTTTTTTTGGCAGTAAATTCTTTTCATTAGTGAAAGCTAGAGAGACATTTTCAGTACCAGTCTTTTTCCCCTTTGGTTATTTACTCATTCAATGTTTAAGAATTTATTCTTAATCAGTTGCATTTTTTTGAATGATTGTGCTTTTCATATGGTACTGTGTCTACTTCAAAGAACAGCAAAGCTTACAACAACTGGCTTGGTAGATGCCTTGAAGAAAATAGATGTTTGGGAGAAGCAAGTAGCCCAGAGGCTGTAGATAGGAGGTAAAGGGTACCTACCTCCTGAAAGGCGTAAAATCCATCTGCTAACTGATTGTGAAAGAAGAGATGTGGGAAGTAAATACTAGAATCAAAAAGCATGAGGCTTATGGAAAGCTTATCTCAGGAATACTGTTCTTGTTAAGAAGGGAAGGTGGCAACCTATTTAATTTGCTTTACCTGAGAGAGGAAATGTACAGGAAAGGAAAATAAAAGTGAGTTTGTGTATGAAGTAGGAGAAGCTGACCTGGGTAACTTCACAGGCCTTATGAGGAAGGGAAGCTTACTACATTGCAGCTTGGGCCGTAAGAAACAGTGTGAATATACTGGAGAAAAATCCCTCTGTCATGGTTTTCCTGTATGTCTCTACCTGCTTTTGATTGCTGTCACTGTTACTTTTCCTCTGGTAAAAGACAGGGTGAGGTGAGAAGGGAAATAAAGAAGGCTAAGATAAGGATGAAAACTGTAGACTTTAAAAATAAATAAGGCAGAGCAAGTTCTGATCTCACTATTCCTCTGGGAGATGGTTGATGTTGTCAGTACAAGTCTTCAGAGATGGGAAGATATGAGAGAATGTGGTAAGTTTTTTAATCAAGAAATTGGGGAGAAAGACCTGTGACCTTAGGGGATCTTGAATCCAGGGAACACACACTAGAAAAGGAGGGAGGAATGATAAGCAGAACCTTGTAAGATGGAACTGGAAGAGAACTTCACTGTTTAACCAATATATGCGTGTTCCAGGATCTCCTTCTGCAGAACATGTGTATCTGGAGTTGTGGGCTGCTGCTGGAGATGGTTTTCTTGACTTGATGTTCAAATGAAAAACCTAAACATGCTGATCCTTATATTTTATATAGAAAAAAGTGTACAGATTAACTAGCAAGAATGGAGTGCATTTGAGGGGTGCAAGTTGTTTTGGGAGAGCAGAAGAATGTAGGGCAAACTGTATAAGTTGTGCTGTGCATTGGACTGATTTTGAACAGCATCTTGCCACAAGGAGCAAGTATATCAAAGCTGTAGGAAATAGTGTGGGTTATGGCTTAGGGAGTTCTTGGGAAACAAAAATTTACGTTTTATTTTAAGTGGAATGCATCGTAAATGGAAACAATATGGGCTTTTCTGTCATTATTCTTATCAGTGCTTTCTGTAGGTCAACATTATCATCGGTGTTATGGCAATACTTCAGATCCTGTTTAAAAAAAAAAAAAGCTACCTTGTTATAACCTCTCTATAATCACAGGAGACCCCACTTCCAAAAGAAACCTGAAGCTTAAATAGAAGAACAGAAACATGGTGGAGGAAGAAAATACATAAACACAGTAAACTGCAATGACATTTGTATTTAGTGCAGTTTTTGGGGCAAGTTTGTAGAGGAAATGGAAGAAAAAGGAAAGGGCAGTGGTAGGAGAGGAGAATTAATAGCAAGAAGCGAATGGGTGGAGTACAGCAAAGGTGAGAGAGCTGGAGGGAAATGGATTGAATCAGTAACTAATTAGTAATTTATTTAGTGGGAACACTTAGATTAATACTTTAGGAGTGATGAGAATGTTAATGCGGTTTCCAAGTGACATAATGTAGGTGGTTTTCACAAGAAAACATAGCATTCATTGTAACTGTATAAGCTGAATTTTTCTTAAAGATCACAGATCTCTTCCTCCACCCACACTGTTCTTACACTTCTTGATTTCATGCTTTCTGTTTGCTATAGAATGTATTTATCTTTTTAGCCACAGTCATAAGATTCAAGTTTAGATGAAAAAAACCCTTGATCAGTGGAAGCAAAAGATCACATTGTGTGTAAAACTGGTCATAACAAGTGTAAAATTGTGTTCTCCTACATACAGATTGGAGAACTCCTGTCAGTTGCCTAGAGGCATTAAGCTTGTCCCTTAGGACCCTGGCTTCTTAACATATGTTGATATAAGAGATGATACACTTCCTTCTCTGAAGTAAAGGGGAAAAGGACTTAGTCTAGGCAATCAAACTAGAAAAAAAAATTGCAAGCCTCGTTTGTGTGCATCCCACTCATCTGTCCTCCCTCTTGATGCAGCCAAGGAACATATCCCACAGCCACCTACTGTACTCACCTCTCCTTGCTCTTTGCGTGGCTTGAGAATTTCCTTGTCTTCGCTTGTCTGACCTTGTTGACCTGTATCTGTCCTTCTAATACTGATTCTATATGTGCATCCCTCGCCTTCTGTGCTAGTGTGTGCCAAGTAGATGTGTGGAGTGGGAACTGTTATGTAATAATGAGAACATAATGTAATTAGCATCTACAAGGATCTGAATTAAAGAAGGTTCAGTATTAAGATACTGCATTGAAATATACTGAGTCCTTGAAGCAAAGTTAAACTTGGATGGATGTCCCTTGCTGTGGGGATTCCTTAACTTGATTGGCATTGTAAAAGCTTGGCAAACTTTTGGGTAGCTGGTTTACTACTGTGTAAAGTTAAAAGGAACAGCTGAAGCAAATAAGGCTTATAGGAGCATGTCAGTTCTCTCTGCTGCTCAGTTATTCCTGCTTCACCCATTAACTTGGATGTTTTCAGTCGACTAATAGTGGGAGAACTCAAATAAGTTGAGGTGGCCCTTTTGCTAGAGGAAAAGCTGTATTGAAAATAGTTTATCTGCTTGGTCTCTGTTACTCAGTGAACGTGTGTGCTGATGTTTTTGCCCAACATGTGCAGTTATATCAAAACCTGCAAGAGAAGATGCTGCCTGTCCGGTGTGGTCATGTGAGGAGGGAACAGAAAGCAATGTGTGGTCTCAGAAGAGGTGAGGAAGGTAACAGAGCACTGCAGGGATTCTGAGGCCATTGGAAAAGAAATGGAGATACACATCCAGAAGAAATAAGACTTCATATATTCTACATCATTTAGGATTTTTTTTTTTAAACTAACACAGTTAAATACTTAATATAGTGTTTGCTCAGCAGAATGACCATATTCACAGTTTTGTAGCAAAGGTTGCAAACTTGTATTTTTACCCGATGAGCGAGAGGTAGATATCTTTACAATGTTTTATGGTAGATTTTTTTTTTTCTGTCAAACCCAACTGCAGCTCTAGGTAGTGCTTCAGTGAACTCCTTGGTTGGCATGTGAATGTGTAAAGCTGGGGGATTGTTAATGATTAAATGGATTATTTTTTTCTGAAGTATTATTTGAGAAGGTCTGTATTTTATCATCCAAACCTGGCATTGCTTTGATAAGGAAATGTGTTCCTGTGATGTAGTCAAGTTCTCTAATACCATAGTTCTCTAATACCATTGATATTAGCTTTCTTAAATAAAATGCTGAAGCAGTCATGTTTTTAAAAACAAAACCCAAAGCAACAAAAACACATGCACTGGGTGGCAGTTCTTTAGTACTTTTGGGATTTTTCTGCAGGCTTCTAAAGCTGTTGGGTGAACATGCTCACTTTTTAAAGCTGAAACTCAAGAGGAGGCATATTTTTCAGCTCATTAAAATATTATTTGTGTGCAATGGGGAAACAAGTTCAAAGTCTGACACAACACAACTGCACTTATATAGCAGCATTAGAGAGGGGATGGATCATTTACACTGCTCACTGCCAGTTTTGGCATGATTCTTTTTGCCAAGCCAGCTGATACACTATATTTGGAAATGTGGCTGCGTTCTGTGTTACCAAGCTTATTCATCACTGGTGTCAGTGTACTCGCTCTTTGAAGAATGCTTTCAGGAATTTTCAACAACGTTCACTTGAAAGAAAGCATGGCATAGTATTTAAAAAATGTTTGCCAGAAGACAACCAGAAAACTCAAAAAGGAAAAAAAAAAAACAAAACCAAATCACTTTTCCACTGAAATGTGTACTGCTGCTTCTTCAGATGTTTATCAAGTTTGCAGTTCATCTGAAGGATTTTTAGGGGATTTTTTTCACATGTTGTTCAGCTGTATTTTATATGTATATCTATTTTATATGGATTTATTGCTTCTGTGGTCATGCATGTCCTGGCAAACAGCCTTCTTTTCACTGCTGTGTGGAGAAGAGGGCTCACTTTATTTCTTTCTAAACAATAGTTTTAGTCACTTGCCAAAAAACATACTTTGTATCTGAAATTTTTATTTTAAATTAAAAAAGTACTGTTTTTTCTTTTTCTGAAGATGCAAATCTTTCTTGGAATTCCAGGATTTTTTTTAGAATTGAAATTTAACTTTAAAATCTGTTTCATGAACTGAATTACAAAATGTAGGTTCACCAAGGAACCACACTTACTTTCTCCATATTAGGTCTCTTGCTATCATTATAACTCATTTCCTGGTTAAATACAGCAGAGCACTGCTCAACTACACAGTTCTTTTCCGAGTGTGAAATCGGATTATGTTTTCTGTTTTCAGAAGTTTTGAAAAAACTTTCATAATTTGTGTTTATATATTTTATAAAATGTGATTTTTTTTTTTAATGCTACGCAGACTTCACTGTGTTGGTATTTGGAATGCATTTTCTAGACAGCTATGTATAGCAGCAAATCCTCTCAAATTATGGCTCTTACTACACAATACAGCTGTCAGATGCATTAGATTTTAAGCAGTTGTATCAGTTTCATGTAAATGAACAGTGAATGAGGATAGGTATGTAGGAAGGAGAAACCTGGTTTTCTGATGGGAAGTTGGATAAAAAAGTACAGTTTTGATCAAGATTGATGATTCCTTAAAAGGAAATACTTCCTTAAGAAGATTTCTCAAGATATCAGTCTGCTGGTTTTGCTTTTTTTGTGTGAGAGAGACTTGCTGATTTAATCATGCATGCAGAATATTTCCTCTATAGAAATTGTGATGACTAAGAAGCAGTAGTTAGACAAGATACACGTATCAAAGGAGAGAGCAGAGATACAGAGCTTATTTCACATTCATATACTGGTAGCAGCCTACTGAAAGAAATGCATTTCTGATTGCGGTGCCATCAATCTAATGAGTCATGTTCACTGAATATTTTTTTTTTTCCATGGTATGTTTGCCGTTTGTTACCTGAGCATTAGTAGTGGCTGGGACAGATCTTACCTTGAATTTCTTACTTGTGTAGAGCAGATTTCAGCTGAAGGTTTTTTGGGGTTTTTTTTCGGCCTCTGTAACAATATTCATCTATGATAGTAATGCAAAGACAAAGCATTGTTTGAATTTTTCTTTTCATCATATTTGGGAAGCTGAAGTTCACATACTCTAAAATCAGCCTTATCTTTAGGCAATTCTTGGCAATGCTTTCATTGCCAGAGTAGGTTCTCTCTACTAACGTATTTCATACAAGGAAAAATTCAAAATTCAGTGCTGTGTACCATACTTGAACAGCTTCGTGTATTGCTGTATTGTTGTTCTGTCTGCTTAATGCGCTTTTCATGTCTCCATATGCAGTTTTCTTTTTTTTCTCTCATAAAGGTACTGATGGATGCTTACATTTCAAGCAGATTCTTTCTCTAAATACAACTTTAAAAAAAAAGGTAAAGAAAAAAACCTACAGTCTTTTGGTAATTGCGTGTGGAGAATGTTTTCTGATACTGTTTTTCCCCAATTTATTGATTGATAAACTTCCTAGAAATGAGAAACCAAAGTCCTTCAAAATAACTTCATTTGTTCAATCTACGTATCTTAATATTTTTGAGCATCATGATATAAACTGTATGTCAAAATTTATAACTTCTAAGATGAAATACTCTGTGTGAGTACTTTAATTTTGTGATGATTCTAAAGATGCAAGGAATTGTGCAGAAAACCATTTGTATGAAACAATACGGAACTGCGTTATTCTTGCCCTTAAGACTTTGGACTCCATCTCAAAACCTGCTGTTGGATCCATTACAGACCCATCTGACTTGATTTTTTCTTAGGAGCAGAAGAGTCTAAAATAAATAGAACAGGATGGCATATGGGGGAGGAGGACACTCAAGTGAGTAGGTGATGTGCAAGTAAAGCCTTTGTGAAGGTGGCCTTTTTTACCAAGAGCTGTTTATATTTTTACAGGTATGAGAAAATTACTTGGTGGTAAAGAGGGGAGGAAAAAAAAAAGGAAAGAGTGTATAATGGGAAGATGATGAAAATAAACTTTAAATTCTTTATCTTTGCTTACACTGAATTATGGCAGGTTGACCACTTATACTGATGCTATTTCCAATTTCTGCTATTATAAATTCAACATGGATTTCATAATGATTGTTACTGGCTCCTTCAAATGAGCTGAAAAGTGTTAAGAAATCTCGTATCATGTAACTGTTTGTGGTAGAGCAACAGCTTTCAAGAGGATGTCCAAGTGTTCATTCACAAACTTCAAGGGATGTAACCGGACAGGGATTCCCACACTGAATCTGTGGGATCTCTCCTTACCAGTCTGCACGTGTGGGCTTTTCACGGTAGAAACTCTATTGGGAAAGGAATTTATGCAACTCAAGGGGGACTGATAAGCAGTGCAGATGGGTTGTTTGAGCCTCTGATTATCTGTCAGATGCTAAAATCAGGGGATGTGCATATGCCTCAGGACTTTACAGTCTCCATGTACTCAGGGCTGCTCTTGTTCTTGCACTGTGTTTAATGTGAGATGATGAAAGTCCTGCTTTGTTTATCTTCCCTTTGAAAAACACCATATTGTTTTGCCTTAGTTTTTTTTTTTTCCTTTTATGAGATGTTGCTCTTCAGTCAGTTTTGAACTTCTTTAATTTTGAGTTAATAAGTTAACAATGTTAACCTTAACTTGCTTCCTTACCATTCAAAGTTATTATTTAAAATAAGCCATGGGTTTGGCAGTTTCTTGTTCCCTTTAATTTTAATGGAAAAGGAAACTGGCCAAATTATGTCCCTTTCCCACTAGAATTTTTCAGCTGCTGGTCAATAATTAAGGACTTCAAGCCACTGGGTCAAATAGTTAATGGGACAGGTGATGTTCGCCTCAGTTCCTGCAGTAGCAGGGATGAATGAGGAGTAGGAAAACTCATCAATAGGTGGCTAAAGGATTGGTGCTGCTCAACCACGGGGCAAATTCTATGGTACCCAGACTGCTAGAGTCAGATGGGCTTCATTTTTCTAGCAAGGGCAAAAGGACTCTAGCCTGTAAGTTGTTGAGGCTGATCAAGAGGGCTTTAAACTATGTTTGAAGGGGGAAGGGGCTGAAACAGGCTCATCTCTGGAAAGCCTGAGTTAGAAGTGAAATCAGCAGCCCTGCTGAAGTGCGTGTACACCAGTGCATGCAGCATGGGTAACAAACAGGAGGAGCTGGAAGCCATCGTGCAGCAGGAAAGCTGTGATGTAGTTGCCATCACGGGAATGTGGTGGGATGACTCGCATGACTGAAGTGC
>VZRE01003296.1:0-50395 GCA_013396775.1 Cephalopterus ornatus | reverse complement strand
GAAATTGTTAGGGACCTTCTGCATTCTGTCACTTGGCTAGAAGTGAGAGGAATAGCATTCAGTATCTCTGCTGAAATGCAACTGTTGAGAGTCATGTCTTCTTCTTTTGCAAAGAAAATTACTTTTAGACAGACCTTATTAACAGATGCTACTGTGCCTGAGATGGTCAGCATTTTAGAAGACATGCCAAAATTAGTGGAGCTGGAGCTAATAGACTGTAGACTCTTGGGAACTGGACAATGGGAAATGCAAATTCAAGCAAACCAATCACAGACCCTTAGAGTTCTCACAATAGAGACATTATCTATTGAAGAATTTTACTTGTTTACAGATCTTCAGACTGTGCAAGGTCTACTATTTCTTTTCACCAGAGTCACAGTTCGAAACACCAAAGTATTTTTGGTCCCATGCAGAATTTCCCAACATCTTCTGTCATTGGAGTACCTTGACCTTAGTGCGAATTTGCTTGGAGACCAGAGTTTAGAGCATTCAGCCTGTCGGGGTGGTTGGCCATCACTACAAACTCTAAATTTAAGTCAGAATTCACTGGGTGACTTAGAAATGACAGGTAAAAGTTTGTCTCATTTAAGAAACTTAATTGTTTTAGACATCAGCCAAAATAATTTTGGTGAGATTCCAGATGTGTGTGAATGGCCAAAACCCCTGAAATATTTAAACCTCTCCAGCACTCATATTCCTAAAGTAACAACCTGCATTCCCCCAACCCTGGAAGTTTTGGATGTTAGTGCTAACAACCTGAAGGAATTTGGACTGCAGCTCCCATTTCTGAAAGAGCTGTACCTCTCAAAAAACCAGCTGAAGACCCTGCCTGGTGCCACACCCATTCCAAACTTAGTGGTCATGTCAGTCAGGAGAAACAAGCTCAACAGTTTCTCCAAGGAAGAGTTGGAGTCCTTCAAGAGAATGGAGCTGCTGGATGCCAGCGACAACAACTTCATCTGCTCCTGTGAGTTCCTCTCCTTCATCCACCACCAGGCTGGGATATCCCAGGTGCTGGTGGGGTGGCCNCTGGTGTTCCTGGTCATCCTCATCCTTGTAGCTGTTGGCTACAAGTACCACGCGGTCTGGTACCTGAGGATGACCTGGGCGTGGCTCCGAGCCAAGCGCAAGCCCAAGCGAGCCCCACCAAAGGACATCTGCTATGACGCTTTTGTCTCCTACAGTGAGAACGACTCCAACTGGGTGGAAAACATAATGGTGCAGGAGCTGGAGCAGGCCTGCCCTCCCTTTCGGCTCTGCCTCCATAAGCGGGACTTTGTGCCTGGGAAGTGGATTGTGGACAACATCATTGACTCCATTGAGAAGAGCCACAAGACGCTCTTTGTGCTGTCTGAGCACTTTGTGCAGAGCGAGTGGTGCAAATACGAGCTGGACTTCTCACATTTCCGCCTCTTTGATGAGAACAACGATGCGGTGATTCTTGTCCTCCTGGAGCCCATCCAGAGCAAAACGATTCCCAAGAGGTTCTGCAAGCTGCGGAAGATCATGAACACAAAGACTTACCTGGAGTGGCCTATTGGTGAAGAGCAGCAGCAGATGTTTTGGTTTAATTTGAAAATAGCTCTAAAATCCTAGACAGATAGAATATATAGTAAATATACTCTGGAATTTCTTCCCTTGCCCTTTTGTCCCATCAATTATCTGCATCTCCAGAACAGAGAGCTGAGCTACTGCAAATTCTAACACTTGCTGTGAGATTATTTTCTTTTTGTACCCGTGGTTCTGAATTGTTTTACTGGTTTGGGCTGGAATAGAGTTAATTTTCTTCATAGTTCCTTCTATGGTGCTGTGGTTTGTATCTGTCACCAAAACAGCCTTCATAGCAGAGGGGCATTTTAGTTATTGCTCAACAGTGCTTGCGCAGCATCAAAATCTTTTCTGTTTCTCACGCTGTCTTGCCTGCAAGTAGGCTGATCCCAGCTGACCAAAGGCATGTCCCATACTATAATGTCATGACCTGTGACTTCATGCTTAGCAATAAAAGTTGGAGGAAAGAAAGAGTAAGGGAGGATATTTGGAGTTATTGTGTTGGCCTTCCCAAGTAACTGTGTGATGGAGTCCTGCTTTCATGGCAATGGCTAAACATTTCCCTGCTGATGGGAAGTAGCGAATTAGTTCCTTGTTCTGCTTTGTGAGAACAGCTTTTGCATTAACTACTGAACTGTCTTCATCTCAACCCCTGAGTTTTCTTACTTTTACCCTTCAGATTGTCTTCCCTGTTCCACTGTGGGGAGAATGAGTGAGTTGGCTGTGTGGTGTTGAGCTGACTTCTGAGGTTAAACCACAGTAGTTGTCTACATGTGTTAATCAGCAGTATTAGCAAAAGCTGTTTCATTTAAACATTTAATGATAAAAAGTTGTTTAGATATACAGCTATGTAGTTTATATGTCTTTATGTTTGCAAAAGTTTTAGGAGAGAACCTGCCTAGCCAAGGGGTTTTCTGCATTCTGTGTATAAACCACTTCTAATCAAATGTTATAAAAGCCAGTTTATGCAGCACTCCTAGTCAGTGGATCTAAGGTCTGGTTCTCAGTATTTCATGATCACTGTAAGTTAAATGACCAGATCTCCTGAGGATTGTGGCTGCAAAGCTGAATGTTACAATGCACTTTATCACTGCAGTTCTCCTTGTTGTAGTGTATATGTTGAAGGGCGGACAACTTCCTTGGTGAAAGACATCTATGGAGGATGATTTCAGTCCAGTTTCATTGTATCGTATGTGGCAATAGATGCCTCAGAGTAGGGTTCAAATCCTCTTCTGACTTGCAAAATGGAGTTTAGGCTGTTTTCAGCTAGAATGTGGGAAACATTAATATATATATATATGTAGTCTTTGAATCCAACACCACATTCCTCTCTTTGTTCAGCAACCTTAACACAGGCACAAAAAGTATGTTTCCTACCTTTCTGCTCCCTCTGTAAATACAGTCCACAAAACTAGAGGCGTAGAGAACTTCTCACCTGGGACATTGTGTTTGCTGTCAGCTGGGGCCACATTTTCTTGAGAAGATTACTGGGACAAGGGCCATAATTTCTGGAAAATTGGAATAAATGGGAGACTGTGGCACCAGATTCAGCCTTCAGAGATGATTTAAAAAGAAAGAGGTGTCTTTGGTGATACTTGCCTTGCAGCCACAAGAAATTTCAGCTTGAATGTTGTAGGCCGGGGGACAATTACCTTCTATATCAGTTCAGGTTTAGTCACAGCGTAGGACATTTTCAGGCATGTACAGAAGCAAGTCTTAAAAGCCTTCAAATGGAAACACCTAAAACACTTAGCTGTATCTGTGATGAGATCATGTCCAAGTTAGTGTTATTGCTGTGTTTTGATCTTGAGCATCTAATGTGGTATGAAAACTCTGTTTAAACATGTCAATATTTGTAATTGAGTTGGGTGCATTGGAAGTTTCCTCTCGCAGCTGGTTACCTGTTGTGTTATTTAGAAAGTCCTGTGCACAGCCAAAATGTCAGTGAGAGCAGAAGTACCCCTGTTTTTTGTTAGCCGTTGAGAAGGCTGAGGACACACATGCTTCTATTGCATCCACAATTAGGCAACTCCAACAGTGTAACAAAAATTAATGGCTTATTTACTTGCATTTTTGCATTTATGAACACAGCATAACACATTATAAGAATTATTAACTTTGTTATTTCGTCTAAGCTAACAAAGCCACCTTCTTTCTATGTACTCAAGATTTGTTCTTTCTTTCATTTACTTTGGGTTTTTTAAGTGCATCATTTCCTATTTTTAGCATCTAAACCTTACCTTCATCTGCAGATGGCTTCACACAATCTCTGCTTTTTTCTCATATATATGTTAAAGTGTAAGTTAAGCCAGTGTGGATCTCGGATTTCTAATAACAATGTAAAGCTTCTTAAAATACTGACCATGTTTAGTTTGAGTCCAAAAGCTACTTCTGTTAGTATCTCATTCATTCTAAGAAATAACTCTATTTTTTTCCTAGCACAGGCTTACATTCAAAAGCATAAATTTGTTTTAATTCTTACTTTGAGAAAATAAAATGTTTTCATAGCACACTGTACAGCCTTAATGTAATGCAAGAGGAGGCATTGTGCTGCAAAAGGGTTTCTAGCACACCAGAGTTCCGCTAATTGCTATTTTCTGTAGTCTTTTAAAATTAAGTACAGAATATGCATATTACTGTAGACAGATAAATAAACAACACTTTAAATTGTCACTAATTATCTGAGTCCTATTTTAGAACCAGTGAGTAATTAATGCCTTGGATGATGCCTATAACAATCAACTGGCAAACCACCAAATAGCAGAGCCAGTCCAGAAGTTTTCCATACAATACTTATGTGTTCTCACATAATCTGTTGACAAGGAGACTGGAGAGAAAATCCAACAATAGGTGAGTCTTGGTATTTTTCTCAGTCAGAATCAAACAAAAATATTGGGTTAAATTTTTGAAACATCCTTTTTTTTTTTTTCCAACTCTCATAATTTACTTCCTTTTTTATAGAGGTAAGGTTAAAATTAAATATCCTCCTCACGTATGACTAAAATAGGCTCCAAAAGAGTAAGCCAAGCTTTGCTTCCACTCAGGCAAGTTCCTACAGACACAGCGGCAGATCTTCAACTATTATTTTATTTGCTGAAGAAAAAATGATGTTTACTAACTACATGAAGAGGAGAGAAAAAAGCACTTGTTCTGAAAATCAATTATATCAATGTTGTTACTTGGCTACAGAGCAAAATCCACTGCCTTTGTATGGCCTTTGTAAAACTGAAATTTATGTTATTTAAAGTGTTCCTCTCATTATAAAAAATATTTCTGGATGACTTAAAATCAAGAAGGAAAATATATATGCACTTTTTTTCCCTAGCTTGCTTGGGGTTCTAGATAAGATAAAGGCAAACAGAACTATGATATTCCCTAAATATAATTGTTCCTTAATAATAATTGGTTTTCCATTCATTTAATGTGGCCATCTCATCCCTCCACTGCAGATCAAAACAAGAATTAGTAAGTAATCAGGCTATGGTTTAGAAAATCCAAATCAAAAGCACACTTATTACAGAGAGGGTATGGGTTACTTAACATCCTCTTCAAATCAACTTTCTCAGGGTAGTATGGGCGACTTTGGTTCTTGCCAACAACGCACCAACTATGGATGCAGGATTCTTGAAACCTGGTATCAGGTGTATTGTTAAGGAATCTTTCAAATACAAAAAAGGCCCAGTGCTTACATCTACAAATCTAGTTAAACCATCAAGAGATAATTTTAATGGCCGAGTATGGATACTGCCTTGTTTTATAAACAAGCAGTTTCAAATTTCTTAAAATATTTAGACTATTTAGAATTATTTTAAGGCTGAATCTAATATCCTGATCATCCAGACTGGTCTTCATATTTTCCAGCTCGAAAAAGCCAGGATACTTTTATGAACTGCATGGGTGATTAGTAACATTCCTCCAGCAGTTATGTGATAGTTTTGTTTTAGCTTCTGGAATGCAAAATGCCGAGTTTTTTGGTATCCCTGAGTATGCGTCACTGCGTTTTCTGCCAGGCTGTAGGGTATATGCCATTGTTTGAGAAGGGTTTCACATCTGCCTTAAAACTACCCAGCAAACACAACCCCAGGCACAGCTGGAGGAAATCCTCTGCATAGAGCAGGAGGGGAGCCTGAATCAGCAGATCTGACTGATGGGTCAGCATGCCTGGTCTAACATCCTGACAAGCACACCCACAAGGACTCTGCACCAAGTACCTGGAAGGTGGATTTAGACCTGAAACTGTAAGATTACAGCCACTCTTCCATCAGCTTGTCTGCCAAAAGTCTACAGGACCTCAACTTGTGTCACAGAACTGAAAAATAGTTTATGTTCTTATTTTTACCTTTGTGCTGTGCTGTTTCAGAACATGGTTTTGGTTCCCTTTTTTCTTGGTATTTATTGTCGTTATTATATTTTAATGCAGCACAAAAGAGGAGAAAACAACAGTTTTCCAATTACATGGGAAGGATATCCATGATTACAGGACAGCTGTTAGGTATTTTCAGTGATTCCTTCTTTGTTTATATCCACAAAGACTTTCTGCCAACAGACTGTGCAGATGTCATTGGACAAATTTCTTGTTGGTATGCCACTGATGTAAAACTGTCAAGATCAAATTTACAGGATAAAAAGGAGCCAAAAAACAACAAAATATTTGCTTAGAGTCAAGGGTGCATAAACACATTTTAACTGCCATCAAAGAAAAGGACAGCACAAAAATGGCTACAGCTGTCTTGGTTTACTAGCGCCAGAATGCACAGCTACCAAGGAATAATTCAAATCTTATTGCTGATGCAAGAACTTTAGCAATTGTCGACTTGATATTAAGTAACTAGACATAAGGTGATAATGTCAGCATGATTCTCTTATTTCAAAGGGGAACATAGGAGCTATAAAAAGGAATGGACAAGAAGAGTCTTTCACAGACTTTGGGGAAGGAAGAAACTTGCCTTCTTATGGCAGTTAGGAAAATTATGTAGTGTGTTTCACATAGGGATCTGTTGGAAACACCAGAGCAGGCTTGGCATATGTCAGTAGCTCCTACGTTAAGACTGTTCTCCTAATCATAAGATTGATGAAGGAGTTCAACAGTTTGTCTGTGGCACAAGAATGGATCTTCTTAAGGAAAATAGAGGTTTTTTACTGCAAGAGTATCCAGTAATCTTACTCTGGGTTCTCATCAACCCAGGGGCACAAGAGATTCAAGAGCTCACTTTCAGTCCTTGCAAGTGGTACTTGGGGCAATGTACCCTGGCAATTATAGCAATGGTAGAAGCCATGTAGTCAGAATAAATCTCTGCAAAGTCTCTTCCCATCAGTCCCATAGTACCACACATAAAAAAGCAGTGTTGCAGCAAAATCCACAGAGTCATCAGACTGTTTTCTGTCACAAAACCACGAAAGATGACTTCTGTGAATCTGTTCTTCACCAAAACACCAAAACTTTTGCCTGGGTAGAATTTGAATTTTCTTTATGTTTGTTCAGGATTTCTGTCTGACTAGCAGCCCACTCAGAGCCGCTGTACTGGACTCAGTTTGGCATGCTATCTGACCAGAAATTCCAGGGATTCCTCAAGAGCATGTAGATCAACTTCATAATGCATCTTCTGTGAGTCCAACACTTCTTGGAGGTATTGCAGATATTGCCCATATATAAATCAGCCGTTCCTTTAAGTGTTAGATTTATTGCCCATGTATTGTATAGTCAATTAATCCAAAAGTACATAGCCCTGATGAAAAATTCTTGGCAGAAACTTAACAGTCTTGTGTTACCAATACTATTCAGCTTTATTCTGTTGAGGTATTTTATTTAACCAGCTAAATTCCCCCACAAATGTATTTTGAAGATAAAACAACAAAATTTGTTATCTGTAATTTAGAGGTTCTCACTTTGTGTCCTCTAGCAGCAGAAATGACAAGTTTTTTTTGGTTGAAAAACTCCAGTTTCATGAGTATTTGGTAGCCAGGTTTCAGTCTCCCAAGACCTGTTACACATAACACGCACAGTCTCAGAGAGTTGACAAGAGATGCTAACATTTTAGCAAACTCTATTGGGTTGGGGGGCATGGGGGTAGGGGATTAAATACCACTTGCTGCATTTTAGCAAAAATTGTATTCTGAGGAATTTTATTCAAGAGGACATGGGGCTCTTTCAGCTATAGAAACTTAACATTTCTTTGACTGGCATGTTACACCTCGTTGAGATTTGGCTGATCGTTTTGCTTCTGCAAAACAATGAAAGACATCTAATTGTTCTGTATAATAAGACTAAACAAAGTCCCTTTCTGTAAAAAAATGTGTCAGCTTGGCCTACCTATAGCAAAGCTGAGTAGCTGTGGCTCCAAAAGCAGTTCATAACCTGCTTTCAACACTGCTGGTTGTCAAGCATATTCGTAATTTCAGTATGAGGACATTTGCTGCTGCAAAAGAAGATAAAACTAAACCTGCAGTTTGAAGGAAGCAGGAAAAATCTTTGTCTTTGGTAATAGTCAAAATGAAAAGAGAAACCCCTGCCCAAGCAACAGTATAGCCCGCTAGAGTAGGAAATCATGATTATCAGAAAGAATTATAATGTGGTTTTGATATGAATGTACTTATTTATTTTTAACCATTATGTCAAGCCTTTTTATGTCTCATCTCCTTCAGGTGCATAAGTGGAGAACTGAGGACTCACTCAGAAGTTATGGAATTAAATGAGTGAACACAGTGGCTGTACAAAGTTTGAGGGTTATCCCCTTCTCTCTTCACATCACAAACACAAGTTGTAAAATCGCTAAATATCAAAATTCAGATCAGCAATTAAAAAAAAAAAAAAAACAAAATAAGGAAGAGGACCTACAGCTACACAGTGTAAAAGGGTTTCATATGTAGAGGTAGGTGGTGAAGAGACCAACCTACAAAGTAAAATTGATCAAACAGAAAATCCTTAGAGTTGCCAATTCCAATTTTACCTGAAGTTACCTACCTAAAGAATAAATTAAATAATAAACATTATGGCTAGACACCTCCCAATTCCAACTGCATAACTCATTTTATAGACCAAGAGGAACATTTTGTAGACCAACTTATGGATAGAAAAAAAAGAAAGACTTCTCAAGAACTGGGGTGTGGCACAAAATGCTGCATGTATAGCTTCTGCTGAAATATTTATATAAATTTAACAAAAGTTTTACACTTGTGTATTTCTCCCTTACTTGAAAGTGAATAAAAATATATAATACAGGAAAAAGTACTGGAAAAAACCCTATCAAACCCATTTTTGTTTTGCTTCGGTCTTCACAAGAAATGGCAATCATAAGCAGATTGCTAACATTATTAATACTAATAGTTTGGAATTGTGGAGGAGGGAGACATAGGGCAGAGCATGACAAGAAGAAGTAAAAAACAACTGAGGTAAGTTAGATATAGTCAAGTCAGTATACCACCAATGAAATTTATCTAAACCCCTTAAAATTTAGCAGAAGCAATCTCTGCACCATTAATAATTGTCTTTGTGAGCTCAGGGTGGAGAGGCAGAGTTTCAGAAAACTGGAGAAAGGAGAATACAGACCTCTCTTTAGGGATGCATAGGGGACTCTAAGGAATAATTTCAGGCTATTTGGTATATATATACACCAAACTGAGCTCTGCAGGCTCATAAACAGCTGGAATGAGTGCTGATGGTGAACATCTGCAGAATGAAAAACAAAGATGGGACTGATAGAATGAATCAAAAGTTTTGCTTAAGTCTTCTTCATTTGCATGTCATATTTAATAAACACATATTTAGAGGAACTTATTCATACTGTAGTTGGAAGATTTCTTCAAATTCAACAGCTAATGGCCTTTTTTGTAATTTGTTTCAGGGAAATTCTTATTTGCTCTTCTCCTTCCTTTAAGAAACAAAACTAAAAAAAAAAAAAACCAAATACAATGCAAAAAAACAGAAAAAAGGACATACTGTCATGTTCTTCCCAAGAGAGGCTTGTGAGTTGCTCTGAAAGTGAGGTAATTGTAATAACTGAGAGCATTTCTCACAGGGACAGGGATTTCCACCAGCAAAGGTTGATGGTGAGATAAAGAGGAACAACCCACACCTGCAGCAGTGTGACTAACTGTTGGCAAAATCGAGACAGTTATTTCAAACTAATAACATCCCATTTTGCCTGATTAGGTTTGATTAACAGATTGTCAAACTGTAAAACTCAGACATAAAATGTTACTTTTACAGCATCTGACGCAGGAGAGCCTTTGACTCTAGAATGTCAGTCGTCCTTGCACCCTCTAAATAATCAGTAAACCAAATGTAGTAAATGGTTATAACACCAACATTCAACTCATCAGACCCCTCACATTCTATCCTTAGAAAACTGAATTGTCTATTGATAGAATTAATGCTACCAAAAAAAAAATTAAAGTTTGTTTTGAGACTCAAATTACCTATGGTGACCACAGGGCTAAAGCTTTGGGAGCAAGTTTTCTGAAACTGGTGGAGGCAGTTTGCCCTTTATAAGCCTTAGAGCTGCTCTTCGGGACTTTCAGAAAGGTACATTTGGCTGCACTGCTCTGGGATGCCACTTGAGTACATAACCACACTACTAAAGGATTTTCTTAACAACTCTTTCTTCAGCACAAAATACTGTAGCTTAAACTTTTAAACCCTTTTTTCCTAAATGAAATTTTATCAAACTCAATACATATATTTGATTGAGTTGCCAACAGTGATTAAATATTCCACTTCTTTTCCAATAAACAGTATTTGACACCCGCTGAAGAGTCAAAAGCCCTGTAATGTGAGCTCTCTCTGTGATCACATTAATAAACCATGGTTTTGGGATTGTGGAAGCCTGATGATGACAAAGATAATGCAAGACTGACTTTAGTATGTGTTTGTAGAGTTAAATCCTACATCTTTACATAAAAGTTACTAAAAATACTAATTTAAAAAAACCTATGAGGAGAGATGGTTTTAAAATTTATGTTTGGTTTGGTGCAGAGGGATTTTTTTAAAAGCAAACAAAAAGCACAATTCACCTAGACTAAAAGGCTATTTCTATGAAATATTAATCTCTTTCCTTAATCCAAAAAGTAGAATTCTGAAGGAATGTGCGTTTCTCCCTGTGAAACTTGACACAGTTTTGCTACAGATTTCAACTAAAGGAGGACTCAATTCTTCTTCTCTTAAGAGAAACCCTTAAAAAAAATCCCCCCAAACCCCAGAAAGCATGCAACTATTGAACAAACTGGTATTTCACAATGTAAGTTTAAATAAATTAACAGAAGATTAACCTATAGAAGATAGGTTAATGACACAGCATCATTAGATCAATGTTACGCATTTCTCCACCCTGCAGCCCTGACTTTAGGGCTGTCTGTGACCACAAAAGTGATAGAGCTCCTTCCATGCCATGCAGCCCTTCTGGCATGCACAGGTCAGTGGCCTCTGCACATCCCTGAAAGAGGAGCCTGAGGGCTCCAGCCTTCACCACAGGCTCCCTGTTGCCTGCCTGCCTTGCTACTGTCCAACATGATCCCTATCCACTGTGCCTATGCACTATGGGTTGCTTTTTTTCAGTAGACTGAAAGTAAAGTCTGAATTTGAGTGGCAAAGCCAAAACTGAATGGGCACACATATTCAGTAACATGGGTACTTTATAATACATATCCTTAACAAAACTTTGTTACCAAGTTAGCTGCAAAATGAAATGATAATTAATTTAAAAATGGTAGCACAACCCTTTCCTGTGTGATGCTGTTATCAGATCAGTTGGTATATGTTATTTGCACTAGTTGTTTCAACTTTTCTCATTGATTTTTATGTCTTCCAGATTGTTAATTTTAATACTATTACCCTCTACATGAAATGCATGAGTATTTTTTTTTTTTTATCATGTAAATGAGAATAAAGATAGGAATCGAGTCATACAGATGCAACACCCAGTATTGATTTATTATTAATACTGGAAGATCACCATCTGAACAATTCCATAAAATAATACATCTGCATTGCTGCTTAGTGGGAGCTTTAACATCTGGATCATATTATTCCAAATTTTCCTCATCCACCCATCATAGCAAGAGGAATTTCCTGACAAATTAGATTGCTGCCCAAAGGTAAAATGTTTTTCTCATTACTGTACTTTAAATGAGCTCAAAAAGACCTAGAAGTGAAGTCTGCATCAGCGTCATAGACAACTTTCCCATTTTCTAATTATGCAGATTAAATAAGTCATACAAGCACCAACTGAAAAACATCCATCTCTCCTCTGCTTCCCTCACAACACTCCCTGCAGTCTGAAGAAGTAAGAATGCCTATCGCCAGCAAATTCAACAGAAGAGCATTATCCCACTATCCTTTCCATCTTATAGCATATGGTGAAAACTGTATGCATAAAATATCTGTGTAACAATTAGATTTGTTGTAAGAGATTGACCATATCAGAACTTATTAACTTGGCAACACCAGCTAACTGGCTCCCTAATAATCTAGTGTCTTCTGATGTAGGCATATTCAAATACCGCAAAACATATGCACTGAAGAAATAAAAAAATCAGGGTGTTTGGTTTTTTTAAAGGTTTAGTTGCTTATATTTGACAGTATATTGAAAACTGGCAGGAATTTCTAATTTAAGTGAATTAACCAACCTTATTTTCAAGATTTCCCTCATTACTTAGGTACAGAAATCAATGCTGTCATAACTATGCTACTTCATTTTTCAACTATATTCCCAAGTAAGTTCTTATTCCATGACTACCCCATGATACAAGTCATATAATCAGTAAAATGGACAACCACCTATCGTACCAGAAGTAAGACTTTTGTTTTTGATCGAACTTTCTATCTTAAATATATAAGTTGTCTATTATGCTAGGGAAGAACAACTTTGTTCACATAAATCATATTTAATTTTCACCAGTGGATAGCTTCCAACGGGAAGAAAATTGCATTATAAGAATCAGCTGATCAGAATCAACTGTCAGAATTTCCTTTGAGAAAATACAGAGTCAGAATACTAGTAAGCTTTTTCCTTCCTTCCCCATTTGATATGCTAGACTCCTGCCTTTATGTTGAGAAAAATGGATAGGATCACCTAGGATAGGATAGAATGTTTTCTCAAGGATGTTAATTCTTTGTTACCATTCCACATCCCAGAGTATATAATACAGTTGCAGGCATATAATTGCCCGCACCTCAATAACTGCAAAATTTATGAGCAAAATGGAGAAATGAGAGCGTTTTTTGAACACAGATGCAAACCTATTGAAAATCAGGGTTCTACAAAGCGAATTAGCAGAAGCCAGACTCCACGTTTATTTTTTAAGATCTCAAATAGCAACTGAGAAAAATCCCTTTTCTCTAATCTGCTTCCTCTTCATATGGAAGTTAAACCCAAACTGTCAGAACGGCTGTCTTCTCACTCACTTTTCCCCCACCTCCCCCTTTCTCTACCCCCCTCCTCTGTGCTAGGCTCACATCCATGTTACTTTATATGTGGCCATCTGGTGAAGGGCAATCCCTTCCCTCTTGCCAAAATTATCCACAGCTGAGCCTTGGTTGCTTTGCTGCAACTTTTTTGCTCTGGCCTCTTTGAAATAGGAGCCTTCCCCAGCATGCCTTTTTTTTCAGGAGATGTTTTACATTCTCGATAAGCCTGGATAAGGCTCTTTTGGAAGGTACAGGCTGTTGCTGTTTCTCTTGCATCTAGTAAGTAGTTGCTGCTTTTTATTTTTTGTTCTTTTTGAGAAAGCTAATGAATGCCCTTTCCATTTAGGGCTGATTTTATGCTCCCTTTGACCTTCATTTCCTTTTTCTTTCAAAAAGAAACCAAGCTATTCTTTTTTTACATGTTTGCAAAGCACTTTGAAGGGGAGGGTGGCAGTCAATCATTGCAATCCTTTGCTTTACTTCTACTAACAGGACTGTGCAATTCTCTCTGGGTTCTCACTATGTCTGAGAATAGCAAGACTACCCAGAGCAGGGGTGTATATACAGGCAGAGACCCACCATGACCTCAGAGAATCATACTGAAACATTTGCCAGCTGTTGCTGCCGTCCAAGTCATGATATGGAGGGCTGGTTACTTGCTTAGTTGAGCTCTTGCGACAGAAAATACAAAAGAAAGCAGTTTTTGATCAGAGAAAAGGAGCCTTAGCTTTACCCCTCCCATGGAAACTAGCGTGTTCTAACTCTTCATCTGATTTCCCTTCTCTTCTGCTCCTAAAGATGCAAGGATGTTGTTACAGGCAGGAGAAAGTGTTTGGTTTCTTCTTTTTTGGTATTAGACACTGTTGCGTGTAACCCACATGTGAACTATACTGGCATAAAGTAAGTAGTCAGAAGCTGGATGGCAAGTAAAAAACATGTGTAAGCAAGCAGAAGACTGTTTTCTCTTTAGCGAGTATGTGGTTGTTTTTCAAATTTTGACTTATTCAAATGTTTCCTACCAAATCAGACAAAAATTATGTGCACATGAATGCAAGCATAATAACTGCCACCTGGAAGAATTGTAATGCAGAAGTCTAGACCTGCCTGTACTTAGGGGAGTAGTATATTTTTATTTTTTTTCTGCTTGTTTTCATCTCAAATGGACAATTTCCTGTATGCATTAACTAAGTTGTTTAAGTCTTAAATGCAACCATCTTTACATTTTCTGCTTCTCAATCAGAAGGTTTCTGTATCTGATGCAAAAATGTATACTAGTTACTTTTCATTTATCTCATGAGTCATTCAACTTTGTTTCTTAATGCTTGTCCTATTTGCTAGTCTTTGAAATATATTGGATCAGATTTTGGCATTTACTATACTGGTAGAAATTTGTAACCTTAGCATTGCTATATGGCACACTTTTGAGGAAAGCAAGCTCATGCAAGGGGATCAACAGTGTGTTAGAAAACTATACAAGAGTATCTGGGAACGAAACATGAGAGCAGTTACTACTTAACATGCGAACTTGGGAGGTTTTTTAGTGACAAACACTCCTAAGTTAACTACCATGGAATAAATGCAACAAACCATCTACTGGCATAGACCCACCGTGAGCAGTGTTCGCTGTTGTAAAGTAACTTCACATATAGATAGATGGTAAGCGTGAGGAGACACTACTCCCCCAACTAAATAGACCATGAAGCAGAACTGCCAAAACTCCTTGCAAAGTGAACTTCAGTTTCTGGTGCTACTATTTTTACTGACACAGGCTCTGCTTTGGTTCCTCTTTTGCTGGGGAAGGAGCCTTTGCTGCTGTCACGCAGCTATGCACTGAAAACTGAGGCACAACATGTTTCTGGTGCAGATATTTTGTTTCAAAATGCACTCCAAAAACGCAAAAACAATCACAAAGTATTATCAAAGTGTTGTGATGGTTATAGTTTTACTGGATCTTCCCTAAATGATACTAAAGATATTAAAAGTATATTTTATATAAAGGTATTTTTTTTCCATATTGCCTAGATCACCTCTTTGGTCTGACTGGCTCCTGTAAACTAATTGTTGGGAATGAAGCTTCAGCTGCTGAAGGCTGAGTTATACAAGTAATAGGACTATAAGAATTACAAGCTAGAGGCTTTTTTTTTCTTTTGACAGTGGTTAATTCTCTGAGGTACACACTAACTAACTTTAAGTACTGCTAAAGAGGATAATGCCAAGGCAACACAGAGTGCATGCTTTTTAGAATTCCATAGGCTTTCCTAGGCAGACAGTGAGTTGTTTGTTTGTTGAGTGTGTTCCAGCACTGATATGATACCAGTTTTTTTCAAAATATTTTCAATGGAAAACAAAGATATGGACAGCCTAAGTGACTTCAGTGACTTCAGTGTTGTGTTCTTTATTCTAATGTCTGTCAAAATCAGCAAGGCAAAAATTGATAGGAAAAAATACTTGAAAAGCTCTGAACCAAGATGATAACATGAACATAAAATGTTTAAACCATACAGCAGACAGGTCTAGAAGAGAAGTTAAAGGGCACATAATGCTAAAGTAGTATTGTGTATGATTATACAAAATGTTCTCAGGTATTGTGTGTTCTTAGGTTTAGGAGTGTGTGTTTGTAATGATAGTTAGCAACATGAAGCCGAAATCTTCAATGAGCTGCACTGTCTGTGACTTCATTAGATACTTCACCAGTATATATGCTGCCATGATGAATGCTTCATCCCTGTTCCTAACTCTGTAAAGTATAGCTGAAGAGTGTGTTTCACAGTCTCTTCATTGCAATTTTATGTCACTGTGAAAATCCACTGACAGTAAAGCTGTCATAGATCAGGCTGGTTTTATATCCTGTACTAAAACGGTTTCTGTAAATCGTATCAAGGTTTCATGCTTTAGAGTTTGGCAGACCTGTCAAATCAGGGAGTATGATGCTTCAGAATCTGAAGAGCAATTACCAAAAGACAAAGTGTTGATGATGAAAGTTACTAATGTCAGTATTTTAGGAAGTTCAGTTACCAAAAACTGCATTTCAATCTACAGATGGCTTAGGACTCTTATGAGCTGATGAAGGTGGAATAACAAAGAAGCTGCTTGTGTGCTTAAAATTCTGCATGTTTCTAATACCTGTGTAATCTCTATTACTTGCTTAACATTTCCTTTAAATTCACCAAAAAATTGCTTTTTAAGGACTGCTCCTTTCTGAGATGTCTTACTTTTTTTTTTTTTTTTAAATGATTGAATAGGGAGTTCAGTGGTGGAAAACGTGCTACGCTAGTTTTCTCAGGCTTGCAGATAAGTCTGTGGTAGAGAGAAGGAAGTGAGCTGAAGCACCAGAAGCCCCAGTTTTAGCACTTTAACCACAAAACAAGCTTTCTCTCTAATTAAGCATGTGCCTGAATAACTTGATAAATAGGGGCTTTCAATTCTTTCAGTAAGCCCTCTGTAGCAATACTTCTTCTAGATAAGGGTAGTGACTTTGTTCTCTTACCTAGTCCATTATTAGACATTTTTTTGAAAACGACAAGTCTTTTCCTTAAAACCTTTAAGCTAATGAAAGCTGACAACATCATCAGTATGCATACACTGAAAATGAAATACAAGTTTTTTTCACTTCCTATATAAAAGCTATTTTCCACCTGACCAAAAGCCATGGCTTGTAGCTTTCCACAGAAGCTCAGTTGTCTTGCTGGATGTAAACCCTGAAGACTATGTCGAGACTCCCAACTGTAACCTGTGACAAATTTTGTCTTAATGACTACAGCTCCAAAACTGATCTTTCTAACGAGCTATTCACACTGTAAGACAAACAGTGGTTTTGCTTCCACTGAGCAAGCACAATCTGGGCAACATCCCAGGCTGCAGTGAGATCAAGACCCATTTCCATATGTATCAATTCACAGCCACGGTGCTTTGCATGCATTTTCCAGTGTTGCAATCTGAAATGAAAATACCCATGCTATCAAAAAAAACAAAACAAAAGGTCTAGATTGATTTGTTATACCTAGAGGTGTCAGTAACCCTACGTATAAGATACTTTAAGAGGAAATAGGTCAGTGTTGTTATATATGGAGATTTAAGGTAAGAAATTAGTTGAGACTACTTAGTCTTTATAACTGGAACTATTATACTGAAAAATAAAATGTAAAGTATTGGGAAGAGAGTTGTCTCTTTTTTTTTTTTCTTTTTCTAGTAACTGAGTCTTGAACATAAATAGAGCCACAAATACACAGAGCCTACGAATTTCAACCAGGCATTTTATAATCACAGATATGAGCCCAGCATAATCTTTTAGTCCAAGGTAAATGCAAACTCAGAAGAGGGCTTAAGCCCCTGTTTCTGTTTCCCTACCTAGAAAATGAGAATTGTAGCTGGTATTCCTTCCAGAGTTAAAACTTTCCTTGAGCCTCTAAGGAAGGAGGGGATTGTCCTAGAGCTATAAATCAGTCTCCATCATATCTAAAGCTGAGTGAGCTTCTGTGTTAGATCAGAGGCACATGTCCTTGCAGTAAGAATCTTGTTCTTCATCTGAGCTTGGCTCAAATTAACCTGGATGTTAATTTTCCTCTGACCTGGAGGTTTCTGGGCTTACATTTCAGGACTCAACAGCACCTCCTGGCTTACAGATGTGTGTATGCACTGAGGGCACCCCAATGGCACCCTGAAACGAAGCTAAAGAGGCAACCATGCACTGTCTCCCTTCCCCTTCCATGCTCCAGCCACTGGGGAGAAACACCATAGCTGGAAGGGAGCTGCAAGATGTTCTGTTCGATGCCTGCCCTGGATGATTCGCAGATCAAGACATTGTGCCATAGTGGCTGATGGGCAGTAGCTACTTTGTTCAGATGCAGCCAGTGTTAAACAGCTGGGACCCAGATCTGACCAAGGCACTATGCAAAAGCCTGAAGCTATTCTTTGCTGCTGTTAGTTGCTATCCCATGTTAGCCCAACTTTGAATCCAATTAAAACTTCTGACTTGGCAGAAATCTGCATATAGGTTTTAAACAGGCGGCTCTTTCCCATTTTTTCTTCAGGAGCAAATGTGCAACAGTAGCCACGCTTTTTTCCATTTAGAAAGAAATGGCTAGATGACGAATGTTGAGCACAGATGTTGCAACGCTGAAGTGGGTAGCGATACCAGTGCCGAACATCTCTTTTCCCAGCTTTATGCAGGTACCACAGAGAGTACCACACCTCTGCCGACAGAGTGCTTGAGTTAAGCATCTCGGAGCAGCCCGTCGGTGTGTCTCCGGCCGCAATCAAGGGTGCCCCCTTACGGGGAGCGCACCAGGCGTGCTGGCGCGGCAAGCCCAGCACTGGAGATGGCGTGATTAAGATCATAGGTAATTAAGTAACTAGGAAAAGGTAAGGCAGCAGCAGAGAGATGACAAGCTTTTCCTCTTCGCCTTCTCCCACTCGGCCCCTGGCGATGGAGGCATTAAAATGATGCTTTAAAGGACCGTTTCTTTATGTTAGACTTGCAAGGACAGGAAGCGTTACATTTATTGTACCTAAAGGAAAACATTGTACTACAACAGCTATCTCGGTAATGATCACTGTAAAGCTGTTCCCTACTTTGTTTTTCTGAGGAGAGGATTAAACTGCCATGATAAAAATTGCAGTGAAGTTTTTCAAGAAAAGAAAATTCTTTACTAACTACACTTCTGTGGACAAAATGTTAAATGTTTCTGGTATTGCTATAAACATACAATTCATTTAATAACACATTTGCAAGCAATTTGTAAATTAACTCATTTCCATTGTTCCTCTGGTGGTAATAAATCATTTTCCTGTAACAAATTCAAATGAAATATTATAACTTCACACTGAACAACAGCCAAATGGGTTTTCTTCTCTTCACCCTCACCACCCCTTCTGTCCTATGAATTGCTAGATGTGTTGCTAAATTCCCTCTGCCCCTCTTGCCTGAAAACTGCTTAGAAACTTGCAGGTACACCAAAAGTATGCAATTTTGACAGTGGTGATATATGATGGGTACAGCTAATGAATTCCTTCAGGATAACTGACCAACAAGGATGATGGTGTATTCTAAAGACTTAGTTATAGGATAACTTCAGCCAAAAGGGACCTTGTCATTACCTGGACCAACCTCCAGTGCAAAACAGAGTGAAGGACATCAGGTTGCTCAGGGCTGAGTCCAGCTGAATTATTAATATCTTCATAGATGGGTATTTCACCGCCTCTCTGGGCCTCCTGTGGCAGCAAATTCTCTTTTTCTTCAATATATGGGCACAAAATCACTGCAACAAAATTAGCAAGCTGTGGGTTAAACAAAATGTCTTCTAGACATAATCAAAAAGGTCTAGGTTTGATCTTTCAGCTACTCTAAATGGATAGCTGTACTGGTATACCATAAATCCTGTGGTATAACTCACACAAAAAGGTTGAAAAGTGGACTTTCAATGCTCACAAAGTCTGAAGATAGTATTTCTGATTCCAAACTGATTTGTCTCAGAAGAGATCATTATCCCATATTGTGTTTAGTTCTTGTTTTCCTCTAAAATCTTCCCATTCCAAAAATGTCTTTAAATTTTCCATAAAAATTCCAAAACTCAAGGGGATAATTTCTTTCTCATTTTTACAATCGTTTGCTTTTTTTTTCAGTTGAAATGTCCGTATGTGGTCATGGTTGTTATGGTTAATACAACCTGAAGTGTATATTGGCTTTTGCCACGTACATCTTAGCCTTATGAGTGATGTGTCCTTGCATTTTGCTCCTGAATACTGAGGGATATGCTACGGTTTTACCATCTGCCTTAAAGAACTGTAGGGCACTTTGTACTCATCTAAGGGAGAAACAGGGAATGCAAGTCACCATTCCCGTGGGGAAAGATGTACACTTTTAGAAGGATATAGTATCAAAAGATACAGCTGCATCTAGCAGAAACTTCAGAGCCATCTAGGTGTCCAGCTGCCATCTTGCTTCCTCAGCTCCTGTTGCTGTTTCTGTCAGAAAAAGTATGAGGCAAGTAGCTCCTGATCCTCATATCTTTGAATGTCACAAGGATCAAATTGAGAGAACAAGGGAAAAGAAAGCACTTCATTAAACTTTTGCAGAGTCAGGTAAAAATGTTGACAGTCTAAGTTGGCAAATACGGTAAAGAGACTTGCTTTTGTAGTTCAGATGTGTGGTAATGTACCTTTACAACAATACTCATCACACATCTGCAAACTCTAATCTCATTAGAGCTGAATTAAATTGCAACAATTACATTATATAGGTCAAGCAGAGATGTGTTTCAATTCACACTGCATTATTTATTTGTTTACCAGCTAGCAAGTAATAGAAAACTTGTGGACTCTGAAAACGCATTCATATCTTGCTAATTGAATCTGATTCCTGTTGTTACTATGCAATGAAACTGGAAATTGCTTGGGATACTTTAGATCCTGCTTTTCCCAACATTGTACACCATAATATTTTGACTCTGTAGCAAGCTAGGGACCAGCTAAGTGGAAGGCTACTGGGTCTTAAGAATAAAATTAGTTTTATTTCGAAGACAGCAAATCATTTGCCATTCTTTCATCATATTGTATTAGTATACTCCTTTCCAGCTTACAGTTAAGGAAAGTACTGTAAGATGCTGCTACGTGGGTGTTGCAGTCCGTGGTGCAAGGTTTGAGAGAAGGAAGAACAAAAGTAATGTGTACAGGAAGCATGGTGGCCACAGAGAAATACAGTGTGTAGAGGCAAATACCACACAGCAGCATGGTGCTGTGTGTGCAGAAGTGGGTGTAGTAACCCCGAGGAATCATGGCCATAAAGTCTGGGTACACAATGTAAGGGCAAGCACTGAGGGCTGCTGTGTGACACAGGAGCAAGGGAGAATATTGTGGGTGCTAGCAATGGGGAGAGGACAGCAAAACCCTGTTTGAATGAGTAGACAGATTAAGGTATCTGAAATTTTTACCTCCAGGTAAAGAACACTTAAGGGGTTTGGACCAGGTTAGGGACTGTAACATCAGTTGTAATGGGTGACAAGTATGGCCACGTGCATGACTTGCCATCATCTGTGTCCCCTCAGTAGTGGCAAACTGACCTGGCAAAAAAGTATTTGCTAAAAATGCTAAACTCTCATCTATGCTACCTGTCTGTCAGCAGCAGATACAGATAAAGACAAGATACCACTTGTGCAGTCGAGGTCTTTCTTCTGTCTGCTGGGTAAAAAGTACTTGCTAACAAGGTGTAAGTCAATGTTATCCACCTAAAACTGGACTGAACAGGACAAGAAAAGACTACTGCCTCAAAGAATGGGCAGAATGGCTTTTATATGAGTGGAAGATTATTTTCTTGTCATAGTTCATGTGAGTCCTGTTTATTTACACTCAGGTGAAATGAAAACTTCAGACAAGCAGATGCCCTGATGTGTGCTTTAAGTTTCTCACTTGGATGACTGAGAGTTTTGAGTTTTTAATCTGAAAAAAAGTAATTTCTCCAAACACACCTGCATGGCTCATTATCACTGATCTTGTATTTTTTGCAGTGTTGTATTAATTTTACAGTATTTGTTGTGTCTTGTTTGAAAGTAGACTGCAGAATTACTGGGGGAAGGCCCATGTGTTCTTACGTATACTTTAGCCACTAAACATCCAAAAATTGTGCTGGGCTTTTTGATACTGCTACAGTTCTAATGAAGAGTGATCATGATTAATGCACAGGGTTGTACAGAGAGCTACCGTCTTGCCCTTGCCAGCTGTTGAAAATTCTGTGAAAGCTGTATTAGGACAGGAAATGGTTGAAAGTCTCTTGATGGTTTCATTTTCCAAGAGGGAAGGAAAAATGCACAGGGGCAGAGGAGGGCCTAACAGTCTTGCTCCCCCGGAGTGGGCTCATAGAGGGGTGCCCCCGTCTTCCCTCCAACCCTGCTGCTGTGCCTCCAGGACCACACCGGAGCCATGGCAGTAGTCATAGCCCCAGCAGTGGGTAGGAAGGAAGGTACCACTGCAGGGCGCCAACCCAAGCCCACAGCCTCTCAGTGGCAGCACCGGCCAGCTGGTGTCAAGAGCAGATACCCTGTTTCATCTACCCAAATGCTTGCATGTGCAGCCCAGACCACCACTGTTGCCCTCTCCCACCTGTTTTAACATGAGAGAGGACAGATGTGTCCCGCTGGGTTTGCTTCATGTGCCTGATGAGCGACTGTGGGGAAGCTGCCTATGAGAGATCACTTCAGCAGGTTGCTCAAAGCCTCCTAAGGCAGAAGCAAATTGAACTTTATTATTGTTCGTTACTACCAGATAATGACTTAGTTTTTAGTGCATGGGACACTAAAATGGAGGAGACACATGGTCTCCTGGCCCTTTCTGAGTCTGTTATTGAGGAACCTGAAGAGATGGGCACCTATGCAAGTCCCAAATTGCTGTAAAGGGGTGAACCTTTCCTAATTATTTCCCTACAAGTACATACATTTTTAAAATATGTAGATGTTTTAATACAGTAGATTGCATGTTATAATGTAATGTAGCCTCATTATATAGCTTCCATACTGGTCATTTAACCTTCATAATAAGCTTAAATCACTAAATTTTTTTTGGTTGTAAAAGTATTTGTTTTATATTTCTTCCTGCTCTTTAAAATGCAACAGTACAATCTCTTAAAAAAAAAAATGGAACTCTAAAGAGCATTTACCTCTGACAAAGCAGAAATTTTCAACAGAAAATTTATAGATGTTGTTACACTACTTTTTCCCTTTCTTTCTTCAGTGTTTCAAGAAATAGGGCTAAGCAGCCAGAATGAGACTGGGTGATAGAGGAATGTTTCTGCATAAACAAACAGCACCCATGTTCAGTAAGTGCATATGGTGCCTTTCTAACACTTACCAAACAAGAGGGTCAGAGCACTTGGCAGAAATCTAATCAAAAGGAAAGAGCTGTGTAAGATAGCGTAAGTCAAATCACAGCAATTTAAATTATGTGCAATTAACATCAGGGGCCCTGTTTTTCCATCCCAATCTCTTGACGACCAGGCAGCCCTGTCAGTTTGGTAGCTTTAATCCACCAATCAACAAAACATTAAAAATACTTGATTTTATTCTTCAAGCTTTTCCTTAAAGAATGCCTTTCTGGATTTGTCCATGTTTTCATAAACTTGATATGCTTCAAAGGCTTGCTTTGGCCTTATAAGACAACAACTCTTTTTGTCTGATTAGTGTGAATTCCGGGACTGTAGAATGTAAAAAATAATGGATTTTTTTTCTTCTTGGAACTTTTGTGGGAATGTCAGCTCCGCAGTGGGTCTGTCAGATAATTTTGGCAAATTCTCGACCTGATAACTACAATAGGATACTGTACTGGGAAGGAAAACCCATTGGGAAAAAACCAGTAACTGGTATACTTTTTGTCTCATGATGCAAAAAAAAAATAACATAAAAATCCTAATGGGATACATTTATGATCAAAGAATAAAGCAGTACAGATAAAGCAAGATGGGCATCAGCCGGTTTCACTATTAGGTCAAATTACTGAAAATTGTTCCCCTATACTGGCAATAAAATTTTGTTTTTCTAACTACCCTGTAAAATGCAAAAATGGGACCCCTTCTTGCAAAAGTTGAAAGGCTATTGCTTTTAGTTGTCATTTGCACTGGCTAAAATTAAAAGTGCAAATTTCTATGCACTGAAACATGCATGCAGACGTGGTGCTCTGTACATTGTCTATTTTATGTCTGGTTCTGGATATTGTCAAATAAAAGAAGAACATTTTAATTTTGTGCATGTGCTCTTAAAAAGCAGCAAAACACACCAGACAAGGGAGAAATAGTAAGTTAATCTGCCATAAAGTGGAACATGAAAATGTGTTTTCTCCTCATATCTGCAAAAGTTAGTGAAACAAACCTCTTAACTACAAACAATGAAAATTCAATAACCAATGCCCTTGTTCCCCCAGTGATGTGACTGCTTTAAGAAGAGAAAATTTTCTGAAATCACACTACAATTTCTCTTAGTAATTTTTCATTTTCTAGCTATTAGGCTTATCTTTTTCATTTTTTTTTTATTTGTTTGAAAAAGGAAGTCTAAAAATGTGCATTTTATAAAATGAAAGCAGGTGAGATTTTTATTATCCCAGAACCCCAGAATCTGGGCACCAATAAAATGCTTTGAAAGACTGGTGGTAGACCATGCTGAAGGCAGCACGCATAGACTTATCTTCCACAACAGTACTATTTGGCATCTGTTTCACTATAGCAATGAGAGATAATTTTCATAGAGAAGCAACATTACCTTTACCTCTGGTGGTGTTTATGTTGTCTAAGGCATCACTGGTTTGGAAGATGGTAGTGGGAGAGTGCTGGAAAGGTCAATGGACAGCACGGCCAGTTGGATCGGGGGCCATGAACTTGCAAACTTAAAATCTGACAACTGAAGTGGTACAGAGCTGCTTTTCAGGAAAGCTCAGAAAGGAGTAGGGGAGAGAAAGCTGAAGCTAGGCAATAGGGTGCTGCACTGAATAATGAAGATAACAGGTGTATTTTAGTCAGAATGCAGCAAAGAAATGAGCAATACACAAGTGCCGATGCTGGAGCTGCTGTCTGGTGTAGGAAATCTATATGACATCACAGAGTTCACTGAACCCAAGCCCTTTTTGCCTGCTCAGCTTGTGGTTCAACACACTGTGTCTGTAATGTCAGCATGTAAAGCCTTGGTCCTGCCATCACTTGCTGAAATTCAGTGTTGCTCCTGCTGAAGTCAACAGAGTGAAGCAAGGTGGCTGCAAAAGCCTTTGTAGTGTGGGCGAGGAGCACGCCGGCCTGTGGTGTACTGGGGAGACAGCTGCTGAGCAGCCTAGTGCATATGCAAAGCAGCTTCCCCAGATAAAACATGACAACTGAAGCTGCTGTGAGGCCTCTGGACTACTGCCGTATGCCTTACGTCCTGAGTCACATGCTGAAATCCGTGCCATGAAGCAGTCGTGTGCGTGCTTTAGTCTTGTTGAAGTCAAGGGAATTAAAGTTTTCAAAGTTTGGCATGTGCTCCAGCACTCCTTTGCCGGGGAGACACACTTGCATTGTGCTGTCCTGCTGCAGGGAGGTGCATTTCTATCTCACAACAGCTTTGAAACAGCAGCAATCGAGTCAAAGGCTCACACTACTTACTTCTGCATTTTAGCTGTGTTCAGAAGGGAGCACATTTCATCCAAATGTGTGTTAGGTTTTACACCTCTGAGCAACAACTGCTGCAAAGTCCCAAATTTTCAAAGAGTTACATGGGGATTTATCCAGCCAAATCCCATTATAATCAATGGGAGTCGGGTGAATAATTACATTGCAGTTCTTTCTAAATAGTGGGGAAGGTTGCAGGTTATTGCTGACTATGATGCTGACTTTTTGTAGATATAGATCCAGGTGTCTATTGGTAACTGCACTTAGACCACCAGGTTATTTCACGTATTGGTATAGTTTGTGTATTTACTGTGCATATCACTTCAAAGAACTGAGGTTGATGACTTCTGCTCCACTGTGTTAGCAGTCCGTCTCCTCTCCATCTCCTGTTGTTTCCTTTCACTATCTGAGTAACAAAAAATGGTGGTGTAAATAGAACTCCAACAAAGAGTTCTGTTGAGCCTGTAATGCTCCCCTGAAAGGAGGCTGTCTAGGGGATGAATGGAGCAGCCTCAGCCTAGCAGTAGCAGGGAAATAGATGACTTGGCATTGGACAGTCGCAGCCAGCAGGGTGCATATGCCCAGTGTAGTGGCAGATAATGGTTAAGCTAGTCAGTTGAAGGGCTAAATGAGAGTACATTGTCTAACCCTGTAACCGTAACTAAATTGTAACCTGAAAAGAGTTTATAAACATCTGGCTGCTAGCCCATCTCTAAAGCTTAATAGCTAAATCTGAGGTGCAGAATTTTTAAAGGCTGCCAGTCGTTACTTGGAAGTATTACTGTCATAAGCAAATTATGTTTCAAGATTGGGGAGTGTATTAAATTGTGGTTTGAGCATCTCTACGGAGTTTTCATATTAAATTGGTTTTCCAAGATCAAGATTGATGCTATTTCCGTTTGGAAATAGACAGTCATTTGGAAACGCATTTTGGTTTCATGACATCTTGCTGATTTTATAGCTCTGCTAAGTATTTTATACAGGATTCTAGTCCAGTGGTATACCTTAACTTCAATAATTATTATATTCGTGTGCTCATCTGTTTAAGTTTGAATGGAGTAAGTGACACACATCTATATCTTAAGATTTTTCACAAATTTACCAGTGCAGGAGCACATTTCCCTGTACTGTCCTATTTTATTTTAATATTGCTATTCAGTGACAATGAAAAGCATATTCTGATTAGACTAATAAGCATGTGACCTTGTCTGCAGACTAGCTTTTCAATCTTTTTATAGCTCCCATTATTAATAGGACAGCATCTATGTGCTCCACATTTGTGTTGCAAATCCTTACAATAGTTGGAATAATTTTCTAATTACTTAAACAATGCACTGTAGCAGCACCAATTGAAATTCCTGTAAGCTACAGACTTGCTAATTGTTTCCTTTAGTAAACCTAATTTATAGGGCTGTGCAAATAGTTGCTGGGTTTAAAGTATTTTGGCAGCTGAACTGAAAAAAGAAAGTTATGGACTGAATGGAAACTTCATTTCTTTAGAATTGTTAGCATAGCACAAAGATTGATTTGAGGTTATAGAAACATTTTTTAACACCTGGCAAACTGTTTCATTTGGTTTTCAGGTACATTTAATAAAAGAAAAGGATTGGATCATAGACATGAGAGGGAAGTAGTCCCAGCTCTCCCATTTTATCTGCTGGTTGAGAGAGTAAGGCAATTTACTTAGGATGTTAACAACTTAAATTCAAGACTCCAAAGTTTTTAATAAGGTTTGCCTAACACTCAGATGGAAGTCTTAATGCTGGAAATAAAGTGTTCTGAGGTGGAGCTCTGTTTCTTTCCTAGGATGTCTAGATTTAAAAAATAACCCCAATGGATCAAGGAAGTAAAATCAGAACTTGTGTGTCAGGTTTCTTGTCCCGAATCTTCTCTGTTTATGAGTCTGACATAAGATGAGGGCACATGTCTACAGGGGCAAGAGAGAGGCTAAGGATCAGAGATGGGCTCTGACCCTTCTACTTCATGTTCTCCCACTGCTGTGCGAAGTGAGTAACATAGTCATCAAGCCATAAGCTTATTCTTCTCTGATTTATTGTATAATTTTATATAATTTGGACCTTCCAGTGTGTAGTTATCAAAATCTTTGGTTACTGGTTAAGTCGAGACATGGAACACATAGGGGAGGAGAGGACAGATTTAAACCTGGATCTCCCACAGCCTAGACAAGTGTTTGCCATCTTGTCTCACATATCTATTTGAGAGTGAGTACAGCTAATGACAATGACTGTGCAAGTCTGTTACCAAAACTGGAATATTTAATTGCAGAAATGTCCACTGGCAACCTGGGAAATGAAAGAGAAACAGCACTAGGTGAATTTCCATAATTTATTTGAGTCATCCAAACCAATAAACCATACAATGAAAAAAATGTTCAGCCAGCTGTACTTGATTAAAGGAACTTCTCATAGTGTGAAAATTGACAAGGACTTTGGTTTTCCATTTATCTGAAATTGCCATCAATACTGTAACTTTTATAATGTTTTTTGAAGAGACTTTTTCTCTGGAAATTCTTTGAGCAATGCTGTACATTTGGGGAAACTTGTTAAAAAAAATTGCAAAAGGCTTTCTATTTTTTGTTGTTTTCTAGGTTTTTTACTGGATCTGGACTAAACTCAGCAACTAACAAGGTCTTATTTTTCAGTCTTTCTGAAGACTGAATTTTTTCATAGTTCTCGTGTTTTCTTCCCCTTCTTTAACATACTAAGAATTTAGCTATCCCAATAAAGAACCTTTGGGTCTTTTTTCCCCTCTATTTTTTACAGGACCAAGTAAGATTTACTTCAGGACATGTCTGCTATGTCTTTGTTGCTTTACTCTGAATGCATCCAGATGAAAGTAAAATACAAAAAGAGGGTGCTTTGCCAGGAATAGACCTAGAAGTATGCAAACTTCAGTCATTCAAGTTCTCAAGGTCAAGTCTTCCCGAAGATGAGTATTTTCTTCCACACACACCTTGCTTTCTTCCCCATCTGTAGCCCCTCTGCTAGCTGTGGCATTTATACCATAAACAAATCAAACTAACAATTCCCTTCTAGGGTTAAGCTAGTGGCAGATGACTTGAGGACTATGCAAGCCCTTGCCCCCAGTTGGGGGTTTGCTGCGACCTTTTGTATCCCTATCATTAAAGATAAACTTGAAGAACTAGCCCTCCTCCGCCTTCCCAGAGATCTGCACTCTTATCTCTAGTTGTTGCTCACCAACACTTTTACCTGTCAAAACTCTCTCTGCTGCCCTAGCAACAAGTATTCAGGCTCTTTTCCAGCTGACATAAGCTTCCTGCCACCTCCTGATGACAAGTGCTTCCAACATTTCCAGCTGTCAGGCTTTCAGCATCTGCTCCACATGTCACCAGCCCGACTTCACTGAACCTCAGGCAGCTTTGCACTTAGGCAGTTGCCTGATGCTATACCATGAGAATGACTTTGTCCTGAACACAGTCACTTGTCTACCTCTTTATATGCTAACGGAGTGACAATGAGGGTTGATGTTTTTTCTTCCAGATAGCTCTTGCTATTGCATTTATATACATGTTTTATTCAGACTCAGTCACTTACTGTATTTTAGCTATCAGCTATTTTAGAGCAGTGGCTTCAACAGGGCTCCACTAAATCTGCTCAAAATGTTTCTCTTCTAATTGGAATTTGAGCAGGAATGGCTCTTCTGAATCCTTAGTGTCCTTGATTTATATATAGCATGACAATTAGAAGATAAATACTCTTGCTGTTGAATGGTCACACTCTTCAAAAAGTAGTCAATACTGGATTACCTCTGCTTCTATTCATGTGTATGGAGTTTTACTGCTTATTTCCCTCGGACCAGCCCTAGGCCATCATTTCACACTTCATTAAGTCCACCTAGAATGTGTGTTGGTACCAAATTCCCCAGCAAATTTTGCCCTTTTTTTTTTTAATTTTATTTTTTTAACCTCAGTTTCTGCACTGTCCTTTCAGTAATGTGTCAGAAATGAAATACATCAGCCAGATGAGAATCTCCCACTGAAGTAGATTATGCCATTGCAGTATTCACCAGCACCTCCTTCTTATCTCTTTTTTGAGTACTGCTGTGTGTAAAGTTTTCCACAAGCTCTTCAAGATCCTTTTTCTCCTTGAAAGGATCAGAGACAGAACGAGTGTGGGAGACAGACAAGCGGCATGAAAGCCCAGCTGGAAAATGAGGCAAGCCTGGGCCTTGGAGTGCTCGGCCTCATCAAGATTATTGCGAGACTGAAAAGGTGTATTTTTCATGTCTGAGATTCAAGTGTGCTCAGCCCTGCCCTGCAGATGGTCATTGGACTGCCACCTGAAGGGATACAGCCTGCTGCTCTCCTGCCTTGTGGGAACTCAAGGGCTGGAACAGCACCCCAGCCCCTGCTCCTTGCTGTAAAGGGTAGGTCCCTGGGGGACCCATTCATTTGTTGCAGAGACAGAGTATACCAAGATGAAGTTGATACTACAAACTCTTTAATTGCCTTACCTTGGTACTGGGCAAGTCATAGCAGCAAATTGAGACTGAGCCTGCTGTAACATACTTGTTTCTTTGCAAATATCTGGGCTGAGGGCCTGTTTTTAGGATGCACTTTATGTGACCTGCCTGCATCACCTGGTTCCCACGCAGACAGGGAGATGGTGCAGCCATGGAACTAGGTAATCTTCCACTGAGCTGCCAAACTCAAAACGAAACACTCACTGTATCTAGTTGTTATCATTCAGGGTTCGTTTGGGGTTGAGTAAAAGAGCTAAGCTGACATACTGTCTGCCATGTATGATTGAGGAAGATGGTGGGAGTACACAGCTGGCAGTGGGGTGAGGAAAATGGAGCCTCCATGGAGCAGCAATAGTTTTTATATTGTAGTGTAGTTATTGCTGGGTGAACTGCCACTGGGTTGTGGCTCTCTACTAGCACAGATGTGCTATATTGTAATCCATGTTCTAGATGTCTGCAGTAATTCTTCAGAATTTCATATGTGAAAAAATGCACTCTCCCATTTGTTTTGAGATTAGCTCAGTGGGTTACAGCATGGTGCTAATAATGCCAAGTTTGCTGGTTTCATCCTTGTATTCCCCAAGGTTGGCTTGATGATCCTTGTGGGTTCCTTCCAACTCAGAATATTCTATAACTCTGTGAACTATGGCTATATCGCTGACTTTTATATTACTCCTTGCTATGTAATAGTTAGTTGCAGCAGTTGCAAGTAAAGTCTTATCAGTTAATGTAGTTTCCAGATGTGTTGTGTTGTAGAAAGAACTAATTCATACAAATCTTTTCTTGTTCATCTACTTAATGTAGCAGCACAACGTTAGAAGGATGCTAATCTTCCTAGCCAGCTTTCTAAAACTTAGTTCTGGATTGAGGAACTGATTTCCCTGCAGTGTTTTCTTGTGAAGGCAGAGCTAGCTTTAGAATTCCAGAGGTAGCTTTTGAATTTACAAAATCTGTTTCTGTGAGGAAGCCAACATGTCTTATTTCAGCTCTTCCAGTAAGTCTCATATTCTAGTCAAATGATGAAACAAAAAAGACAAATTTATCATTTCATATGTGTGAGATAGATTATGATACTATACTTGCTTGTATTTTCAACAGTTTAGGTCCTGTTTCCAAAATCCTGATCTGCCAAGTATAATAAACTCTCTAATGATATCTCTTGCAGCCAGATTTTTAAATATATGATAAGCATCTGTAAGTATCTAATAGGATTTTAAATATATCTTCTTACATTGTTTCCAACTATTTTTTTCTCCTTCTGTTGTATAAGTTACTTGAAAAATCAAAACCTAAAAATACTTTTGAAAGCTTTGAACTTGTGCTTTAGTTTTGTAGATGCTTTTGAAAATCCATGCTCTATTTAAAATCCCCATTATGTGAAAAAAAACCCCAAACAACCTGCCTTTTCATATCAGTGGGGTAATTGCAGTGCTACAGATCACAGCATGCAAATGAGAACTTTTCCCATATTGAAGAATTCAGCGTCTGAAGGAAACTGGCTGCGTGAGGGTAATAGATTATCTTCCAATTAATTTTCTTCCCTTGTTGAAAACAAATTATTAAAATTCATAGTTCTTAAATTACAGTGTATTTTCTTGCCTTGCCTGATTCTTTTTTGAGGGGTGTTAATCTAGTTCCTGAAACTTTACCTCTCAAAACACTTTTGCCTTACCTGTTACAATTAAGCTATTGTTTCGCTTAGGAAAGTGGCCTGACTTAATTCAGGTTTGTGCCTCAGAGTAAACTGAAATAATTAATAGCTCTGTGTGTGCCTAATGATGTGAGCCCTGCAGCCACTAAAGCACCTGTCTCAATGTCTAAACAGCCAGGGTTCCCTATAGTGCATGGCTGGAGATGTACATAACAAAAAAGGCAATTAGATAACGTTAGGGATTGATTTGAAGTTAACTAACAATGCAGGGAAATTGCCAGGGAAGGATTAGTTATCTTTTGTCTGGTAAAAGCAGGTACCAATGGAAAACTCTTAAATTGTCCTTCCATAGTGGCTCCATATGGGAAGTTTTACGTGTAATGAAGACTGTCAGGGTTAAGCCCTGAAAACAAAGATCTGGAAAGTTGAAAGTGTTCTTAAATTAGCATTTCTGCTACCTTTTCAGGTCAGTCCTAAATCTGTCAGTTTCTGCTAGTTTTGGCTGTGCCTCTAATGGCAACCCGTTGTATCCAAACAGAAAATTCTCCATGATTTTATCATCACTTTTGTGGCCTGAAAATGACTTCAAAAGGATGATCTGCAGCATTTGAGTTTTGAAAGAGCTGCGTTAATAGTATTGCCTTATAGTAGGTCTTAGAAGGTATATATGCTCTTTCATGTATCTGTCCTGTGAGACACTGAGCATACCTCCTAACTTGTGCTGGTCTTTCTGGCTGGACAGCTTCTCTGCGTCTGCAGTAATTGGCTTTGAAGTTTGCTCCATCAGCTGCTTCACAGTGCAGCTTTCTGCGTTGGTTGGTTATTTTGATCAGTCGTGAGAGCGATGGGCTGGCTGGCTGATTGCTGAGGTGTTCCTCCTGGCTGGGTGACAGGCTTGCTGGCTGACCTCGGCCAACTGGCTTTAACTCCGGTGGGGGATAGCGGCTAATATTTTCCAAGGCATCTAGGTGATTTAGGAGCCCATGGCTCACCCTGAAAGAGGTTGATGCATTTGGAAAATGTTACTCTATTAAACTCACCCCAAAGGGATATAGTATGGGCTAATTTATGTTTGTAAGACAGCTTGGGGTCTCAGATTCCTGTGATGTGAATATCTTGCACTCTCCTCTTTCTACAGAGGAAAACAAGATCCATTCCTGCGGTTGTTTCACCAGACAGTCAGGCTGTACTGAAACTGCATCTGCTGATAAGAAAGCAACTTCTAGATAAATCATATAGGCAGGTCTAGCCTAGAAATAAGAACTTCTGGCTCCAATAACAAAAGCCCAACCTCAGGAAGGTTGCCCGCTGCTCTGGTAGCACTCAATCCATAGCCCTTCCTCTGGCATTGCCAACTGTGGCCACATGGCAAAGGGTCACAGAGGTGGTAAGTTCGGTGAGGATGGCAGTGGGCTGCCAAAGCAGCCAAAAAAGAGCTGCTCTGCTGGCTGCATAGGGCTTGCTCACGCCTCAGCAGGCACCTGGGGGACAATGAGGTGGTCCATTTTTGAATCTTGTTGGCTCTGCTTTTGGTTGATGCCCTTGATTGCTGAAGAGAGGTCAGACATCTGAAAGAGGGTTGAAAGAGGTGCTGGAGAACACAGGGTTGTAGCAACAGGGCTGAGATGTATGGGAGACCTGGTCATGCAAAAGAAGGTGTACTTTATCTGTGTGTTCTTCATTTTTGCTTGCATATTCCTTAAAAATCTTTATATTCTGCTGCAGAATAGGAATAGTGGCCTGAGGTGATCAGCATGTGTCTGTGATGCTCCATGTGGCATCTAAGCACCCTCCTGTCCTCACAGAAAGTCATTAATTAATTTAAATGTCTCTTGCTGAATTTTCCACATGGGTCCTTTTATATCTTAATCTGGTCATTAGGATTTTTGTGGCTTGTGTGTAGTTGTACTGCATGAGTTCTTTAATATACCATACTGAGGGCAAAAGTGTCTGTATGAGAGGGGCAAGAGTGAGGAAGAGTGGCTCCTCTGTGGGTGTCTGAAGTGAATGAGAAGTGAGGGAGAAAACAAAGGATTAAGAAATAACGAAACGGTAAAGAGAACAATAAATAAGAAAGGAAGGAAAAGACTGTGAGGAATACTGCTATTGCTGATGGGTTTTAAAGTTGAATTTGGGCAGTAACTGTTTTTTCACACTTGGTGGGAAGAAGTTGGAGGGAGTCTTGGTTGCTGTTATGCTTTCAAATTATAATCTAAGTGCTGCCTCAATTATACATCATTCTGATTGCTGTGGGCTAGTGATTAGAGCATAAAACTTGGAGACAAAAAATACAGTGTTTTTCTTGACCGTAAAGAACTTGCTGGGTGGTTTTGAATGCGTTATTTCACTTCACTGTGCCTCATTTTCCTGATCTGCAAAAGAAAAATATTAATGCCTATTTTTGTAAAGGCAGTCTGAGAAACTGAATGGAAACTTCTGTATAAATGCCAAGTGTCATTATTATTGTTCTTAAACTAATTCATTGTAGTCAGCTGCTTTTATAGTTTTTATGAAAGCAAATACAATGGGAGCTACATAATTGGCTGCCTAACAATGTTGTTTTAATTAGAAAAAGACAAAATGTGTCTGAAAAATGCAACAGTGCGTTGCCTTTTTTCATCAATTGCAAAAAAATTTTGTTAGGATGAGCCATACCATACCAGATAATAAAGTTACTCTGAAGTACATGTGACACAATTATGAGAAGTAACAGTCCCTGATAATTTTTGTTACATTTGGGTCAGTAATTTCCTGGCACAGTCAAAGTTTTTCCCTTTTTTTTGAGCAAGTAAGAGTAAAAATGTATGTCTTTACTTCTTTACTTTTTACTTCATCTGAGAGATGAAGTTTCATCAGGCTGTGACTTTAAAATCCTAATTTTGAGTTGAATAGTTTGCAATGTCTGGCTTTTACACCTTTAGAAAACAGTATAAAAAACACTGACACTCCTCTTCTTGGTGAGGAGGATGCGACCCATCTTTTAATACAATACTGTTAGAACAATGTAATAGAACTTTGGGTAAAGGTTACTCTTCCCATTTGCCTAAATCCTGCTTATCTGAAAGGTAATCCTCTCTCTGCCAATTCACCCTGAGGGCACATAGTCCCAGTGATTCAGCCAAGGCCACAAGCAGAAGGTTTTATCAGCAGGGGTGTCCTGTATGGCAGGATGCTCTTAATCCAGGACGCTGATTATATTAGTAAAATTCAATGTTTGCCAGTCTAATTTGTTCTTCCTCTCCTGAATTTGTCCTGACAGGAACAGGATTTTTCTGGTGAACAGTGTTTATTTTGTGATAGAGGAATGGGAATGTGGTTTGCTTGGTAGGTTTTTTTGCTTTTGGTTGTGGTTTTGTTTTAAGAAAGGGCAATGTTGGTCATAGGTAATATGTCTTCATACATTTAAGTAATTTTGTAAAAATCTGTTATGTAGTCTTGGACTTAACATAACCTCAGAGTCAGTAACTTGTGACCTGTCTGTCCTCATCAGCATCAGTACTGCTGCCTTCTAGGACAGCCCAATTAAGATAATTTTATATTGCTGTAGGATGACTTAGTATCTGTAAGGCAGGCTGTGTGGAGCAGTCCTGGCTGTTCAGTTTTGGTCCCCAGAGGCTGCATTGCAATAACTGCCTTTTCAAAGTGCTTTCCTGCACTAGGCACACACACTTTTTTTTCTCCAGGTTCATCTTCAGCCAGCTTCTGTTCATTTGTGAGCTTGTTCCCTCTAAAACCAAGGCTGTCCAGGTACAGGTATTACATTATATGATAAGCGGAATGAGTGGGAGTGATAAGACTTCTGAATGCTAATGGCTCTGTAGGGTGATGGACATAGTGCTGGTATTAATGTAATTACACCACAGCGTGAAAAGAATCAAATAAGTTTCCTGGAAAGTCAGGTTCATTCAGAAGAAAAGTTTTAATGACATTTCAGCAATGTATTTGCCTTTAAATACAGATACTGTTCCACAAAGAAGTTAAGAGCCAGTTTGAAATGGGGCTTTTTGCCTTATGATTTGCTACATTTTTTATTTTATTTTAAATTTGTATACTTTTGAGGACATTTGTGAGGATTGTTCTTTTCTTGCTTGGTCAGCATCTTACCACTGTACTGTTTGTATCAGGTGTAGTGAGTGCATAAAGACTGTGGGAGAGGGCAAGCAATTAATTTTATCTTTTTATCCTGATGGTGAAAAAGTAACACTAAATTTATGAAAATAATGTTTTTTTTACTTTAAAGAAAAATCTAGTGTTGGCATTGTATTCTGTCTGTGAACACCTAACATAAAATATTGCCCTTGGGAATATGGGACTGCTCATCCTGTCAGTGAAGCTAAGAAGAATATTCTATGTTTAACAGCACTGGGAAGCAAGATTATTTTTCAGGATAAGTACAATAAAATTCAGGTAATACTCTTCACCAGAAAACATTATTAACAAAGATGCTGAAAAACATTTGTTTAGTTCCATTATTAGGTAGGTTTTATTTTCTTTCTTAGTAAGAATAGTGAGTGTACATACACACAAAAAAGCGCCTTGCTCTACCATTATTCTGAATTGCAAGTTGCAAATGACATTTTTCTGTCTGCTTTTACACTCCTTATAACGTCTTTTTCAAGAAATGGAAAAATGGATTTGATTTTTAAGAAAGTGGACTCATTGCAATTTCACATCAGCAGAGTCCTCTGAGAAGACGAGATGAAAATGCAGACGGTCGAACAAAGCAGCCACAGAAAAGCCTCATCTCAAAGAGTTCAACAGACACACATTAAAACGAGTGGACTGAACTTCAGTCCTGTGTCTCATGGGTTCATCTTCAGGGAAATGAGGTCCACTATGTTTATTCTGATTGCAGCACTAGAGGCTTCCTTGCGCTTTTCTACCAATCACTGTGGGTGGAATGCCAAATTCTACTTTGCTATGTCAAAGCCCGGTTGGACAGCTTTCTCCCAGTTCTCCAAAAATGGATTAAAGTGAATACAGACAGAGACAACGAGTAAACTGTGATGTAAAGTTTATATACAAGAATATAACATTCATCTGGAGTATTTACAAGGTTAATTAAAGCAATATTTTACAACTCTTTTGGGTTAACCACTAGGTATATTACAGTTAGGCTACAGATGGTTTAATTTGCAAAATAATAATAAAAAAGTTGCATTCAGATCAATCAGCTCCAAAACTTGTTCTTTTTTTTCTGAGAGAGAAGGGCTCAGACTTGTGGAAAATAAAATGTGAGAATGGTTAATATACTCTTATGGGTGCCTATGTATTGCATGCAAGAGTTGTAATGTGACCTTTATAGTGTTAGTATAGATGGCAAGCCATTTCACCTCAGTGAAAGAGTTGCACCCACTGTGACAGGCCAGTCGCACACGTGGCTGTCTTTCTCTGCATCTCCTACTTTTGCACAACAAACATGCACATATACAGAGAAGCTGCAGTATAAATGAACCAGCATTACCAAAATGAAGAGGGAGAAACCTCAGACCAACCATAAAACCCCCAAGCTTTAAGCGAGAGACTGTAATACTTCCCAAAAATAGTCTTTTTTTTTAATTATTTTTATTATTATTACATTTTAATTTCTGTACAAAAATGGAGGGGTTCCTCCCCTCTTGGAGAGCGGTCACTGTGTCTTGTGCCCATGGCATCTCGAGGCTCAGAGGAGCCAAAGCAGGAAGGTGCAGGGGGCCCAGAGAGCTTGGGACAGAGGTGGCTGCTGGAGACAGCCAGAGGTGAAGCCACTAACACTGCAGTTTGCGGATGCTGCGGGAGAACCGCTTGAAAGCCCTCTGCCCTTTCTGCCACCGCTTCAGCGAGGTGATCACTAGTTCCCCAGCTTGCTTCTGCCCCATCACCAAGTAGGGGACATTGATGTCATTCATCTCATCGCAGGTACACTGGAGCCCACCTTTGAGCCAGAGCACTATCTTCCTCAGATCCCTTTCTGTCAGCCCATTCAGCTTGTAGATGGTTTTGCTCTTTGTTTCAGGGGTGATCTTGGTATCCCCATTGATGTAGGCAATCTCCTTCACTTTTATCTTCAAGGCTAATAGAGCAAGGGGAGGGGGAAGCGGGGGGAGAGAGAGAGATTGAGAGGGTTTTTTCCCATTAGTGCACATAAAGAGGACCTGGGGAGGGAGGTGCTCTATTGCTAATTAAACTGTCAGGGCTGACAGAAGAGGCAGCAGGTGGCTCCATTTCTAAAGCCACAAAGGGCATGCAAGTCATTTCAGTTTGAATCAACCTTAGGGCTGAGGGTTTTTGGATTTCTTTTCTCCTCTTTCCCCTCCCCCTCTTTCCCTTCCTTTCTAAATTAATATTTTCTCTAGCATTTCTCCTGTTTGCAACAGTGAGAGAGCAGGTTTGCTACATTAAGCAGAGCACCATTTTTTTTCTGGGAGAGGACAGCCTTCCTGAAAGTAGCGTTTGAAGGGGAGGTGGGGAGGCAAGTACCTAGACCAAGAAACCTGATCTCTGCTGCAGCTCAAAACTTCTACACTTAATTTATTAGGCTGGAGAGGATTTTAGGCAAACCTGTAAGGAAATGATATTTCACATGCATTGTTTTTTTGAAAGAATAGATCCCATGGAGGGCAAATTGGTCCAACAGCTGCATTCGATTTCGTAAAATAACTAGAAGGGGGATACAGGGCTCTGTAAGACTCTGTGGGGCATGTTTAGCTTTAGGAGGATTTATCTGAGTGCAATTTGCCAGGCCAAAGCTAATGGTTGTTTTAGCAATTATGTCCCACAATCGTGGTTTCAGGGTTTGGGTGGTTGTGTTTTTTGGTTTGTTTGGCATTTTTATTTTTTTAAGGAAAGACTTTTGAATTGCTGCAGATACTTATACTACAAATCTGTTTCCAGGTATAAACATTGACCTATTGTAAAAGGATTCCCCTCCTTATTCCCTTTTGCTCTTGAAATGCTAATGTGTGGATAATGCGTCCTTCAGTTGTCTGTGTCCAAGGAGCTTTCTTGTCCTCTTCTAACCCCAGATCTTCCCATTAAGTTTATATCCCCAATTGTCTGTGCATTACCTTCTCTGTCAAATGATATATAGAGCTTCATTCTTAATCTGCGTAGAGAGTCTTTCTTACGACACACTGAGATTGGTCATGCGGCTCTGTCTAAAACGTCTAAATGAAGCTTTGCTCTACTTCTCCCCAGGCAATAGTATGCATGAAAGATTCTTTTTTTTTTTTTTTCATTTTACTTTCTATTGGACTTGCCAGCAACATCCACATCCACACAAAAGAGCACTACTTCAAAACAGTAAACAGAAAAGAATGATAAAAAGGCCTACTTTTTATTCCAAGGTGGAATTTTGTGTTTCATGACCCAACGGTCAAAACCTTGCCTTTATTCAGACACATCTCTCACTGACTCCACTGGGAGTTGTACCTGATCCTCGACTCTCAAGTTTCAACTGAGAGGAGCTCTGCTTCCACTTACCAAAGTCGTTTTTGCAGAGGTTTTCCACGATGTCATTATCATCTTCATTTTTGTTTTTGCAGGCATCACAGACCTTGGGTGCTGGAAATGCAAGCAACAGTCCCCGTTAGGCTCGGGGAGAAAGGAACAGCAGGTGGCGTTGGGAACCCTTTAGGAAACGTCGGGTTTCCATCCCTTCACCCCAGATCCTGCTCCTTCTCCCCCCAGCTCCGGAGCTGCCCGAGTACTTTGAGGTGCCTTTACCTTGCTGCAGACCTGCTATCGGAGTCTCGGTCTGTTTTTAAGGTCACACCTCAACCAAAAGTTTTTGTTTTAACGGGGAAAGGAGTAAGAGAGGGGGGTGGGCAGGGGAGGCAAGCACAAGACACAGAAGCACCCCAGTTCCCCGCTTCACCGACGATCCTTGCACAAGGAGATCGATCCCCTGGGAGCCGCGCAGCTCCAGTTCTGGGTCCCAGAGCTTTTCTTTGGGGATGGAGACGGGTGCGGGCCGGTGCCATTTCCCCGACGGTGCCTGCGGTTTCCCCGGTCCCCTCTAGAAAACCTCCCTGAGCCTGGCCTCCGTCCACCTCCCCGGTTCCCCCATGCCGGAGCACCGCGGCGTGCTGTAACGCAAGTAAAACGCCTTCGTTCCCTTATAGAAAGCTGTGGAGAGACCGCGCTGTCGGGGCGGCTCATCGGGGACAGATGCTGCCGAACCGGCGGCTTCCTCTTACCTTCCCTGGTGACGGGGAGGATGTGGTCACTGCTGGCCAGCGGGATGCAGAGGTCGTTGTCCTTGGGGAAACGGCTGCAGTCCAGCATGTCGGGCCAGGGGAAGCCGAAGGCGGACATCACCGGGGCGCAGCTCTCCTTCACTTCCTCGCAGAGCGAGTGGCAGGGCTGAATGATCTCGTCCAGGTCGTCGATGCAGACTGGGGCAAAGAGGGAGCAGAGGAACTTCCTGGTGTCGGGGTGGCACTGCTTCTGCACCAGCGGGATCCAGGTGGAGGCCTGCTCCAGCACCTCCTGCACCGTCTCATGCCCCAGGAGGTTGGGTAGCCGCATGCTTTGGTACTCGATGCCCCGGCACAGCAGCATCGGGGCGGGGATGGGTTTGCAGTTGGAGCGCTTGTAGGAGAAGTCGGGCTCCCCGAAGGGGAAGATCCCGGCGGCCGAGCCCATGCAGTGAGTCGCCAGCAGGAGCAGGGCGCAGATGCGGCGCTGCATTTTGGGGCGCGGAGAAGGTGGCGGGGGGGCTGGCGAAAGGCTCGGGGGCCGGGGTGGCGGGGCGAGCGGCGCGGCGCTGCCCTGAGCCGCAGGCAGCGTCCCCCAGCCCGGGCTCCTGCTGCCAGGCAGGGACGGAGGGTCTGAGCGAGGTACTGGGGCAAACGGGAGTTTTCTGGATTTTTTTTGTATGCAAATAGCAGGGGGAGCGGGAGCTGGGAGGAGCCTGGTGACAGCCATCCAGAAAGGATTGGTCACTACTTTCTCGGTCTGCTTTTGCTCAGGGGGATTGTCTTTTGGCAGGAAATCCTTGCAAGGAACGTTACCGTGCGAGCACGGGGAAGGAGGGAAAGATCCCGGCGAACAAAGAAGCCCAAGGAGCTGCTGGGCCGGGCAGGGGGAGCGGGGCCGCCCCCAGGCCGCGGGTAGCTGGAGGAGAGCTTTGCCGCTGGCCCAGCTACTGCGGAGGGGCGGGACCCCCGCTCTCCCATGCCCCCCATGCCCACGTTTGGTGCTCTCGCTGCCAGCGGACGGGCGATGTGGCGGAGCCTGTTTCCAGACAGGGGGTGAGGTTGGCTGCTCCCTCAGCCCCCGGGGGGTGTCTGGCACCTCCGCCCCCTTCCTGCGATGCTGGCAGGGCTCGGCCTGGTGCTGGACCCGCATGCATCAACTGGGGACTGCCGGCGCTCCCGACTACCCTCCGGCTCAACAGCGCCCAGCCCCGGGGGCTGCCCAGCAGGGCCCTTCTGCCCCCCTCCAGCCCCTCCTGCCCCTGGCTCTCCCCTGCGAGGAGCGAGGGCCTGCAGCGGACTCCGGCGGTTACAGCCCCTGGATGGCCCCCGACTGCAAATGGGGGTTTTCCCTGGGTGGGAGCATCCAAGTCCTTTCAAAATACTGTCACCTGGCACGTTTTTCTGGGGCTAAAAGCGTGGGCCTGGCCCTGCACAGCATAGGCACATCACTTTCCCTTTGCTCCTGTCTTCACCTAGAAACTCCCATAAAGAATTGTGTTAGTGTTGATTTACCACCAAGGAGAAGACAACAGGGAAGGCACTGGGATCACAATGCGGCTTCAGTGTGCTTTGGATAATTCTTGGATTTTTAGTAATATTATTTATGGGATTATTATTGAAAAGAGTAGGCCTGTGTAGTATCATTTTGTGGTAAACCACATTCATTAATCAGCTACTGAATACTTCCCCTTATAGAGATGTTTTATGGGAAGCTAGCCTTAGCCGTGATGACTTCTGTAAATTGCAGGATCCCTTGTACGTCCATTTTCCAGACTGGGCTTCTCAGAGATGTGAGTCACTGCTTGTGGCATAGGAAAGAGATGAGACCTGCAGCATTCCCACCAGGAAGGCACAGGGCTGCCATGCTGGAGTGGCTGCAGTGCTGCCCCAGGCAGGCTGTTGTCACATGCTGAAGCTGTGCCAGCATTTTCAGAGGAGATTCCAAGATCCTTTCCAGTGGGCCAAGCTGATGAGTGTAATCTCCCTGTAGGCCAGTTTTTCTCTTAAAGTTGTTTGATACCTCGAAAATAAATGTCCTTAATGTGTAGTATCACAGTGGAAGGGCTTAGAAGTAGTTTATTTCTTACAGAGCCACATATTCTTGCCATTTATTATCTGTGTTCAGGTCAGTACACGTGTAATCTCTTCGCCTCAGCTGCCTTCCATGGTACTTAGCCCCACTGATGACATAGTGCCCATTTTGACCTTGTTTAGCCAAGTCCTAAGGATTGCCAGAGGCTGTAGCCTTTGCCACTTGCCGGAAATGTCCCTTCCAGCTCCCAGTGTTGGTTCCACCAGCCTCTGTCCTCAGACAGAGGAAATCTACTAACAGGTTTGCTCTTACCCTGAATGGCTGGGCTATTCACCAGGTCTTTGTAAAATGGACAAGTTTGTTGTTTGTTTTTCTCTCTTCTTTTTTCACTGCTTGTCATTTTTTGGAGTAATTGATATCCCTTCAGATGGATCTCAGCATGATCAGAAAACAATTTGCCTGCTCCATAGATTCCCTGTATGCTACTTTCTTCCACATATCCAGCCAGCTAGGCTATGTGGAAGCAAAAACCCAAATCTGAGCAGACTATTTAGACTGCAGATAATAACCATTCCCTGTTGTGGAGGATGACACATTTCTGACAGAAAGTTGCTCATTTTTTTTCACCAGAACTTGTTTGTTTCCATCCCACAGGAAATAAGCAGGAAAATCACATTTTTTTTCCTGGATTGAGCTTTGATTTTAAATGAGGTTTTACTGAGACCTTAGTATTTCCATTTTTAATCACTCCTGGTGAACTCATTTACTATACACTTGAAATGATCCGAGATCATGTAAACAAAACCAGCCGAAGCCTACAGGCCCGAGCAATCATTAATGCCCTGGCTTTGATCCCATGCGGGTAAAAGCTCCGGAGCGCGAGGCTGCCAGCTCGGGCACGGCGTTCCCAGCCTGCGGACCCCAGTGCTGTTCGCGGTCGCTGCAGGTCAGCAGGGCCCGTTCGCCATCGCAGGGCGCGCTGCAGGGACCTGTTCTCGAGGCCAGAAAACCTGCCCCCTTCCCAGGGTCAGGATGATGCTCGCCCTGCTGGCCCGGCCCCGCTCCGCCTGCAGCGCGGGTTGGGAGTGTGGGGCTGGTGCTGGGCGGCGGGGCCGGGCCGCCCGCGGGGAGCGGGGGTGTGTTTCGCGCTGCCCCCCGTGCTGTTGCCCTCCTCGACGGCCGGGGCACACGTCGGGGCCGGGGGTGGGATGTGTACAGCGCGGCCCGGGAGCGCTCCCGGGGCTACCCGCGGGGCTGTCCCGCAGCACGCGCTCGGGCCAATAAACATCCGCTCTCTTTCGCTTAATTGGGAACGAAACTAACGAGCTGGTTCCTCCCCTCTTTATCCCGGGGAGTTTAACTAAGCGGGCGGGGCCTCGGCTCTTTTAGCGTAGGCGCGGTGCCGCCAGGTAAGGGCGCTGAGATACACCTCCCAGGAAAGGCGAACGGGAGGTGGGTTTGGCCACCCTCCCGGATAAAGGCCTGGGAGACCTGGTCCGACGTGGCACGAGTCAAGGAAGACGGCGCTCCTAAAATGCAATGATGTTTTAAGGTATATTTTTTTATACATTAAAGTATATTTTTATTATTTTAAAGGGAGCATAGGCTTTTGAGCACCTGTGAATTCATCAAGTGCCATGGATAGTTAAGCTTCTTTAAAGCCTTGAAAGTAACATAAGCATTTAAGCCACTTTAGTTGCTTAAATCTATATAAGCTGTTAAAATGCCTTTAATCCTGGAGTGCTTAAATCACCTTAAATCTTGGGAGTTAGGTGAGAGAATGAGCTGCCTGGAAAGAAAGACCCCAGCTCGTCTCCCTATTCCCCAACCCTCAGTAAGTGTTACCTGATGGATGGTGGTGAAAATGAGTGAACTGTGGGGAAAATGACTGGAGTCCTTGGTGCTTGCGGGCGGTTCAGTGAAGCATTGCATTCTAAGGAGTGTGCCTGGTCTGTGCCATCTAACTTAAAACCATGGTGCTGCTTCCCCTTGTTTTCTAGCCTTGATTTGAACTCAGAACTTCTGTACCTTTTTCTGACCAGTCCTAGAAGCTGAGAAGTGGAAAAAGGAAAATGTATTGACACTTGCCTGTCTGCTAAAGAGCAGGCAAGACACTTGCTTGAACAGAGGCAGCAATGAAGACTATGAATTTGTTAATCTGTTGCATATTTTTCCATATCTGCTGCCTTGAGATCACTCAGTCCCTTACCTGGCTATGTACCGTATGTGGGAGCCTCTTTTCTTTCCTGCTTTGACCCAATGAGATGCTTTGGTGATGTGATGAGCTTTGAGGCAAAAACTGCCATCACTGGTGGCTCCTGCAGCCTGAGCCCCATATTCCTCTCACACTGACCTGCAGGCATCATCATGCTTTTCGGTTGCAGAATCATGGGCATGGGATAACTGTGGCTGGAGGGAACCTCCAGAGACCATCTAGCTCATGCTCCAAGTTCTGACTTTAGGTGGCTTGCAGCCTGACACATCTGAGACTGACCTCACTGGGATGCCTGCATACTTGCCTGGGACCTGGGAGGCTCAGTTCAAGGCTGTGTCTGAACCTTTCTCCTCTTTCTGGAGAAAATGCTGAGCTTTCAGCTCCTGGGCAGCCCACAAGTTGGATTCCCACTGTGGAAGATGGTAAGACCAGGATGGATTATTGTCCACACTGAGAGCAGAGATTTGCAGAGGCAGGCATGGACCCATGGAGGGCAGCCAAGCCTTACCCAGCACAAAGCATCCACCTTTCCCAAGCAGCTAGGTGCTGCTTTCACCCCTGAAGGGAGTCCAGCCCCACTGACACTTATCTGGTGGGAGTAGCCAGTCCAAGCAGGTAAGGGAGATAATGACCTCAGGGGTTCTCTAAGAAAGAGAGCAAAAAACTGGAGCTTGAGGAATTACCCTTTGGTTGTTAACATTGTAGAGGAATGAAAAATCCATGGCTTTTTAGCTCGTTCCCTTCAGCTCAAAAAATGGAAGTGATGAGGATAAAATCGGCTTCCTTACCATGATGAAAACATCTGAAGAAAATTTCTCCTTAACTTTAAAAATGGTCTCCAACATCACAATACAAAAATATGACTACTATTTGAATCTTTCAATTGCTTTTGCTAGGAAAAAAATAGGGTTGCATAGGTTTGGTGTGAGGCAGCTCAGCAACAGATCCCTCCTGATGCTGTTTCAGTGGCTGATAAGGTGGAATTTAACATTTTCCAGATCTGGACTGGGCAGCAATCTTGTTTTCTATTGCCACAACATTTAAAGTTCTGTTGTCAAAAATTGCATGTGCTGCAGATATATCTTTTCCACCTCACCCCTCCCCCCCCCCGCCCTCTTCTATGAAAGGAACCCTCAAAAAAAAGAAAGTTATCCTTTTCTTCGTTTTCCATTTGGAATGCTCACTGACAATGCAGCAGCAAGCTGCTTATGCGTTTTGGGTATTGGCTCATGCTCAAAGAGTATTAAGAATATGCCCGAGTGGCACAGGGGGAAAATCATCTTTGGGCTATGGCAGAAGAACCTCTTGGTGGCGCTTTTGCACACCGTGTCGTTTTTTCCTTTGCCCAAGTTACACGGGGATCGATCTTCCAGTGTTCTGTACTTCTGCTCCCTGCCCTTCTTTTCCAGAAACTGTGTCTGTGAACTGAAACTCCAGGCCATCTTTAACCAGGGTTTGATGTCATGAAAAAGAAAGATCAAGCTGGGGCTGATGACAAAACAAAACCAAGTCACATGGAGTTTGCTAGGTTTTTACTTATTTTAATTTTAGTGGTCCTTCCTTTAATAGTTTCCCTGAATTTAGTAGTTTAAAATTTTCAGGTAATTTTTTCTAGTTTGGAATGTTCTCCATAGGAACACTATAAAATATTATTCCAAACCATTGCTTTGTAGTGTTGCTTTGTACTTTCCATTTATATGGTGTAGTACATATAGGTGCTTGGATGCTGTATTTTACATACACACACATATTTATATAAATCTAGACTTATTTGTATGCTAGTGCTTTAGCAAGCAAATTTATCAACATGTATCTGTATCTGGGTACAGTTTTTGTGCTGGTGAGCATTTTTGATCATGCAGAATTTCTGTTTGTAATTACCAATTCCTTTATTATCTATCTAATCTAAGTGCTGGATGACAAAGGTAGCAGAGCCCATGCCCCAGAGGACTACAATTGCATGGTACTTGGCTTTCCTAGTGTATTTTATTTAGAGAGCTATAATGTACTCAGTTTTTCCTTTCTTTCCCCCCAGCTGTTATTTTCAGCCTGGTAGTAGCTAGCAGTGTGTGAGAGAGGCAGGTATAGAAACTCACTTTCAGAACTAATTGCTACTTGCAGGGAAACGGTCAAATTTGCAGCTAGCTAGATAGCTAGTCTAATGGCCTCAAGGTTTGGACACCTGCTACTTGTTGAGGGAAATTATTTTTAAATAATATTTTGTAGTAAAACATTTTGAAAAAGTAAAATCAAGAGAACCTGTTGCCCAAAGCTATAGTATTTAAAATATTATTAGGCCTGATTTAAAATAAAACAATGAAACAATGATATCAGATTGATCTAATCAACAAATTAGTCTCTGTATTGGATTGGACTTAAATTACAAAGTCATTTAAATAATCAAACTAGTAGTCACATAATCAGTAATTAAAATATATTTGCAGACTCTAGAGTTGTTATTCCCAAATATTAAAAATATCCAGAAGTTTGAAGTAGCTGACCCAGAAGCAGTCTGTATGACATGGCTTATGATGTATTGGTATTACATCTGCAGTTATCACAAAGTTTAGAAATAACTGAAAAAGGCAAGCAACTTTAACTTAACATGTATTCAACAAGGAATATATTCAAACTTACATTATAAACCTAGGCTTCTTCTCCACATGTATTTTTCCTTTCTCAGTACATGCGAATGTGTACTTGTAATATAGGTGGAGGTAAGTTTTAGAACCATCTAGTATATTTATTTATTATTTTGGTGGGTTTTCATACTTCTGATTATTAATTTGTTTCTGTATATTTCAGTATTTTCAATATTCTTAGCTCTGTGGTGACTGTGACCAATCCATCTCAGCTTCCCTCCACCCTAATAGTTTGTTGATGCTTGGTCTTCTGGACCAGTTGAAACTGCCAGTTTTGAGGGAAGTCCAACCCACGTTCCCAACTGATATATATCTGGCTTGACTGATCCCCTGCAGGGAAAACTTCGTGTTTGGAGAAAAAGTGAGAATATATTTCTCAAGTTTACTTGTGTAATATTTTTTCCCTTAAAGGTTCCACAACAACTAAGGTTTGCTTAGTCCCTGTAAGTAAAGTTGTAGCAGAAAGTATGTTAGGGTCAGTTTAGAATTAATATTTACATCTGTGAGTAAATGGTGAAATTATGTTGTTTTGACTAGTTCTATAAACATTGAAAACAGAGATACTATGGTTTACAGATGTGCATCCTTTGCTACTCAATGTATAGAGCTACACGTTTGAGGCTTGAAAGCATTCATAATGAAAGAGGTGAACAAAGCTGAAACCAATTTGCATTATCTTAATTTGGTTTGGCACAAGTTATGTTGAAAATGATGCTTGAAATATTAGAGTAAACCCTTAAGAATGGTAATACTAGGCCAGTCAGGGTGTGCTGTCTCCTGAGTTTTGTTCTTTTTTGCCTTTCTTTCCCTAAGGGTGATTTGCCCCTGTGGACCCTGAGACTTCACCTGGTGCTGCGCTGCACAGTCTGTCTAGGTGTGCCCTTAGAGCAGCTAATTGAGGGTTGGAGTCGTTAGCCAGTTTGAGTTAGAGCTTCTTATGAGGTCAAGCATATAAACAGCTGCCATTCCCTCCTCCCAGTCCCAAGTGTTTGAGACCTTATGTATACAGCAGTTTTCTGACAGAAGTTGCTTGCCACGAATCCATAGAGAGTGTTCCTAGGGCATCAGCTTTTCCCACCCCAGGGTTACACTGAGCGTGTGATGTCCTGCTGATGCTGAAGATGTCCTGCATAGTCCTGACAGGGAGCTTGGAGGCAGAATCTACTGCTCTCCAGGTGCACATCCCCTCCTCATTAATTCTGCTGATGGGGTCAGTGACCTTGCCCTGCCACTGTATCATCTAATCAACCATCTTAACAGGACGTTTCTCTTCTGACAGGTCAAAAAAAGACTTCCTGACAGTTCCCAGGGAACCTTTGTTCCTTCCCATGTGGCTCCTGCCTCCCCACATGCTTTGGGATTTCTCCCTCTGCTTTGTGTCACTGGCCACAGGCAGGTTACGGCGCTAACCTCTCCCTTTTACTGTAGAATTATCATCTTCCAGCTGTAGCTATCAAAATCCAGAATGCTGTTGTCAGAATGGAAAAAATGAGAAGGGAACCTTAGGGGAATTTGGGCCCTGCTGAGGGGTGTTATCAGTTCATGTCCTCCTTGGCTCCTGTGCTTGCACTGAAGATTATCTGACTGTAGTTCGCCTGAGATGTAATTAGCCCGCTAAGTGATAGGCGAGGTGGAAGGAATGTGTGACATTTGTGTATCTGGATCTGTAACTTCAGCTTCCACATGAAGATGTGCCCACCTCTGCCCAGATAGGGGACTGAAGCGTAGTTCTGTATGGAGAACGGGGAAGATTCTAGATCACACAGAAAATTGCTTCTACTCTTCGGTCATACACCAATCTCCATCTCTATAGAGGACATTTGCCCTGAGATTTTGAGAGGGGCTTTTGCATTGGATCTGTGTTGCTTGGTGTAGTTGTATTGGTTATTTTAAAATCGTCCTTGCTCATGCTCTGGGTTGGACCAGCAAGACTGAAGGGAATCTGAGTAGCACTTCTGACAGCAAAGGGAAAATATTTGTGCTTTACAAAGTAATCTTATTGGATATATTCATCTGTGCTTTTAAACTGTTTTGAAAACAAATTTCCTCCCTTTGCTATCTACAGGAGTTCTAGATGCACCTGAACTCGCTCCTGCTCGCTGAAAGCCAGAGCAACTCCGCAGCACATTTCATTAAGAGGAAGGCAGGGAACAGGTTAACAATCCCCTCCCCCTGCCAAAACCTAGTAGAAATAAATATGTATTATGGTGTTCAAAACATTCTTTTTTTCCCCCTTGAAGTATTTCTTAGACCAATTATGTGAGAAAATCATTATATGTGAGGATTTTGTAATAGCCAAGTGAATTAGCTGTTTGCAGACCTGCTCCCCTCTGCAAATGGGAACATGCCATATGACAGTGGGCCAGATTTTACTGTTCTAGGCATCACTGATATAGCTGTTTATTCTCTGAGCCTGGAAGAGATCCAGCAGGATTTAGTTTTATGAGGTTTAATGTAAAGGTGTTGTATTTCATGAGATGAAATCATAACACAGTGGGTTTGCAAGAATTCTGAAAGATTATTTTTTCAGAGTGTTGGCAAGCACAATTCTCCTGTGAATTACGTGTCTAAAAGAGAAATATAGATCTTCTTTCATTGGGTTGAAATGATAACTAATCCTTAATCCTTCCTAGATGGCCTGTGTCATTAATGCTGGCTGTGCATTTAGAATGTGTGCAGGTAACAACTTTAATTCTGTAATGCTATGCAATGTGCAGCTGTGCTGCAGCCATAGGGGCTAGCCACATATTTGAAACGCTTGCTGTTGTTTTTGGGATATACCTCTGAATTTTGGGTGGTTTTTTTCTGGACCTCTTGATTTTGAAGAGGGAGAAGCATCTGGCACTTCTGACCTATTTATAGTTGTAGAAGATCTATCAGCATTATTAACTGTATCTGCAATATGGCCATGAATACTTACCTTAGGCTTGAGCAGATTTTCCTTGGGCTATTTCATAGTGGATAATGATGACTGTTGAGTAGTTTCTTGAGGTTTCCCTTCAGATGTTGCCTCATATATTAAGCAGATGAGATTGCACTTATTTAATGGTGTTGGTTCTCAGCTACTTTGCTTTACAGCAATGTGTGCATACGCTCCCCATTTACCTTGTCTTGTTCTGGGAAAGCAGAGGGACAGGTCTATGAAAGAGGCACAGGGCTGGGAAAAAAATTACTTCTATTTTCAGCTTTGCTTAATTCAGTGTGATTTTGAAAAAAATTGTTGCATTACTCTTTATATGTTTTGTTTTCTACTAAAGGGGGTTTTGACATTATTAGGGTCAATCCACTAATAACCAAGGCCCCAGCACTGAGCTCTGAAACTTATTTTATTTATTTACTTACTTTATTATTTAGCCCAGCATACAGGGATGCTTAGCCTCATCACCAGACTAAGCAAGGCTAAGTTTTAGCTGTACAAGTGTTCACAGATAAAGCAAAACACCTCAGTTGTGCCCTTATAGGACAATACGTTTTCTGCCTATGAGGGAGGTTGACACCTTGCTGCTTGCAGTTTATTATTTTAAAATATATTATATTAAAAATATATTATTTTCAAATATACTTAGATTTTTGTGTAGGAAGAACTTATTTCATAAGGTGGGGACAAATTCTGACTACTTTGGCTCTATTTTTAGGAACTATTTTAGGAGCATTTATACCATAATGTATATTTGAACCTGAGTCAGTCACTGGTAACATTATGCTGTTGGTATTGTGTATGGTGAAGAGAGGCAATATATCAGTTACTTCCTTGACAGTCATCAGTTACTTTCCTTGTTTGTTCATGCTTAAACTGGAGGTGATAGAAATGCGTAGCTATGTGCTACTTTTTGGATTAGATTTGCATAAATCGAAAAATGGCCTGACTTTTTGCGATGGCATTAACAAGTACAGCTTTATCCCCATCTGTGGCTACCAAATCAGGACTGTTTCTTATGAGTTATTCCCTTCTTTAAATTGGCAGTTCATCATCGGTGACGCTGCTCAGTATTTACAAACATATTCCTTTGGAGGAGGGGATCTTAAGCACAAAATATCTTCAAGCTGGGCATCTATAAATCAAGCACTGCTTTTGAAGGTTGTGGTGGATTGACCTTGGCTGGATGCC
>VZRE01003295.1:0-20426 GCA_013396775.1 Cephalopterus ornatus | reverse complement strand
TTTGGCTGTCATCGCGCCCCTCCTCTGGGTGCTCCTCACTCCGTTTCCCTGCAAATAAGGTAAGACTGGGAGTTACCGGTTTACAAACCTGGGAAGGATAGGTAGAGGAGAGGGAGGCTTTTTTTCAAATTTGAAATGGGGAAGGTAACATGGACATACATGGTAACTGGGAGAGACTGTGACCTTATAAGGAATAACAACATTAACAGAGCTTAAACCGATTATATACGAACGAATAACAAAGTATTTAACAATTATAACTACATAACCTCTGTCTTAAACTTGTTGTAAAGCTCTTCTGTAAAATGAGTTCCCACACAGCTTCCTCCCTTTATTATTATCATCCCTTATTATATTGAAAAAGGTCCTTGACCAGATATCTTTAAAGGAAGCACTCTACTTTGACACATACTTAGAGGCAAAACTCTGTCAGCCTCTGAAGCCCTTCGCTGGAATAAATGTGCTGTTTAGAGATTTTCCTTTCTGCTCCAGTATCCAGTTGTGGTAATTTGTATTTGCTTGTTAAAGCTTCTACACCTTTCTCCTTCCTCATTCATCTGTGGTGTAATGTTATGTCCAAGTTTACTACATATGGTGTTCTTTATATACATGTTAGATACTAGTTTTTTGTTCTGTTCATTATCCTGAAAACCAGATCTGCATTTCTGTAACTGTCAGTGGGTGAGTTGATAGGACTGACATCTCCAGTGGAAAGACTGTTCCTCATTTCTTATCACCACCCCCTGCCTGAGCTCCTCTGCATCATGCCCTGTGTCTCCACTTCTCAGTGTTTGCTCTTGTACCAGACCTGAATTTCTCTACCCTACACCACTGTGTTAGAGCTGTAAATACCTTATACTATGAGAATTTTTTTTTAATACTACTATCTGTATAAAAGTACGGTAAAACAAAGCTGGAGATAAAGAAAAATTCAGAGCAGGCCTGGCAAGTGTACTACCAAGCTTATGGTCTGTTAGTAGCAATGGCAATACTGTATGACTGGACTACATAATTTTACCGTGACCAAATATGCAATAGGAATTAGGCCAAAAATTAGAAGACAAGTAGGAGCTGCAGATTTTTTGCCCTGGAAGAACAAACTGCTAGTGCATTTTTTTTTCTCTCCAGCAGAATAACAAGTCTGGAATGGGCACACGGGATTTAAAAAAAAACACCTGAAATGAGTGACATTCTATAAATTGGTACAGGAAGCAATCAACAGGTTGAGCAGGGAGCTGTCTATATCTGTGTGAGAAAGTGAGAGTGATCCTCATGTGGGCTCATGCAACTCTTTCAGTGTATTGGGAGGTTTAAATTAAATGCAAATGTATATAACATTACATATTATATGTAACATGTATTTTATATAATAATCCAAAAAAAAAGAACATGTGATTCATATAATACATGAAACATGTTTTTATTGATATAAAAGGATATAATTATATATTTTATATATATATAAATACATTTATTTGCATCAATCACATTCTTTATGTGTGCATTTTTATTTTAAGAAGACTGTTCTGTATGAGACTTTTTTTTTAACTTTGGAACAAGGGGAGCTGGAGAAACAATTTTCATTTACATGTTTAGAAAGCAATGAAAAAAGTTATAGATTGTGCAATTCTTACTCTGTTCATGAAACAGACATTTTTATTCTATGCTTCAAAGTTTGTTTAATTCAGAACTTGCAAGCAACAAAATTTCAAGCAAATATTAATCATAGACCCCAGAATGCAAAAGGCCTTGTCTGTTTCATATATTTGGTGGAAGAGTATGTCACTGTGTATTTTTAAACTCCCACCAAATGGCCTTAATTTGTCTTCAGGGGAGGTATAGAGAACATCATGTTCCTAGTTGGATTAATGCCTGAAAATGGCAATAGGCCAGGATATCTCATGAAAATTAAATAAATTATTAGTACTGTGCAGTGCAGCATGTATGTTCTCAGTCACACATCATACGAGTGGCCATGGAGTATTTTACAACTCTCTCTGTTTTACACCATCTTCATTTATGTGGACACAGGCTCTTTGATATCACTTCTAAGTTCAGTTGGGCTCAGATTCCTGTCCTGACATATATTCAGTAGAAATACTATACTACTTATTGCTAGGTTTATTTTTTCTCCTGGCAAAACGATCAAAAGTCAGTGCAACTTTTTTCCTCTTTGACTGGTATTTATTAGTTATTTAAATGCAAAGAAGAAGTCATTTGACTTCAGTCAGTAGACATCAATGCAGTGCTTAAAATAGACCTCAGTGAGTCTCATGGTTAAAGGTATTTCTCATTTTAAAATATACTTTATAAGAACAGATTTTACTTTGGCCTTTTTCCAGGTATGTGGCTTTCAGATAACATAAGAAATATTTAAGTGCTCAAGGGGGAGTTAATTGCTGCTGGAAATGGTTTTGAACCAGATTCAGAATTGTTCAATATTTAGCATGAAGGTCTGGCTGATGTTTAAAACAGGTGATTATGTTTTTTGCATTTCAATTAAAAACATGTGTTCCTATCTTATTATAAAACTTTAAATATCCAGAGCTTTTTGCATGTAAATGTAGGCATAGTCCACCATCTGTAAATTAGATTTGTAGGTTCTGAATTATCTTTGGTACTTGGCACAAATTTTAAGCAGGTGTATTTCATTTATAATTGGATGAAGCTATGGTCCCATTCTGTCACAGCCCTGCTAGGATCACGGGGAACGTCCACCCCAGGGGAAAGAATCAAGACAGGACGAAGGCTCAAAGGGGAGTGAACCATTTATTATAATGGCCGCGCCCTTATGTAGGGTAGGCTGCAGAACTTTCCAGAAAACAGGCGGGGTTACACCATATAAGGTAACAGTAGGAGAGGAACTTTCCATATTAGGAAATTAGGGGCAGTGCCATGACCTAATAAGGGATATAGGAAGGGTTTTAACCATATAAGGAAACGAACAGGGGCAGTAACTGAAGTACTAACAATGAAAACATTTTAAATCACAATAAAGTCCTTTTTAGTTGCAATTGACTCAGTCCTAATTAAACTTCCTCCTCCTCGGCCAGGCCTGCGATGAACTTGCGGTAGAGGTCCATCTCTATTGTTGCAAGGTCATCCCTCACACCATTCAAATATAGCGTACTTTGTTTTCAGCAGGATTAGCGGCTCTGTGTTTACACGGTATGTGTCCGTGAGGCTGTATATGGTGCATATGATATAGATAAATAGGCAGTGTTCACTTTGTAGTGCAGGGTTCTGTTTCTGAGAAATTAAAATTGAAGGTACAGTCTCTTCCCTTCTTTGGTGGAACTACAGAATCAGAAGTATATTATTAGCCTACTACTAAAATATTAAGCATATATATTGTGGATGTAATTGTTCTAAAAATGTCTGCTAAGAGCTCTCCAGGCATTGTGTACAGAGCATATGAGGATGGTCCATGGAGAACTGATTAAGTCCATCACATTAACTTTATTACTTATTTACACCTGCAAGTCCCCCTAGGCATTATAAAATAATTCTTTGATAATATTACAAGAAAATATTACCTTTCATTATTCCAAAATGTCTCTTATCTCTCATAGGTGGAAGCCTTACTGGTTAAGATCCAGAAAACATGAAGTATTGCTTTTTAGGAGAAATGAAAAATTCAGTTTAATATAGAAATTTTTGGGTGCAGTGAAGACTGTCTTATCTGTGTTAAGATCATACCTACTGAAAGAGAGAAACATATATCGAAGAAACACTAAAATAAAAAAAAATTCTGTTATGTTAATTTTAATAAACATCATAAACATTCGCTGTTATTTCCTAGATATAATATACGTAATTGTGTTAAATTGAAAGAAAAAGGAAGAAGGAATAGAAAAGAAGCTAAACAAACACAAAAGGGCACAAGAACAAAATCATTATTTCTAGTTATCATACTTGAAAAGTTGTAGACTGAGGACAGGTTTATTCACCAACAGTAAATGTCTCTAGCTAAAGTGGTATTTGCATCATGTACTACAGCTCCTCCTGCAAAAAGAATTGCAAACAAAGAAGGCAGAACAGTTTCTGGGTCTGTTAGACAAATGATTTTGCTGCCTGCCTTTCATTTATGCCTCTGGCTATAAAATGTCTCTGATGGAATTGAATTCAAATGAAAAATAATAAAAAAAAAGAAGTCTGTGGCTGTTGTTCTTATATTTAAAATTACTTGCAAAGCAAAAGAGGTCTATGACAAACGAAAGATAAAAGAGAACTAGAGCAGGTGTATTGCCTACGTAAACACCTTTTTGGGAATTTTAAAAATGGTAAATGTACAACTGCTTTAATTAACAAAATGAGAAAACAATAGCAAAAGAAATAAAAGCCCCTTGTTTTTTTCCTTAATACCTGAAAATTAGATTTTACTTTCTATTACCTATAATGCCCTTTCTTCCCCATCAAGAAAACAAGAAATTTGTTAAGGAAAAAAAAAATCCAAGTATGCCATGGAGACAGTTCGTATTCATGCTCAGAGCACATTTCCTTCAGCAGTATTTCCTCTTTATTTAACATGGTACACCACCGATATAGCACTGTTAGGGCCAGAAGCACAATTATATCAGCATCTTAGGAAAAGCAGAAGCAGTATTTCTTTGACTTGTTTACCTTTTAGGAATATATTCTGCATGCCATGAATGGTAAATATTCAGATTCAGCCACAGTAAATAACCATGTCACAGGTCCCTTGTTTTCAAAATGTTTCTGAGCAGGTAGTGAAAGAAGGAAAGGAGATATGTTGCAACATTCTTAGATGAAAAAAGCTGTAGCTATTTATTTGTACATTACTCTGGAATTGTTAGTTAATTACTGCCATCTAGGTGGCTGCTTCTTCAAGAAAGTTGCATGTGGAATATGGACCTCAAAAATTAAGGCAGAGTCCTGAAATCTGAAGATACAGACAGACCATCTCATGTTACCACCAAAATCCAATAAAATTACCTTCCCCTGACTGTTTGAGGCTGCCGGATTCTAACATCTGCAAGTCACCTAGGGAAAAAAGTATGAAGATCTTTACTGCAGAAAAAATATTGTTTGTTTCTCTCTTGTTTTCTACTGAAAATGAGATAGAAAATTAGAATTTATGAACTTTTTTTTTTGACTTATACAATTCATATATCTAATTTGAGCCCAGAGCTAGGTTTTTTTGCACAAATGCTCTTTTAATTCACTATAAAGATTTTCAAGTATCTTTTTTTTTAATATTTTCAGGTCCTTAAATTTAGCATTATATGAAGTGGGAGTACAACTGAAATTAAAAGGATGAACTCTTCATATAGTAATCTAAACCAATTTGATACTACAATATTATTCAGTGACTAGTTTCAGTTTAAAAAAATTGATTTAGAATGAACTATGAGCATTGCTATTTCATTCTAGTGATATGCATGTCAATTATTTTGCAGTCTTCAGATTAGTTGAAATTCAGGACAAATTATTTTTATAACAACCAATATAAGTGGCCTTCTGGTAGTTAACATTTTTATTCACTTACTAAAAGTTTGTGAGCTACTGGTAATGAACTATATGGTACCCTTGAACACAACTTTATCCTTCTACAGAGAATCTGTTCTATGGAAGTAAATTGTTGCACTTCAATATTTGTGATCAGATGCTCGTTTCTTGAAAGTAACATTTGAAAAATTAGTCCTATTGCGAAGGCCCAGCTCTTTTACAAATAGTTACTAGGCCCATGCTGCCTTTGGGGACTTGGAAGTTTTTGCTAAAAAAAAGTAACTTCTTTCAAATTAGATCATGTACCATCCCTGTCAACACACAATAAATATCAGGAGGCTGTAGGGCCAGTGGGTTGCTCTTGCAACTGCAAAGTATGCTGATTTTGCTCATCAGCATGAAACTCTAGTTAAAGTAATTAAACTTGAGATTTATGCATAGGAAAAAAAGAAGTCACAGTGAGAGGCTGACTGGAAGAATGAGTGTGGAGAAATGATTTCTAGAAGTATAAAGATAGCAGAGAATCTGGTTTAAAGATATTCAGGTATGTATGATAATCCAGTAATAAGCAATAGTTGAAGTAACTTGAAGCATTAGCTCATATATGTTTGTGCATAAATTTTAAGTATCTATTTAAGTACTTAAAGCTTTACGAGTAGAAAATTACTTTAAAACTGATGTGAGTAACCACTTCAAAATATAGCACAAACTCATTAAATACTTTGTCTTTTATTATTATTATTATTACTATTATTTCTATTATTACTATTACTATTATTGCTGTTATTATTATTACATTAACAGCAGCCTCCAGTTAGGACTACATAAAGAAAACAAATGTGGGAATTAGTTGCCTAAACGTAGTCATGTGGTTCTATTTGATCACATCATCTGCCCTAAAGGATTGAAGATATGCACATGTGCTTGACAGACATGAGATAGACCTACAGGACACCCATGTCATTATGGAGCACCAACAGAAGGCTTGGAAGGAAATCATAAGAGTACTTCAAATGTCCCTGAATACATATTTGAGGTTTTGAGTATAATTCAGCTATAGAAGACTACATTTAGCACAAGGCCAAATGGGTTGTGATTCATATATATAAATAGAAGTAGACATGCAGTTCTAAGGCAGGTGTCTAAAGTCCTGCACTTTTAATTCACTACACCTCCTACAGTTTGCATGCAGTTGTGATATTAAAATGGGTGCCATGTCATAGTATAACACACACCCAGGGCCATTTAAATCAGTCTGCTAAGTTTCTCTATTGAAAACAAACCCAAGCAAATCCAGACAGATAAACAAACCTCTCTCAGAACTAAAAAGTACATAATGCACTGCAGGGGGAGCATTCATAGGCATACATTCTAAGTATGTTCCAACAGAAAGATACATTGATGGTGAAGTCCTATTCTTTCATCAGTGTAATTCTATTGCAAAAGTATATTAAACAGGGGGCTAATTTCCAATAAGATTTTTTTTTTATTGTGTCTGCTGAAACATTAGTGAAACTGCCTGTTTTGTCTTCTTCTTAGATCACTTAGACCACCTCCTTAGACCTCTTGAATAAGCATTTAGTATAGGAGAGGACAGAAATAGTAATATAGGTATGTGCATAAGTAAAATCCTTTTCCTTTGGATCTAAATGTAGTAAAACTCTTTGTTTAGTTTTATATTTCTTAATTTCTGACAAAAATATCTTGGCATTGTTCTGGGTCTTTTTTACACTGATGTTCTGAAAAAAAATGAGTTATAAAAGACATTCCTGCCCCTCAACTTCCCATGAGGGCCATGGAGTGGTATTTCTTTTTATGTTCTCTAAAAATCTACCTAAAAATATCAAACAATTGTTCTTTAGTCAAACAATATTATTAATATTCAAAAGTTCCTTCAGGCATTTACAATTTCATCCACAGAGACTCTATTTTACCTTCAAAGCATGTAAATGTTTTTATTTTTTCTGGAAAAAAAAAAAAGGTTTGACTTGTTCAAAACCTGAAAAAGGTTTGTAATAAACCTCAGAGATAGAAAAGGAAAAAGTCCTTTATGAAAAAGTAAAAGAAAAGGAATTCTTCTTAAAGCAAAAGATCACTTCATGGCCCACCTCCTACTTTCCCCTAAATATCCCATCTGATCCGCTATTCATGGATCCAAAGTGTGCAGTTGGGTAAGACATAAGTGAGCTTGAGGACAGGGACATGGTGGCCATCACGAACAAGGAGGTTATAACCAAACTAAGGCATAAAAAGTGTAATTGAAATTTTGGAGTTAAAAGGACATAGCTAACCAACAAATCTGCTGCAAATGGGTGATAGTTAAAATGATCACTTTATCTAAGTTTGCTCATTGTTCTATGAATTAAGAGAATAAGATATTCAAGTCTGAAATAAAAGACATTTGGCAGAGATGCAACAACTACATGGAAAATGCTTATTTAGCAGACTTATAAAGCTTATAAAAGTTTGACATTTTTCTCACAATTACAGAGAAATTTTCAAGCACAAAACTGGATTAGATACTTCTATATTTCTTTTCACCTACAAATCCCCTTAATACACTTTGCTGTGCACTACTGGGTTCTCCAGAGTAATCATAATGATTAAAAGAGGTTTACAAGGCTGAGATCAATAATTTCTATATGAAAAAAACCAGTTATTTGTAGGAAATACTGACTTACATTTCTGAGGGAAAATAACAAATAACAAAGAACAGAGGAAACCATAAAACACTGTAAATGACCTTTTAAATTGAATATGACTGAAATAAATATTTCTGTCATTGAAAAACCGTTGACATCTCACAAATGTGCAAGCAACATTAGATAGTGTTATGAGATAATCAGATGAGGTAATCTGATATACGGACAAAGGAATGAGTCAAGAAACAAATTTTCTTCTTGTGCTGTCCTGAAAATTAGCCACACTAGGTCTATGAAGTCTGTAGTAGGAACAGCACTACTCTGAATTTGTTTGCATTACACAATTAAGTGCAAATTAGTTTAGATAGTGTTGATGATTCTCTCCTTGGGCAACAAGGATTGGGAGAGGATTTGTCACTATGCAACACCATTATAATTACCCATTTTATAGTGAGGATACCACAGATGATTTATATGGGCTCAAGAAGATCCATCACAAAAGATCTGAGATAATTTTCCATAGCTCATTTTAGGATAAGTGATGGTTTGGACTAAATTCAACATCTCTGAGAAACACTGCGCTTTGACTACTGTGAACACAATAACCTTTCTGTAGAAGCTTGGTGGACCCACAATAGTACTTTTTGTTAAACACTCCTGTGCTCAGTGGTATTCCCACAGAGATCCTGGGTAGATGAGGGGGGGTTGTGTCCGGGTTACACATTTCAGAATCTTACAATAAAAATTACTGGCAGCTTCACGAAATTCAAAGAGTTCTGTGTTCTGTTTTATTAAATGTTTATTGCGGTACTGGTTTCTTTGCATGAAATTAACTTAGAAAATATTTCTTGATTACCCTTATTCTCACTGTGGGAACACAGATTATATCTGACTTGAAATGAAAGAAAGCATTTGTTTGCAGTTACTGATGAAAAGTTATCTCTTGGATTTGCACTGCTAGCATGCTCGTTTGGCTCTTATTGTATACAGGGAAATAATTTCAATTTTTTTCTCTCTGAAGCTGGGTTTTTCAGGTCATGCATTAGATTACATGGTGAAACAAACAAAAATATTTGATCAAAAGCTGTATGGATGCATAAGTAATACCTTTTAATTTACCAGTTAGTGATAATTTCATATGAAAATTGTAACAAAAATACTGGAAAATCACAGTCAAAAAAAGAGTTATTAAAACTGGGATGATACCTATGGCTTTCCTGATAACTCTTGGATGGGAAAATTTCATACATTAAAATAAAACACTAACAAACAAACAAACAAACTCTAGGGAGAGAGCTGGAGTGTTGCTATCCCTTGAACAGCAGATTCAGTGACGTGAGTTGATGGGCATCGCACTTCCACTGCCTCTCTGAGGCAGGTCAGACAAAGGGCACCAGGGTAGCCCAGCCCTAGGTATTAGGCACCTCCCTGGGCATGGAGATGGGCTGGGACTGGGCTGGGACCTGCACCCCAGGTGGGCTTAATTCAGCAGGGCCATAGCCAGGTAGGACAGGGTTGTGGGGAGCTGGAGACCAGCTCTGCTGCAGCATCACTGGGGCAGGGAATTATGAACCTGGGGGACTGAAATGGAGTCCTGAGTCAGGGACAAGGTGGAGAGAGTCCTGATGAGTCTGGACAAGGAGAGCAATCACAGAATTATGGGCTGGTTGAGGTTGGAGGGGACCACTAGAGGTCATCTTGTTCAAACTCCTCCTCAAGCAGGATCACCTATAGCAGGTTGCCCTGCACCATGTCCAGATAGCTTTTGAAGTTTTCCAGAATCATTAATGTGTCCCAGTTCTCAGTCACTCCAACAGTAAAAAAAAAGTTTTGTGATGTTCAGAGAGAACCTCATGTGTTTCAAGGTGTGCCCATTGCGTCTGGTCCTGGCACCTCTGAAAAAGGTCTGGCTACATGGTCTTTGAACTTTCTTTTTCTATCTTTTTATTCTGAATTCAGAAATGAAAATTTATTTGACTTGGAACTAATATTTTGACAGCATTGAACTTTACATCACTGAACACAAAGTAAGTTGATGTATTGCAATGAACAGGGTCTCAACTGTAGGGTTTACTATCTTACATGCTAGGTGTAAGACATGGATCCGAATTATTTTGGTCTCATCTTTTAACTTTTGAAATAAATCAAAATATTTAATTATTCAAGCAGCTTCACTCTCAGACTGCCTCTAACTTCATTGCCAGCTTTGCCTTTCCTTTCATATCTCAGATATTGCCAAAGTATGTTACTTTTGCCTGTTGGATATGATTTTTTACTTTTACTTGTGATTTTCACATCTAGAACTCTTGATAAGTCTAGTCATTTTTGTATCATCTCCTCATCTGAACTCCTTACTTCTCACTGCTTTCATCCTACTGATGTCAATCGTATGAAAAAGATACTGTCACATTCAAAGCTACCATAATTAGAATGTTCATATCAGCAAGGGAGATTAAAAACAGTTTTCAAAGTAACACGGAGGAGTTCACATCTCACCAGGGAAAATGGTAAGTCTTTCTCATTTTATTTGTAGCAGCAAAACAGTCATTACCAAAAAAGAAAAAAAAAAAGAAAAAGAAGAAGAAAAGAAAATAGTAATATTTCATAACAATAAATATTAAACATTAAACCATGAAGTTCTTTTTATACTGCCAAGAAACTTCACTATATTTTCTTATCCCAGCAGGTAGATTGCTGTATTGAATTTACTTAAGAAGGTTTTATCAGGGTGGGAGGGTACAAGGGTACTCTGAGAGGCCAGGGGCTGTCCCATGTTAGTTCCACATGGGTCCAGCAGACTCGTCAGTTGAGCCTCTCAGCCAAGATCCTGGTGCTTCTGTAAAACATAATTCAGAAGGGGCTAAAAATGCTACAAAGCAGCTGTGAGAGAGAGGAATGATAAACAAATTTGAATAATCCTGCAGACACCATGGTCAGAGGAGAAGCATGGGGAGGACGTACTCCAGATGCTGAAGCAGTTTCCCTTGCAGCCCGTGCAGGAGCCTACAGTGAAGCAGGTTTTCACCATGCAGTCCATGAAGAGGACTATGTTGGAGCAGATATACATACTGCAGCCCATGGAGGACCTCACACTGCAGCAGATGGAAGGAAGGTGCAGTCCAAGGAGACCTTGCGTCATAACAGGCTTCTGTCAGCATAAAGAGGAAGCAGCAACAGATACAAATTGTTTTTACTGCAACTCCCATTCCCCATCCCCAGAGAGGAGCTGGGAATGAGGGAGTAAAACTGAGCCTGAAAGAAAGAGGGTGGGGACAGCAGAAAGAGTTTTTATTTTTGTTTTTGTTTCTCAACATCCTACTGTGTTTTTAATTAACAATGAATGATATTGCTCTTTCCCAAGTTGAGTCTGATTTGCTTCAAGGCTTTGAGCAGCCTGGTCTAGTAGAAGGGGTTGAACCTAGGTGATCTTTAAGGTTCCTTCCAATTCAGGTCATTCTATGATTCTATGATATATATTATGTTATATTAATTCAGAGTCATACAAATTATAAGTATTTTAAGCTAAATTAAGACTGATTATTTAACATGTTTATATTCAAATGTAAAACATAAGTCTAATGCACATACAAATGAAAACACAGAAAAATTACATCTTTGTGTTTTCTTGTTATGACTTCACCTGCCTTCCAGTTAGGTATTTAATTCCATCTATGTCCCTGGGCATTGCACAACACAGTAACTGAAAGAATGAATTGTGAGATTGCAGAAGCTATAAGATTGCTTTCTAATCGACTTTATATGGAAGACATTTATGTGGGCATTGTGAATATGAAAGTTGTAGCTGCCATAAGAATCAGTAGGAATATCCGAAGACTCCTGTAAAAAAATATTGTCTGTAGTGGGCTAAGTCTTACAAGAAGAGTTATAGAAAGCAGCATGTTTGGGATACATCTTGAATATTAAAGGGCATTTTGTTTAGGGGAAAGAAATCAACCTAAATATGTCACATCTCTTTTGCTTTTTTCTTTTTTAGTTTCTTATTAAAAAAGACATTTTTATGGAAGCAAAGGTTTATTTTATAAGAATTCATCTGCTGCTTCTGTTGATTCCTCCAGCTGAAGTTATAGTCCTCTGACATCATGATCTTTGTCAGGGCACCTTATTTTGATGTCACAGAAGTGATTTCAAGTAGACAGAAAGAAGAGAAAAGGTTCTTCTTTGTAATTAAAACTTTCTTCCTTCTACCCATACTAAAAAACTACTCAGAGTTATGTCACTGTGTTTAACCAATTTTCTGCTTTTTCTGCTTTCCTCCATTGTGTCTCAAAACAGAGAAGTTAGAACTGACTTAGTATATTTAATGTTAGAAGTTTCTTCACTGTTACAGAAATTAGATCTTGCTTCAAATGTACGTAATTGTAAACACCAATGTACATATTCTATGATGAAAAAGGAAAATAACCTGAAGTCTACTAGAAACAAGGACAATTACATTGATTTTTGAATATGTGAAAACAGTGTTTTACATGAATGAGTGTGTTTTCCCTCTGTAATTACATGTAGAATACATTTTAAAATATAATTCAACAACAGACATGAAGAAAGGAAGGAAGGGAGAGAGGAAGGAAAAGAGGAAGGGAGGAAGGAAGTTAATTTTCTTTTTTTAAAGTCATGGCATTATTTGAAATATATTCATTTTTAAACAAAAATAGGAATTTTGGCCATAAACTGTATGGTGTTAAGGTGAAAAAAAACACCCTTGCAATTTCCAGAGTATATTACATATACAATAAGAAAGAAAAATTATTCTAAATGTCATTAATGGTCCAGTGCTGTTGGAAGAATTTTACCTTATGCTGCCTTATCCAGATCAAACGGAAAGTCTTTAAATGTGAATAACCAATGAATGCAAGTAACAAATCCTTCAGTCAAGTGCTAAAATACAACTCTCTAATGACAATAAGGTAATATTTGCATATGCAGCAGTACAGTACAGAATATCAGAGTGATCAGTGCTGTGTAACAGATTCTGAAGCAGTGTAATTACTTATTTCTGTCATAGCCTCCTGTAGCCTTATGAAACCTTACTTCAAAGACAACTACGCCTATGTTATCAGTTGTGGGAAGCTTCATGTAATTTTTGCTACGCAGTTCTTTTATCACTGATTAATCATTATAGCTTGCAGCCTGGGTCCTACAATGTTATCTTATTGCTGCATTTTTCAGGGTATCTATCTTACCCTGTCAGTGGCTACCAATAAGAAAGATGTCCAGAACAAACTAAATGTTTGTAATGAATTCTATATAAATATAATATAATTCTATATAAATCAGGGACCATTCATCAATTTAGTACCAATATAACTCTCAGCTTGCTCTATTTGGCAAGTCTTTAGTAATGTCAGTGTTGTTGACTAACCTAAGCAGGCAGATAAGCACCTCAAGTTTTATTCCCCTCAAAGTGGGATGGGAAAAAGGATCAGAAGGATGAAAGTGAGAAAATCATGGCTTGAGATAAACACGGTTTAATAGGCAAAACAAAAGATACAGACACAAGAATAATAAGGAATGCATTTGCCACTGCTCACGGGCAGGCAGCTCCAGGAAAGCAGGGCTGCATCACATGTAACAGCGATTTGGGAAGACAAACACCATCACTCTGAACATCCCCCATGTCCTCCTTTTCCCCCCTACTTAATATACTGAGCATGAATTCATATGATGTGGAATATTCCTTTGGTCACTTGGGGTCAGCTGTCCCGGCTGTGTGCCCTCGCAACTCCTTTTGCACTACCAGCCCACTCACTGGTGGGGGAGGTGAAAGGCAGAATAGGCCATGTCTCTGAGTAAGAACCAAAGAAATAAAACATGAGTATCAGCACTGTTTTGGTCAGAAATGTAAAATATAGCACCGGACCGTTTAGTCCTAAGAAAATTAACTCTATTCCAGCCAAATTCTGTACGATTTGGTATAATTACCTTGTCATTGGACTTCCTATGAAGGAAATTAAGAAATATTTTTTCCAAAAGATACATTTCTCAGTCTTCATTAAAAGTAACATTAAAATGGGATTTCATAGCTATGAATTGTAAAAAATGAGGTACAAGCTCTAGGAAAAAAATTAAATTGGAACAGTTGCTCTGAAATACTAACTTGTATTTATTGTAAAATACTTCCAGTATTTTTTTTTTTTAATTTTCTTCTCTGAATTACTGGTAAATATTATGGTTTCCTTCATTTTCCCTTTTTCTGTCATTCATCTTAGTAGCAGGAAAGAAAAAGCACTTGTAAACCTAACAAAGTAGAGGGGAAACAGTAGGTGTTTTTTTACTTCAGATTTCTGGCAGAATTGTATAAAACCTTTCTCTATTAGTTTTATGAGAGGTCAAGATGATCTTTCTGGAAAAAATGCATTTTTCTCAGTCTTATTATTCATTTTATGATTTTGTAATTTGAAACAATTCTGATCAAAGCTGCAATCCAAACAAAAATTACCTTGATGGGGCATTGAGCAACCTGGTGTAGTGGGAGGTGTCCCTGCCAATGGTAGAGGGGTTGGAATTAGATGATCTTTAAAGGTCTGTTCCAACCCAAACCATTCTATGTCTCTATGATTCTATATCCCATAGGAGAAGAGATTCATATTTAATCCCAAATTTACTCTCCTGAGGATTTTTGGCGTTACACAAGATTTTGATATAGCAAAGTGATGCATCAATGTAGTAAAATCACAATGCAAGCACAGTTTGTCATTCAGCTTGTTCCAACATACAGCTGTATCACAATATAAATGTGATTCCCATTACCAGTTACTGTATGCACACAATCAAAATAGCGGGTGTCCTCTCTTGCCCCAAAAAAGAAATATACTGGTTGTACATGGGTAAGGCAACTCAGGCATATTTGTCTCTTCAAACAAGGTGGGTTTTTATTTTACTTTTTGTATTTTGTTTTATGCTAATCTAAGTGCGTGCTTGCCTTGTGCTGCTCTAGTACTCTGGAAGACATACATGTTCTTTTGATTTGTTCAGGAAAAACCATTACACCACCAGTTGTTTCACTTAACTGATACAGCCAGATGGTCTGCTCAGCTGATAAAGCCATTTGTCTTAAAAATAAAAAAGGCCACCTTCCACTCCCTCTTTCATTAAGTTCAGCTTTCTTTAGAACAGGCAGTCACTCCCTGTGTTCTTTCCTGAGCTTCATCAGCTCATTGTCCTTTACTCATTTTCTCTGAGCCTTCTGCTGTTATAGGGGTTTGTTGATTCACCACACCATGTCAATGCAGGATTGTAATGTTGTGACCTAAATTCATCTACATACCAGCACCTTAAACCTTCTCCTAATATTATGGGAGAATTCAGAATTCATAAAAACTCCTAAAATCAAAACACAGTATTTTGTTGAATATTTAAACTGTTGTCCAAGGTCCGAATTGGGCCATCCTTATCCCAGTGCAAAAGATTCTTTTCTTCTCAGTCAGATCAAAAAGTTTGAGTGAAATACTGTTTGACTGTGAGCAACACAGCTGTGTTGTTTAGTTACATGAAGAAAGGGTAATCAATAACTGACATAGCTGTAAAACGCCTCATTAAAGGCACTTTTAAGCTACTGCATCATGGCTTTATTAGTGTAGCTTGCTTAGTTAATAACAATAAATGCTATTCCATAGTCTTTTTTAATTATTATTTTAACAGTGAATTCCCACTTCTCATTACCTTAAAAGTGATTTAATAATGTTTCTGTAATTCTTTTGTTGTTGAATTAGTTTCATAGATGAAGTGGTTTCATTAACTATAAGGAGGAAAAAAACTACATTTTCTTCCTGGTTAAACGTCCTTTAGCTTTACATAAAAATAGTTGGGGGTTTCTGAGGTTCACATTGTGTGTTTTCTGCAAAACAAGATATATTTATCCTTCTCACCATACTTCAGCCCTATGGTTCTATAAAGTCGTCCAGCATCACTTGAAAAAAGAAGGAAATGATTTCATTATCATGTGATGTTTTCAAAAATAGCTTTTCAATCAACTATTTCATTAATGCTCTTTATGACTCACATGTTAAAGGGTGAAAATCTTTGAAGTTAATCACTTAGTCTGGTGATAAGATTGAGGGGAAAAAAAGGACAAACATCAAACCTTGGATAATAATTCTATTAGCAGTAAAAGCTTCATAAAGAAAATTTCAAAGAAATGTTTTACAGCATGTTTGGGGTTACGTAAAGAATGCAATTCCTGGGAATTTCACTGGGTTTGAAATTTAGTTAACTACTGATTTCTCAGTTGACTTTTTGATGTTTGACAGATATAAAAGAAAAAGATGAATGAAAATGAGAAACAGACAACATTTCCAAAAAAAAGTTCACTGTTGTATCAAAATTGATAATATCAATAAGTAATTAAGGATGACAGTAGATTTTCAATAAATAAATAAAACTATGGTGCAGTCTCATAAAAAATTGTATTAATAAATATTGTAATTATTGAAACTGAGAGAGATATTAATTATTTAATTCGAGGGTTCTGTTATAGAAAATCACTGGAGTGAGTACTGATGATGATACATGGTTGCAGCTCTGAGCAAGTTCTGCTTTCAAAATATACTTCCAAACTTAATTCATTGATTATTTCTTTTAAATCAATTTTAAAATGATAGCTTAATAAATAACTTATTAATTTAGCATTTTTCTACTTTTCCTTGATGAATAATGGATTGATTTTACTCTTTCTGTGTTTGTGTTTCACTCTCCTCTTGTGGAATGCCCTAGATCTAAGGCCTTAGGGCTCTTAAACCAATGACATTCTTTCACCTTGATGCATATCCATAGAAAAAACCCACTTCTTCATTAAACTAAATATTAACTGAGACCTAATGAGAAAACTAAAGCTATACACCCTCCTTAATACATTCAGAGCTTATGTTTATGAATTTTAATCTGGATCACCTAGCATTCGAATGCAGGAGTAGGCATATGAATGAGATTTTTGATTTTGCTATTGGATTTTTGTTCTGGTAATTAAACACACTTTACAATCCTTCAGGTTAACTGCATGCTTCATATCTTACATTCTCATAAAATAAACAGCTGAAGGGTTTTCCCAAAGTAGTCTTCTCTAAATGTAAAAAAACACCTGCAAAAAAGGAAAATCACATCATCCCAAGTAAAAGTAAATACAAAGCAAAACATGAGGGTTAATAGTCAAACTCCACTTATACTTTTAACTGCACTAACTTCAGCTGCAAATATAATACTGTTTGAAATTATAATGTGGCAAAAATCCATTCAGCTGTGTTCTATGTACCTGTTTTCTAGAAGCTCATATATTCTTGGCAGTTCTCATGCAGGTTTTCTCTGAACCACATGATCAACATCTGTGGTCCTCACAGCAACAGCATTTGTACTGCTGATCCAAATGTGGAAGATATACCTTCATTAAACAGAATAGTAAAAAGTGACTTTTCACATATGAGAAAAATAAAGATAATTTGTATAAAATGTACTTCACATGAAATTTTGAGTCTTTCTCCCTAGAGATATGCAGAAACCATCTAGACACAGTTTAACTAGAGAGATTTTTTGCAGAAATAAGCACAACATGTTTTGACATTGCAGTGACATAAGTGGTACTTTAAAAGGAATGAGTCTCAAATTATTTTGCTTACACATCTTTGTGTCTTAACTAATTGGAAATGCTGATGTATAGTATACTTTATATATACATTCTGGAATTATTAATACAGAAAGGTACTTATTTATTTTCATATATCCAATATTCAAACTGGAATAATTTAGTAAAAGAGATTTGTTATTCTGCCTTGTGCAATGGCAGAAAAAATGGAAGAACAGAATTAGTGAATGACTGTGACATAATAAGTACTGATTTCTGGCAAAGTGATCTCTTATTCCCATATAACTTTTAATTTTGTTCTTTTGTTTTAAAGCTGGTCATTGATTTACCTAGGTTTTTCAAATACATTTGTAGGGTACCATCATAGCTCATAGTTACCTGTAATGAGTGTATAAGTGATGCTAGAGATACTTTTTAATACTGCCTACTCTTGAGATTCATGATGCTTCTATTATAGTAATTAATTTTCAGCTGCTTATAAATTAATTTTCCTAACTGTCTCCCTTAGCATAAAGCTTTCTGAAAAATTTTTAGCCAGAATGGTCCAGAGCCATTGTTTTTCTGGTGTATGTATAAATTGAATTGTAGAAAACAGATGTATGGTATTTAGAAGCTCATATGTTTCAAAGCTTGCAACCATGACTTGAAATTTTTCAAGACAACTTGTTGAGGAGATGTCATTTACAGCTCCTCTGAAGGTATCCTGATTAGGTTGACATATTCTTGACTGTTAATTACACAGCTCTGTCTATCCTCTACGCTACTGGATAAGCAGGTAGATTCTTTTCTACAAAGTCTTTCTGATGAGACAAAAGGCTCTTTTATCTCTGGTAGGACTGATAGACTACAAGGGGTGGAAGTAGACATTTAAAAGTTTGAAATAGTAAAAAAAGGAGAGGAACAAGGATTCCAGGAGACAGAAGGTCTGGGAAAACAATGGAAACCCCAAACTAAACCAAAGTAAACCCACAGTTGTTGAGGGTAGGATATAAATCTGAGGAGGTGGGTATGGGCAAGTGGGCAAAAGAAAATTTAGTTCAGGTGGCCAAAGCAACTGTCTTGAACACCAGCTCAAGACAGAAAAGATTGCTGAAGTCACAACACATACTAGTCTGGAAGTCCAAAATCTCAGCTATGACAGAACTGTACTGGAATTGGTATTTTCCAGTTACTCGGATCTGAGAAGCATCACCAAATTGAGGAGGACCAAGGAGAATTATTAATGAAAAGGCTAAAACAGCTAGGGGTTATCTGCATACTGCTAAAGCTACCGCAAAGTCACCGTTAGTCAGAGCAGCAGCACCTAAATGAAAATTGTCAGGAAATGCTAGTAGCATTTTCAAAGGCTGTTAAAAACAGTCAGGCGACACTTCCTAGAGATTTGGCTGTGAAATCAAAGTTTTTTTCCCTATTTGCTTATGTATGTTATAAAATATGATAATATAGGAACTTCAAGGAACACATACGAAGTAATTTTTCAGTGGAGTGTTCACTAGAGGAAAAAAAAGAGGAAATAAGAAACTACCTAAATGTAAATTAAATGTATTACATTTGAAATGTATTACCTTTCAAGGTTAGGAGACATTATTTTTATGAAATAGGCATAGAAATTAAATTTCAAATGATGTAGAAATTTTTACTGATGATTAAATGTTATCTACAAATAGCCAGAATAATATCTGCGTTTTATTTGTGTACTTCTATGGAAGTCTGAGTTAATGTAGACCGTAGGTTCCATCAGTCATTTTCATTGTGTGCTTCAAATTCAGACATGAGGCAAGTTCTTTGATCTTTCCCTAACCAAAGTTAAGATACAGAATCAGTACAACAGCTGTGATCCCACTTTCTTTACTGGCTGTGACATGGAATAAAAGAGAGAACTAACTGATCAATGAAATCCATAACTGCACTGAGGTAATGGAGAATAAAGCCTGACACTTTCTAATGAAAAAAGAGAGAGAGTAAAGTTAAAGTTTTCACTCATAGATCTCCAGGGGTTATTGGCTTAAAAAATTTGGCACCAGAAGCACAAAATGTTATTTGAAATTAGTGAAACAGATAAGAAATATTAGGAACTCATCAGATGTGCATAAATACACACACGCATACACATATATACATAAAAAAAGAGAAAAGAGCAGATGCCTCAGACTTAGAGAACGAACTGTGTCAGTTGATACTGGGAGCAATGTTTTTTCACCCCAATTTCACCACTTTTTAAGGTCAATCACAGAAATTCTGAAAGATGCTAGGACTGATAGGAGCTGAATTTAAATACTTGTATCGATATTCTCCTGATGAAAACAATTTTTTTAATACGTGTGAAACTGCATTAGAAACTGAATAAGGAAAATTTAAAGACTAGTCCAGAAGCATCAGCAATTTAGTCACATATGTAAGGGTAGGGAACTTCTGGTCATGTTATTGTAATCATTGAGTATCTTTACAGCACTTAATAATGACCCTGTCATTATTTACTACTTCTTGCCTCATTATACTGTAAAATTACACTCAGCTTACAATTAAAGTATAATTGAATGTGTATTCCCACTGATCCTGAAGATTTCTGAGAAGTCGTGTCTAAAGCACCAGATTTTCTAAAAGAGAATTTTCACAACTGACAAAAGAGTAAATAGCAAATTGGTGGAGTCACCATCCTGGATGTGTTCAAGAAATGATGGGATGTGGCACTTGGTGCCATGGTGTAGTTGACATGGTGGTGT